>VXAY01001314.1:272154-311749 GCA_013399855.1 Oxyruncus cristatus | reverse complement strand
AAAAAAAAAAAAAAAAGGACAAGCTGTGCTTGTTTATTCAGCTTCTTTCTCCCTCGCTCCTCTTGACAATACCCTGACACCGTGTCCTGCCGCGCCAGGGCTGCAACCCCAATGGGCTAAATTTATCCCAGCTGGAGCCCTGTTTACAAGTCTTGTCCTGTTTACAGCATGGTCCATCCTGCCCAGGACCAGGCAGTGGCCATCCCCAGAGTGGACAGTTAGTGCCTCACCTTCCTCAGCTTGGTTCCTTCCCAGGCTGCCTGTGTGGTCCCTGGAAAGATGCCCAAATCCCTGTACCTACACACAGGACAGGTCTGTGTCCCCCTGCCCACCAGGGAAGCAAAGGGGAGATGTGGGCTTATATGGCCTGCTGCTTGCCCAGCACGTCTCTGTGGTGGCCTCCATCACTCCTGGCTGGCGGCACACCACCACCAAAAAACCATCAGCTGCAACCTCAGCAATGAGGGTGCAGCGCTTTCCATGGAAAACCATCTGGGAACAACCATGCTGCACCACGGAAGCAGTAGTGGAGCTGCACATCTCATGGATGATCTGTTCTCCCTGCCCCACGCTGCAGACACTTGTTTTTTTTTTGCTGTCACTCACCCATCCCCGTCTCCCTGATGGGCTCCTATGGGGTGGGAGGGCAGAGCAGGCAGGAGCTCAGCCCCTCTTCTGGGTGACAGAACTGGGTGTCACATAAGGGGTCTGAACAGTTGAGCCCGGCCAGGCGTGATGGGTTGAAGGAGTGAACCTCGGGACACGGAGGAGGGGTGCTCATTGCCCACACCCCCCTTGCATTCTTCCTGCACAAATTCCCATCTCTGGTGGAATGCACTGGCCATGGTCCGCTGGGGAGTGACAGGAGCTCACCTGGCTGCTGTCCAGTATTGGGGTCTCCTGCAGTCCCAGGCTGCCTCACCTCCAGGAGCTGCCTTCAGCAGGGCTCAACTTACAACATCCAGGCTTTTATTTGCTGTTTAATGCGTCCCAGCTAGTGAATCCCAACACACGAAAGGTCTTCATTAAACCTTTGCTTTGCTGTCAGCATTGGCAACCACTTTGAAGAGGCTGGGTATCACAAGTGTGGTTTCAGGAGTGACTGAAAACCCTCAGCTAGGAGCCTGTGTGCCCCTTCCCTGTCCATGCCTGGGGGATGCAGAGGGGACATGAGTGCCCTGTGGATATGAAATGAAGCAGCTGGTCCTGTGCTCCCCCAGCATCCCGCATCAGGCCCAGTGAACAGAGGTTTGCCTCATCCCCCGTGGCAGGGCCATTGCTCAGCAATGATGGATCCCCCCTTGCACCTGCTCAAGGCCGCATGTACTTGGGCTTAATGAGGGAGCAACCTCCGACACGCTGACGATGCAGCCCTTTTTCACACAGACCTGGTGCAAACCACTGCCCCGTGTGGCCTTGGGAAGCCTCCTGCTTGAAACCACGAGCCCTGGATCACATCTTGTCGTAAGGGGCCCCTCGTGTGCACGTGGACGGGAAAAGAGAGTCCCACAGACAGACCCTGAGCTGGGTTCAGCTACCAAACTAGATGAGAGGATCAAATCTCAGTGCCCAGTGTTGCATCTGTGCAAGGAAAGGTCCAAGAGCACCTGAGTCTGGACCAAGGCTCCAGTTTCTACAGGTGCAGGAGCAGAAGAGAGAGCTGCCAAGACTTTCCTGTTGCTCACGTTTTCTGGAGGCAAAGTAGATTGTCCAGAGCAATGCCCATGGTGCACAAGAGCAGTGTCCATCTTCCAAGTGCCTCCTCATGTCTCACTGCTCACACCTACCTCACTTCTTGCCTATGGCCCAACTTTGGGTTTGTTTGCACGCTGGATGGGGGGAAGCCTTTCTGCACTGCATGCCCCTGATCACACCGCCTGGTGAAGCAAAAGCTCCAGGGAGACCACAAGAGGGGTTGTACACCCCAGTCCAGCTCCTTGCCCAGAGTTCTGGAGATGATCTGTGCCTGCCATCATGTGGGGGAGAATTTGAAATTAAAGGCTTGTCTACATGACGTACTGCTCCTGAGAGGTCCCCCATGCCGGGCGTTTACTATTCCCAAAACAGTACCATGCTCAAGTTCGCCAGACCCCCTTTCACTCTGAAATACAAATGCAGCTTTTGGGGAATATTTCGTGAGTCAGAAAATCACCTCCACCCTCCATTCGCATTCACTTCCAAGTACAGGAAGGACATTAAGGGAAGGGCTAATGGAGTGGCACATCTGCACACAAACACCTATGTGTGTGCCCCTCACACGTGCGGCTCCTCATCTCCGGAAGAAGATCTTCTTGTCAGGAAGTCACGGCCCTGATTACTTTGTCTTCCACGTTTAAGAACATCCCTAACTGCTCCTTGGATAGCTCAATTAGTAAAGTGAATATATTATATAAAGTCTAAAAGATTAAACTATCATAGGCAGCCCATAATTTCATGAAGAAGTCAGGGGAGCATATCCCTCTTATTAACTCTATAACAAATGTGATGAAAATGTTCAAATAGAATGTTAATGCAATGTTACGTGTAATTTTCCCAGGCGATTTTCTGCTGAAATATTTCTTTATTAATAGTAATTGAGGGTATAAATTATGAATGAGGCGATTTTCTCCTTTCACTGGGAAAGACGTACTAATGGCCATAATTCTTTATAATAATTTTTTGGGGGGAGAACGGGGAGGGAGCCGGGGTGAGGGGTTTAAAGAAAAAAAAAATCTTTAAAGGGATTGCAAAATATATAGACTAGCAGTGCATGTTTTATGGCAGGGCGCTATATTTTATATCCATGTGCTGGCCATCAGTCCTGTGTGGGTCTGTATTGTGTGTGCACGAGGTTCGGGCCTCTGGCAAAGGCAATTTCCTTCTCTGTTCCATGTGTGTAAAGCCTGGCATCAAGCAAGGGGAGTATGAGAGCACCAGCGCTTAGAGTCTGCAAATTCAGGACTCCCTGCTTCACTGCCTAAGGGAAAAAGGGGCAGGAAGCACACGATGAGCTACAGGCACTTCTGGTCAGTAGGTGGGTACTCAGCGATGAGTGGTACAGGCTCTTCTCAGTTTAATACAGTCTGACACTTTTCCATGCTCCCACCATAACCAAAACCACTTCTTTGTGCTTGTGCTGGGTTTTTTCGGGGTTGTGTTTCACCAGCAATGCAGCCTGCTGATCCTGACCCCACGCACCTCCACCGAGGCAGACGTGTGGCAGTGAGGCTTGGTGCTACAGCCACCGAACCCTGTACAGCCTTGAAGCAGAGCGGGTCTGAGGGCTACGCTGGCTTCCAAATGCCACCCACCCCTGCGTGGGACAGAGCCTGGGGACACACGCACGGCCAGCCCAGGGCCCCGCGCTCGCACACCACGGACAGGCAGCACCGAGCAGCGCAGCCGCTCACAGGGCAACAAAAAGTCCCTTCTGTGATGCCAGAATGAAAGAGGCGTTTCACAACGGTTTCAGAGCTTGCTCTCCTTCAGGTTTGTACGTTTTCCTCGGCAGACCAAACGACTTCAAAATTTTTCCCCTCAAGTAAAAGAGATGATGGTTTGAGGGCAATTCTTAGCCCCTTCCTCCTGCACACATCTCTCTTCTCTAAGAAAGATAAAGGAGATAGAAAAGATGGTATCCCTTAAATTTTCATTACACTTCAATTGGCTGAAAAAAAACCCCAACTCTGAAAGGTTTAAAACTTTTATACCAAAGAATCCACTTTTCTCCCCTATTTTATTTAAAACTTTTCCCAGGAAGGAAACTTTTTGAACAAGCTCTAGACTACAGCAAGCATAGGAAGAAAAACCTCCTGACCCCAGGCCTTTGCCATACAAACTAAAGAGCTTAAGCAAGCTAAAAAATGCCTCTGGTAAGGGATTCCACCAAGGGTGGGCAGCATACACTAGTACATAGTAAGGGGCAGAGGTCCTGGACACCCACGCACACGGGGTGCAGATGTGCCCCACATGAGTGCAGGTCTGTTGGGGAGTGGGTGGCTTTACTCTTCGCTGGGGGCAGCTCTTACATTCCCTGTTTCTGCTGGGGGATTCCCCCCACTCAGGCTCAGGCTGAGCTCTCGACTGGGCTGGAAGAAGAGCCAGAGCTGGTCCTTCTGCAGGCAGTCAGGCTGTGCTGCCCTGTCTCTCCCCTTCTCTGGAGGCATGGGCCCTCAGGCCCTGCCTGCGGCTTACCCCACACCGGCATGCTGCGCGAGGGGCTGCAGAAAAGCGGACAAAATCAGCGTGATCCGTCACCAACCCTCCTCAAAATTAGGTTAATAATTTATGATGTTAAATGGGACAGTTAATAGCTGGGCCAGATGATTCCTCAGCTAATCTAGAGCACGGGCTGAGCTGCAACGAGTCCTCTGAGAGTTCATTACACTCCCCAACCCTCGGCGCTAGTGCTTTTGGCTCTACTGATACCTACGGGAGGCTGTGGCTGGTGCCGCTGGCAACGCGCCTAAGACTTGCCCCCCATCAATTAAGAGAAATAAGGAAATCGACAGGAAAATTAATTTCCAAAGAGACAATGCCTCTGACACCCGCACTGCCCTCGGAAAGCCGGGGGGGTTATCTGGGAATCTGCCTGCCTGGGGAGGAGGTTGCATTCGCTGTCTTGCAGAGCGAGGTCAGGCTGCTTTCCCGAGGGCTGGGAGAGCAGGGAGGGATGTAAGTGACTGAACAGAAGGTGCTTTTGCTCCCAGGTCAGTCCCAAGCAGGTTCCTTATGAGGGAGGGTGCTCAGCCACATTTGTGAGGGGACATACCACCCACGCCTGCTGCTTAAAGCCCCCCAGAACCCCATCCCCAGCACAGGGTGGCTCACTGGCAGCAAGGATTTACACCCTGACAAAGCACATTCCCAAAGAAACATCAGAGATGAAGGGTCAGGATGAGAAGGTTCAGCAGATCTTTTCTATCAAGGAGACAGAGCAGGGTTGGCCACCTCAGGGACAGGACTGACAGAGTGCTCCCCAGGGCCAGCCCTCACCCCAGAGCATGGTGGTGGTGGGTGGATCTTCAGCCACTTGCCTGTCTCCCAGCAAAGACCCTCCGGTACTGACAGAATACGAGTCCCACTTTGCCCATCCTGCCTCACTTCTTCCTTCACAAAGGCCAGATCCTGCAAGGCAGAAATCCTGCAGAAAGCTTTCTGTCTCTGGGACCACACTCAAGAGAAACAGAGAGTACAAAGGGACCCACCTCACTGATCCCAACTGTACGTGGGGGCAGGAATCAGCTCCTTTGATCCAGCATCTCCCTGGGGGAGGTTGTAAAGCAGTGCCGGCCTTATGCAAACCTGGAAGAGGGTGCCACAGGCACCCTGCTCCCCAGAAGAACTAGAGATGGGTACCCTTGAGTGTGGTACTTCAGACAGCCCAAATCTCTTTTTCAAATAGAAAAACTAAGGCACACCAAGTCTGAGTGACCACCTCAACATCAACAGCAATAACAGATGAAGGGAGTAATTCCCTTTAACACTTTAGGGTTCCCAGTCCCAGGGTGTCCACGTGCTGCCCTTAAGTGGGAGCCTGAGACAGACCCAATGGGCTAAAAAGTGACTGGCTGGGCTACAAGTACGGGCTGCTGCAGCCAGATGTGCACTGATGACTCGTGCAGATGTTGGCCCTGCAGCACGTCTGGGCAGTAATTCCCCTTCTCCCTTCCACATTCCTGCTCTGCCAAATTCAAACCATGCACAGTGTGGGGGGATTACCTGCAATTACAGCTTTCGCAGGTTGGGGCTCATTTCACTCAGCTGGGTAAGTTGGGGAGAGCGGCAAGAGGTAAAGGCAGCCACATGGTGGGCTTCTACAGCCATTCTCTGCCTGTGTTAGAGGCAGCCAGTGCTGTCTCGCCCCTGCAGCACTCTCCCTCCTCTGAATCCCCCCTCCCAGGGGGAGAACTAAGAGGGACTCGTGGGGGTGGAGGGGAGTCCCAGCCTGGGGCCAGCAGCAGAGTCAGTTTTCCTTCCAGCTTCTGCCCAAGTGCGTATGGGAGAAATGACAATTAGGGGGACAACAAATGAGGCTGGCAGACCCTGGGGGGGACATGTGCAGTAACTTGAGGCTGAAGCGGAAATAGCTCCAGTCGACCCACTTAGAAAATCATCATTACTGTAAAATTTATGGCTGACAGGAGCTTGTCTGATAGATATGACTATTTAAAGGCAGCCAAAGCCTCCATTTATATCACTATAAGGCAAGGGGGGGTAAAGAGAGATGGGGCAGGTTTGAAGATCAAAGGGGCACCTGGAAAAGCAAAGGCAACCACATCTGCCTTGGTGGCAGGAGTAAAGGGGCAGTGGCCTCAGCTGTGGAAAGGGCTGGTATGGTGAGGGGAAGCACTGGTGAGGGGAGCAACCCTCTGCTGTGAGTGCTGTCCCGGGCCCTGAGACCACAGCATCCTCTGTGGCCCCCACCAGCCATTCCTGCCTTTGGGGCTGACAAAATGCCACCACGTGGGAGCAGGCTGTCCCAGGCCCATGGCACACAGGTGACCTCTTCTGGATTCGGCACCATCCAGGCGGTGGCGGGCACGGCCACTGTCACCCACGCAGAGCGTGCTGCAGTATTCGCCGGGAGTCTGCCTGCCATTAGATGTGAGGGAAGAAAGCAACTGATGGGACTGGGAAAGAAAAAAAGCAGTGGCAGGTTTGGAGGACAACAAGCAAATGCCTGTGATGCTCAGAGGTTTTCTTCCCTTCCTTTTCTGAAGGACAGAAAATTACTCTTGATGGGAGACTCCTGATAGGCCACAGCTGTACCCAGCCCCTTAGCTGTCCTCCTCACCTGCACTTCCCTCGGAGCTTTACAAAGAGGATGGTGCAATCACTCAGTGGCTTTTGGGGGGAGCACCTTGTCCCAGCAGCATACCCAGGAAAAAGACTTACTTGCCAGTTCCTTGGGCCAGGCCATCCCTCCCTGGTGAACCTTCATCTCTGGTCAAGAAGAAATTCTGCAAGTGTGCTGGGGGGTGGACCCCAGGGATGCCCAGCTTGGCTGGACACACACTGCATGTCCCAACCAGCGTGTCCCTGCACTGCGGTTCCCTATGGACGTGCAGGGAATACCACACCCAGCCACAAGCAAGTTGCAAATGAGCACGGAGGTATGGATGAGCTCTCCACCAAGGCACTCCCAGAAGGCTGATGGATGCAGAGCAGCAGACTGCGGGGCAGCACTCCATGCCATCCAGAGCAGGGAGCAGTCCCCGGAGGGCACCCTGCCCAGGGACAGCATGGAGCCAGTCGGCATTCCCGTCCGGGCTCTCCTCCCCAACTGGGCTGCTCCCTGTCCTTCGGGGATGGCGACGGCTCCTCACCTGATTGAATTTCCAGGCCATCACTCGCTCTCCCTGCAGCTGCGAGGCACGATCGCCCTCCCGGCAACCCCACGCTCACCCCGCGGAAGGAGGGGCTAATTCAGTTAGCCCAGTGGCATTAGCTGCCGTGAAGAATAACCCGCCAACAAGGGCCTGCGAGCCTGACACAATATTAAAGACCCCACTGCCCTCACTTGGGGCAGATTAAGCTGGGCTCATTGCTTTAATGCTGCACTCCTCGGCCGGGCTCCCTCCAAGGCTCTGCACCTTAACTGTATTACCCCAGCACCGATGTGCTTGACCTGCCGATATTGCTCCCACTGATAATTCACCTCCCAAGAAACTTTGCCTTTTTGACCTCCTGCTGGAGCAGGCTCTAACCCCACGGAGCAGGGCTACCCCTGCATCCCACCATCCACGGGCTCGCTTTCCCGCAGCATGGCCTCCTGCATCCCTGACCTACTAGAGGCCTTGAGGTGCCTTCTTCTGCCAAACTCAGAGAACTCACTCCTGCAAACAGGTCACTGTGGTGATCCCAATCATCATCTGTGACTGCACTGACATGCACAGAGAGGATGGTGAACACAGTTTACAGCACCAAGGATGTATGGGACATCCCGGCTCACTGCACTCATCTGGGGTACCAAGGCTCTCTCAGTAGCAATGTGAAGTGATGCACAGAGGGAGCATCAGGTCCTTCCTGCTCCCAGGGATACAGATGTCTCATCTGACCCAAGGAAGCAATCAGGAAAAACACACAAATACCAGCCCAGGGGGAGCCTGGGCTCCAAGGGAAACTCAACAGAGTGGCATGGGAGCAAGACACAGGATCATCCTGCTGCTGCCAAGTGAAGCCAATGCCAACATCATCTTGGCCTGACAGCAGCCACTGCCTCTTCTCACCCACAAGCTGCCAGCAGCTGTCTTGTGCTCTTATCCCTGCTTCACCCTGTGGCCTGTGAGCAATACAGGGGCATCCTGAAGATGCTGTCTGCTTGGGCTGCTGGCTCACAAGGCTTGCTTTTCACATGAAACAGCAACACTGTGGAATCAATTTCCCACCTTGGTCAAAACCAGAGGGCCGGTGTATCCTACAGGACTCCAGAATGAAATTTTCAAACATGGAAAAGTCACCTTTTCTGAGAAAAAAAGTAACAATCTGACTTAGCCAACCTATTCACTTCTGCCCTCCTAACCAGAAAATCAAAATGATCTATAACACTCTTTCCACTTACTTTTATCATTGGCCATGATATCCATGATATCATTTTATCAGTATCTAAAAGACAGATTGGGTTGCTGCATGCTATGTCTCGCCTCCTGGGAAACCAGCAGGTTTGCAACAGTGCATTATAATTCCAGCTCTAGACCTAGAACAAGGCATCTGCTCCCTGCTCTTCTCCTTTGCCTTTGCATAGGTGGTTTTTATACTTGCCTTGCACAGTTAGCGCTTGGGTAGTGTATAAGAGGTTGGAAAACTAGTTATGTGTCTTTACATAACTACTGTATACTAGTTATAATGTATATTAGTCATGTAAATAATACTGACATTATTATTTACATTAAATAATAACAATAATAACCAGGCATTGCTCACAACAAGCAAGCCCTCCTTTCGGACATATTTTGCTTCCTTATTTTCTGATTTCACTATTCTAAGGTGTGTTTCCTTTTTTCTGAAGAAACAAAACTAGAAAAAGGAACAAACTTAAACTTCCACTTATAACTCAGACCGCAAGTCTTGGCATTTTTCTTATTAATAAAAGCCTTGGTGAAGCTGTGTTTGACCCGGTGCTGCTGGCACAGGAAGCAGAGTGCCCACACAAAAGGGGTGTCACAGAGCAGTTGTGAAGCCGTGTGGTTTGGTGGCTATTGGGACAGAAGGGCTCTGTTTTGAGGTTTGCCATCACCTGAAGGCTTCTGTGATCCTGAGGAAGGCACAGCACTCCTCCCTGTCCTGGATCCCTTCTGCCCTCCTCTGGGAGCTCAGGGATATCAGTAGGTGCAGGAATTTGCTGCTGCCTCTCACCTGGGGCAGAAGGAGCTCTCACCTTCCCAGCACGGAACGCCACCTGTGCAGTCTCACATCCTCAATTTGCTGGCTGGATCACTTCTCAGAAATTGTGCTTGTCCCTGGTGCTCAGCCCAGAACCTGGCTGGAGCTGGGACTTGTTCTAGCCTGATGCAGCTGCCAGGCTGAGCAACACAGAAAGTTTTCACTCACACAAATTAAGCCCACAGACAGGAGCAGAGCTGGGACACGTAACTACACAGGAAACACAAAGGCTTATTCCTTCTACTGTACTCCTGGAAAGGATCCCTTCAGCTGCTCGCACACATATTGCTGAGAAGGGACTCAATCCAGTTCCTTACGCAGGCCATGACGTGGCTGAGGGCAGGGCAGATCCACAGCGCTGGAAGCAGAAGCAGACCCTGCCCTTGGTGTGCAGCCAAACGGATCGGAAACAGGGAAGGGTGTATAGCTTTTACAAGCCTTTCTTAAAAAAGGTAGGCAGTGCCAGGGGAGAGTCAGGCCCCAAATTTAGGCTTGGGCAAAAAGACAAGAATCATTCATTCCCAGTTGTGCAGTCCACATGCTTGGGAGGCGAATGGAAAATGGTTGATGTGAACAGTTTTTCCTACCAGAGTTTATTTTCCTAAGTGCAATGCTTTAGCACTGAGGCCTCTGCCCTGCTGCAGGGCCTGAGCAAACTTTGTGCTGCTGTGCCCACCCCCAACTCCAAGAACATCCCTGTGCTGTGCTCCAGGCCAGATGGGCAGTGCCTGTGGGCACTGGCAGCCCACAGCATCTCTCTGCTTTTCCATCCAGAAAGCAACTGGTCAAGCCAGTAACATCTGCACAAAGGGGAGCCACCTGTCCCATCGTGGGGACAGGGAGCACCCTCAGCAGCACCGGGCAGGTGACATGGGACACTGGGCTCTCTGCTTCTCACCCTTCTGACATGACCCCTCCTGTTAGGGGGAGATTTAAGGTGCTGTTATATCTCCCTGCTGTAAATGGCCTCATAAAAGTGACAGAACGACGTTCATATGGATGCTTGTTAAAATTTTATTACTAATCACCACCAAAGTTAGCTGCTATATTTAATCCAGGCTGGGAGAGAGGGGAGGGGGCACCGCCTGGGCAGGATGGAGATATCCAGTTCAGAAAGCAAAGGCAGGACAAGCTGATGAGCGGCCCTGACGTAGCTCATGGACACAGGCTGCAGCATGTGGAAATAAAAACCCCGGAGCCTTCACCCTCTGCTTGTCAGCAGCAGCCACAAGCCTTTTACAAGCCCTAATTCAAGAGCAGGATGGGCTTGTGGTGGAGCACAAGGCTGTGGATCAAAGGGACCTTAGCTGAACTCCCACCTCTGTCGCAGCCTCCCCAGGTAGCCCTGGGCTCTTCCCTGTGTGGAAGCTCCTCCTGTGCAGAGCGGATGGGAACAGGGATTTAACAAGACAGCCAGCTCTCCAGGCTGGGGAAGTCTCTCACTGGTGTGCAAGCACCTGGTAGTCCTAGGATGAGCGAGGCCTCTCCCCTGGGCCTGAGAGGACACACAGTTAAACTTCCTTTCCTGCTTCAGTCAGATTTTGTCCTTGCAGGTAAAGGAAGTGCTTAGAGGAGAGTGAAGAAAGCCCAGGGATGCTAACTGTCCTGTCAAAGTAGAAAGTTCAACAGTTGCAAAGGTGTAACAGAGCACTTCCAGACCTGTCCTTGCTGAAGCCACAGTGGGAAAGGACCAGTGAGGAGCTCTGCTATCCCCAAGATGACAGATGAGGAAGGAGGAAAGATGGTGAAAAACACAGAGCATGCAGCTGGTATGGGCTCAGCTATCCCTGCTGGACCCACAGACCGTAGTCACCTTCCCAAACAGAAACACAAAAAAGAGGACGGTCCAGATGGCCGTGAGGGCAGCAGGCCCAAGAAGATGGTTACCTGTTCTGCTGTGTTAGTGGCATGCAGATGGTTCTGCCCCACTGCACGTGGCTGAGAGCTGGGGCAGGGACTGCTCTTCCACCTCAGCATGATGCACAGAGCAGAAGGGGACCTGCTCCGATCAGAGCCAACAAAGCACCTTCTGCAGGGGAACCATGAAAAGGCCATGAGGAGTTTGCTGCTCTGCTCTCTGTCCAGCACCGGGAATGGTATGAAAATATTTTGTTGATGCAGCAAGGAAGTGAGCAGAGGGAGAAAAGTCTCACAATGAAAATAAACAGCTTGGAGTGTCTCTTCAACTCGGTAATGGCATCCAGGTGCCTACAGGTTTCTGGAGAATGGAAGACAAACAACTGCGGGAAAGACTTCAGCTGCCAGTACACCTGCCTGCCTGCCTGAACCACAGAGGGGAACAGGAGAGGGAGACATGCTCCTCTTCGAGGATGCTCTCAGAAACCTCCCTGGTGCTCCCCATCTGCACGTCATTCCAGCTTTACGGCACCCTCAGGTGCTCTTGGCAGGTCCAAACATCCTTATCTGCCTTCATACTTGCTGCACTTCAGCATCACTGAGAGCACAGCCATTTGGCTCCCCATCACCACCTCCCAGTTGCCTTGTTCCTGGCACTCTGAGGGAGCTGCTGTCTGTCAATCCTCACATCCATCTTCAGGGCCCCCGTATAAATCTCCTAGAGGCCTCTTTGCTCCCTATATATCTATCTAATTAATGTTAGTATAAGTAAAGCACAGCCTTTTCCCCTTAATAAGCAGAGTGCTGACTTTATTACAGGCCTTTTTCCCCCCCACCCCCCCGCCCCCCTCTTCTTGCTTCAGTGCTTTAAATCATGTTCAGGAAAGCGCTTACGAAGGGAAAGGCTGCGCATCGCATCTCGCGGTGCCTTCGCCCCGGCACGGCTGGGGAGGGCCGTGGGGACCGGGGCGGGGGGCAGAGGGCAGCGGGAGGAAATTGGACAGGATGTGTTCGGAGCGATGCCAAGAGCGCTGCGCTGCCAGGTTAGCCGGGGTCAGGGGAGAAGTCAAAGGCCATCGATGTGTTGTCTGGCTGAAGGCAGAGTCCAAGCCAAACAAGGTGTTAAATGTCTGCTAATTAGAAGTGTCAAAACAGGACTGGAAAGGCAGGCATGGCTGGGGAGGGCCTGGAAATGTGATAAGTGGGACTTGGTGGAGAGATGAAATCCTGGGGCTCCAGACAGCACTGCAGGTGAGAGTGGGAAGGCCCCTACAGCAGCATTTGTGCTTCTTGGATACTGTTTCATCCAGAAATCCCAAATGTGAGATGTAAAGAAGACGGGCTCAGAGAAAGATCTGTTCCGTGTTTCAACAAATTCTTAGGATTGTATGCAGCAGAGAAGATTTTATAAATGTGTTATTTGTCTGATGTTAGCACTCTGTCTTTTTCCCTTTGACATCCCCCTTGTCCCATTTTGCTCTGTGTCCCACGGGAAGTGTTTGTTCTCCCTTCTTCCCTCTCCCACATGGCCATCAGGCTGCCTTGAACTGGTGCACCTCTGCCTGCCTGTGACACGGGGCGATGCTGCAGGCGATGATGCAGAAGGGAGACCTGTAACTCCCAGTCTCCTGAGGTTGAACAGCAAATTGCTGGTGGAGAAGTGATGGAAGACGACCTGGCCTGCAGGCTGGGCTTGGCTCAGCTCTGCAGTGACTCTCCAGCCCTTTGCCAGTTCCTTCTCCTTGTGCATCACACGGATGCTGTGTCTGATAGTAACCCACTAACAAGCACCACCCTTCAAAGAGCAGGGGGGACACTGCTGGAGGGGACACTGTGCATACACTGCTCACACTCCTGGTGCCCAGCCACGTCATGCACACGAGAGCACGTGCCATCAGATCCCTTGCAGCCAAAGAAACACACCTGGCCTCCAGCAAGCCAGGTACGGGGAAGTGGTGCCTCACTGCTTCCTACTGCTACACCAACCCACAACCTGGTCATCCCCTGATCCAGCACTGGAGACAGAAGGCTGCCCTGAAAACGTTAATGCTCCCCCTGCCCTGGGTGCTGGGGTGAAAGGGTTACCCATGTTGTGCTTGGATTCTTTTGCTGTAATGTGATTTCTTGGCTCTCGCGTATATATTTATGCAGTTTTGTCCACACTCTGGCCCACTCCCCCCACACGGTGGCTATCGATCAGCCTAATGGAAGGGATCCGATTGCACACACTCCGACGTGCTCCCACACAGCCTCGCCAATGCTGGCCCAACCAATCAATGCTGAGGTGCCCCCGAAAATTTCCCATAATCTGATTTGAAGATGTGTTATCACTTAATAAAATCCACACTTGCCCTTCCTCTTCCCCCCCTACTGAAATGCATTTGCACTCTGGCTCCCAGGCCAGCCCCTTCCGTGCCGCTGCATCCTGCCAGCCTCTGGGAGAAGGACCGTGAAGTGGCCAAGAGCTAAACATGCCCTAAGTGGGTAAGAGAGGGATAGAGAAGACAGCTCTCTTCTCCTGGATAATCAGCACTGCTCGGCAGTGCCTGGGGACATACATGGTGACATGGGCTGGTGTGTGAGGGATCCCTGCTCCCCTTCATGGTACAGTGGCTGTAAGGGTGGCAGTGAAAAAAGGGGATGAAAAATGCTCCTACTGAAAATATAGTGAAATAGGCTATCAGTCTTCTGTAGCCTGACAACACACGTTCCCATGGTCTTTGGAAAACAATTCACTACAGCGTATGAGAACTCCGAGGGTATTTGTGGTGCGAATGGGTGCCTGCTTTCTGATCAGACTGCACATCAGTGACAAGAACAAAGTCCTGGGCAGCTGGGGCAAGATCCCAGTAGGGTTTAAATGAGATACTCCCTGTTACTGTATCTCCTCCAGGGAGGTTTGTTTCTCCAAGAAAAGCAAAGTCAGAACTTTCCCTCCTCTAACCAGACTAATTCTTTGTCCCTTCCTGGCCCTCTGCTCCAACAGAAGATCTGGGTGCTACCTCGACAGCACCTCTGTTTCACAGAGGGGACACAGAGGGCTCGAGGTTCCTGAGCTGTCAGGCTGGTTACAAATGGGAATACGGCCACGAACAAGTCTGTCTCCTCGCATCCCTGTCAAATACAGGGAGGACGATGCTGCAGGATGCATACCCCAGAGGTGGCATCTTTTAAAGCCCTGTCCCTAAAAGATGGGAGTCTCCTCCTACAGCAAGAAGTCATGCATGCAGGGAGCCATGGCTGCCTGGGGACCCAGGGACAGGCGTGTGCCAGCAGCAGGCTGAACCCGAGCCCTGCAGATCAATGGTGTGTGGGGCTGCTCCCTGGGGCCCGAAACCCGATGCTGAGGTTCAATAATGCAGGGGGAGAGCTATCAATGGCTTCTCAGCTCTTCAGAGAGGAAAGCAAATTGAAAGGCTTGTCAGGAGTCAAAACAGAGCAGGGCAAGGCTGGGCTGAATGTCAGAGAGATTAAACAGGCAGAAAGCCACAGGGATGGGGATGGGGACAGGATGAGCGTGCGAGGCCACTGGTTCACTTTGGCAACTGTAAGAGCAGTCCAACTGCAGCAGAGCAGGGCACTTTCACAGCAAGATGGGTGACCAGTGCTCCACAAAGGCTCTCTGACAGACAAAGAGGGTTTTGGCAGCTCTGGTTCCTTTGGTTAAGAAGCTTGATGGCATGAGGCTCCCCCAAGCTTAGGCACTGGGTCGCTGAGCACCTCCGTGGTGTGACCCTCCTGCTGCTGTGCTGGTGCAGTCGAGGGCCAGGGAGGAGGGGACCCATGCCAGTGCTCTGTGTACCATTTCATGCAGTGCCTCACATGGGGAGAAGGACAAGACCAGTCCTATGGCAGCCTCCAGTAGAAAGTAACTCTTCCAGGCTCAGGTGGGACACTGCACCAACAGTAGATGATAAATAATGGTGATATTTCAATAGACACAGGTATGATAATGAAGAGCTATTCTTCTTTTGCAAAAATCACTTGTAGAATTAAATATTTATAAATGATATTTAGACTCCTAGTCCTGTAAAATGCCTTTTTAACACAGATAATATATGTTGACTTGTTGGAGAACCAAACCAGTTTGATATGATTAAATACAGAGCTGAGTGACATGATTCATGCCCTTTCTTCACCACTTGTCAGCCTGTAGCACATGCAACACTCTCTCAATACATTTCTACAGACTTAAAATAAAAAAAAAATAAAAAAGCCACAACCATCCCTGGTTGCAAAATACATTGAAATCCTCCCAACATCCCAAACACCTCTATCAACTTTGCAGTGCCTGGCTTTTGCACCACACCAGGCAGCTTTTTTTATGGACAGTTTCATTTGTGCTTTACATGCGACTTCTAGCCAGCTCTGGTGCCTGACCCTGCAGGCCCTTGTGTGGGGACCAAGAGGCTGAACTGGCAGTGATGAAGATGATCAGGGATACAGACTTGTATCAGACCTATACAGACCTCTCTCTCCCCCTTCTCACAGCGCTTTGGTACCACAGTCAAGGACAACCCTTTGGTTGGACTTGAACAACTATTTGGTTTAATACAGATGTGACCAGGGATGTGTGCCTTCTCCAGAGCCTGCACTGGTTTCACATCTTCAAAGTACTCTCCATAGGTAAGAAACAGAGGAAGAAAAAGGCAGAAGGAAGAGGAAGATGGCCAGGCTAGTGAGACATGCCCAGGGACACCTGTCCCACAAAGCTTGCCTAGACCTCAGCCCCACCACAGCATGGACCCTCCATTTTGCAGTTTCACGTGTACTAGGAAGGGAAAACTGTCCATCTTACAGAAACTCCTTCTTAGCCTCACATGACACATAATCATGCCCTGTTCGCACCACACAGCTCTTGCACCAATATTTGCCCCTGCCTTAGGAGCAGTAGGGCTGGGCAAGGATCCTGGGAGCCGTCTGCACCCCGAAAAGCAGGGCTGGTTTCTAGCCCTCAGAGCATGCAGTTGGACTTGTTAAACAGCACAGGCAGTGCTATTGGAAGGAGAAGTTTCCATTAATTTGCAGGTGCTGGGGGGAAGGGGGGAAGGAGAGGCCAGGTGCTTTCTGGACGCTGCCCCCAGCAATCTCCCCCTGGTCCATTCCCATTGTTCCGCAGACGTCCCACGCGGCCCCGCCAAAGGGGATAACAGGCTCAGGAACAGGCTGAGTGACAGCAGACACCTTGTAAAATGCCTCGCAGAGCGGGCCTGGCGCCTTGCTGCACGCAGAGCACATGCCCACAGCCCAGCCAGGCTCGGCCCCCGCGCGCAGGTAGCGAAGGGGGGGCTCACATCAAAGGCTCTGGTTTTGCAAGGCTCAGGACGCGGGAGGGCGTGAATTATAGACTTTGATGTCTGAGCAGCGGCAGAGGAATCGGCGTGAAGATCGTTTATAAATCGCCATTTATGGTCTCCACTAAGTGCCAGGCAGCCCCTTAAAGCAAGGGATCAGGTTTAACTGAGGGCCGCTGCCGAGAGCGGCTGCCGGCGGCTGGGCCAGGGCTCAGGCTGGGCTCTGCGTGGGCAGGGCATGTTTCTGACACTCTCCACCCCAAAACGGAGCTCAACTCAGAGATCTTCCAAGTGAATTTCCGCAGGGCTTCGCCAGTTTTGGGGAACCGCGGTGTGGGGAGACGGTGGTGTTTGCAGAGCAGGAGAGCCATGGCTCCCAGAGCAGCAGCCCTGTGCCTCAGGTTTTGGAGCTCACATGGGGCTGATCCTGGTCCCTGCTAAGAGGAAAAGGGGTAAATGGGGAATCTCAGCATACTGCCTCTGCTCCTAAGGGGGTTTCTGGCTTTGCCTTGCTGCTAACTCTGTTGCCTGATGAAGTTTGTAACAAAAACCAAGGCTGGGGAGAGCTGCATGCCTTCCCTCGACTGAGTCTATGCCAACATGCTCTGGCTGCCATGTTCCTCTTGAAGCAAGGCTGGGACACCAACCAGGCAGCTCCACAGCAGAGGAAAGGACAGGATTCCACCAGGCACAGGGTCACTTCTGTCCAAGGTTAGCAGTCCTTCCACACACTGTTGAGACCACCTGGCTTTCTCTGAGGGAGGGACAGATGCCTGATGCTGCCTACAGCACATCTGAGGGTGCTACCATGAAGTGAGAGATTAAAACCTCTGAATCCTGAGAACATAAACTATTCAGATTTCAATCCACTGATCTGGAACTGCCCTGTCCCCCCTGACCAGGACCCAACGCAAGGAATATCTGCTTTTGGGTCCTTCTTTGTCTGATCTGAGAACAACCAGACTGGCTGGATTTCTCCCACACCGTTTGGCTCCCGTCCCTGTGGTCAGAGGTCAATGGACAGCCGAGCCCCAGGGAAGCTGCAGTGAGGAGAATGCCTTGTCTGAGGCTGGCACACTCCTGGTGAACCCCACAAGATCCATCACCCTCAAACGCTTCCAGAGCTAACAATGAGTCTGCAGAGTTGGCTGTGTCCTCCCTGCCCCTTTTCTCAGCAGTGTGTGTTTCTCAGCCAGAAACACACACTGCCTCGCTCAAGGAAGGACCGTTACCTGAATACTGAGAAGTGCCTCTGGGAATGCCATGTGTTGTTCCCACACCTGAGCATCCCCCACCTGTCCTCTCTCCCCCGGCACTACTTCTTTGCCCTCAGTGATATTTGCAGTTCCCCCCACTGTAGCATAAGCCATGAATTCCACTGCATAGCCTTCATGTCCTCTTCAGCATCACCAACTCACACACTGGCTTAGGCCAGGCATAACACCAGCCATTGCCTTTTTACCTGAAGGGATGCCATTCAAACTGTCATCTTTGAGCTGATCTGATTAACAATCCATCAGCCAGTTCTGAAGCCACCAGACGGATTGCTCTGGGATGCACAAGGATGCTGGTCCAGATACTCATTGCTGTTCAAACAGCACAAAAGACCATCACTAACAGAACTGGATTTTCCCCTTATCTTCAATTAAAAGTTCACGTCCAGAATCTGCACCAAATTTTTCAAATGCAGCTGCTATATTTTGGAGACTGAGACGGACCACGCTGGAGTTTTCAATGAGTTACAAGCCCCAAATCCAATTCTGGCCCCCCAAATCAGTGGACATTTTTGCATGCTGACTATTAAATCAGGAGCACACAGACAGACTTCCCCATTGTCCTCTCCTGGCCTTAGAGCTTTCAGCACAGCAGCACTCAGCAGGCCTGGTTCTGCCCTCGCACATGCACACGTAAACTGTAGATAAGCACAAATTTCTCCTTGCTCCAGCCACCCTCCAGGACTTATCTCAAGCAGGACAGGGAACCCTGCATCCCAGCTCAAACTGATGCCTCCTCAGACACAGTCATTTTTATGTCCAGAAATATTTATGTACTTTGCACAACTGTTGCTTGCAGATTCTCTCTTGGTGGCTTCCACACTTCACGGCAGCCCCTGTTTGAAGTTAGACCAGATGGGAGCCTGGACCAAACATAAATAAACCAATCAAATCTGAGAAAACAAGCCCCCATCCCTCCTGCCTCTTCCTCGGACCAGTGTGAAGATCCAGCCCGGGAGAGGGGGGCAGGCTGTGCTCTGATGCTCAGACTGCTCTCTCTGTCCACCCCTGAAGTCCCTTCCTCTGGGCTGAGTTTGGTATGTGCGGTTTGCAGGGGGCTTGTTTTTCTAACATGGTGAACACATGCTCTCTCCCGAGAATCATTTATTTTACATCAGAGATCCTGGGGCTCCTGACCCAGAGTTTTGCAAGATGGTTTTGTACTTTCCCCTGTGAGGAAGGAAGACACATTCCTCCAGCTACCACTTGCAAGAATGGCAGGTCCCGGATGCGTCTTTCACAGACCAGGCTCTGCCTCACTTTCCTCTCAAGACAAAGGTTAAAAATGACACAACAAGGTCAGAGGATGGTCCAAGGGGCTCCACAAAGGTCTCCCAGGAAGAAAATCCTATTTCTTTTGCTGATAAGGGCCTTCTGCTTGTGGGGTAGAAGTAGATCAGATCAGCAAGGAAAGATGGACCCCGTAACACAGTGACTGAAGGGACGTCTTTAATAAGTTATCCACTGTTTTGACTACACCCCAACATTTCAGACCTCAAAGAGAGGCACAAAAAAAGGCCTGAGGACATCTGTCTGCCATCAAGGTCTCTTCAGAGCCACTGACAGCCAGTGCAGTACTTGTAACAGCCCGAACCTGCAGTCCCACCTGCAGACCTGGCTGCTGCTGTGCCCTGCAATGAGTGCATCACACACGGCTGGACCTGATGCCTTGCAGGACCAAAGGCACCATCCAGCCCCAGGGCACAAGACAGCCAGTTCTCTTCTCGAGGGCGAGAGTCCCCTGAAATCCCTGCTGCACATGGACTCCAGCACCCACCTTCCTCTCCTGGCGGGGGAAAGGATGGCGAGGGAGAGCAACGGTGAGAGCAATGCATCTCTGCGAAACCCGATCCCTTAACACGGAGCTCCTCTGATGTGGGCAGCTTGTGCTTTACAGCATTAGAGGAGCAACATTTCATGGAAAATTCAATAAATACCCCTGTACAGCCAGACATCTGTAAACAAAGGCTTCCAAATTCAATCAGGCTGTGGGCTCAGAGCAGCATTTATAGGTTACAGCATGGAATATTATATAGGAAAGCTAAATGCAGGGGGAGGGAGCAGATTCCTGGAAAATGAAAGACCTTATAGCCCTCTGTTACCCCAGTGAAGAGGAACTATGTCTGTGCTGTACCACCGCGCCCCTTCTTGAGTGGCTGGGGTAGCCCTGTCAATCCCAGTCTGCCAGCTCCCACGTCAGTCTGTACTGGGCTCTAACCCAGCACAGACATTGCAGTAGAAACCATGGCAAGACAAGCAGGGAAGTGCTGAAGACTCCAGTAACGACCAGCCACGTTGTTTGCTGGAGCACATTCCCACTGGCAGCCATACTAGGAGGGTGACCTTTGGGATACAGGTATGAATATGGGTCTGGAACACCAAGCCCTGATCCAGGAGTAAATCGTTCCAGAGCCTGGAGGCATACAACCAATGCTCAACTCACAGTGGGGTTTTGGAGTGGAGAATAGTGTCTTGCTTGTCCATTGGGGCTTTCCTGAGCCATGCCACCCCCCACCAGGTTGACAGGGCCCTATCTATCTTGCCTCCTGTTCCATCACAGTCTCAGTTCACATTTGTATTGAACCAGATAAACTGGGCAAAGTCAAATGGGAACATCCAGGCAAGGCTGTTCTGGGCCCCACGGATGGGGAGGCAGTGCCATGACCCATAGCCATCCACACCAGGTGGCTGCTGGCACTGGTACAGAAGATTTCCTCCCAGAGCTGAGCAATATCAGACCTGTAACACACTGCTGAGCACGGCTGGGCAGGTTTGTGTACACCTGTGCACAGATACACACACAGTCACAAGCCAGTGCCTGTACAGCGCCCCTGTAGAAACCCCTCTTCACCCTCTGGCCAAGGTTTTGTCTGTGGATCCTCTCTCTGTAGCACGGTAACTCCAAAGGTCTCCAGCACACGCAAGGATGTTGGACAGCACGGGCCGTGGGTCTCTGCTAATCTCTGCCACCCTCATGAGGTTCCTTCCAAGCCCAGTGCCAAAGATCTGCACAGTCAGGAGATCAGAGAACTGTCCTTCCCACACTGACCTGGCTGTCCAGCCATCACCTGAAGGTGAACACTTGCAGACCCCCAGACATGCTGGGGTCCCATCTGCTGTCTGCTCCAAGCTGCACCTGCGTGGTCAGGAATCTCAATTTCTCCAAGCTGGACTTTGCAGATCCATGCAAAGGGCAAGCCACCAGCTCAGAGAAAGCTGTTTGGGTCCTGCTGTGCTGCTGCACACCCCTTTGGGCACCTCAGGGGTGGTTACAATGGCAGGGACAATCATGGTCCCCTCCAGAAGATGGCTATCAAGGAACAGCTTTGTGCTGCCAGGGCTGCATCTGTATGATCGACTTGAACCCTCTGGCAGCACCCACAGAGGTTATAAACCCATATTTAGGGCAGGCCAAATCAGGCATTTGTCTCCTCCTTCCCCCCGAGTGCACTTTTCCTCACAGCTCAATCAGGCTTTACGAACACAGCACCACACACAGAGGCCAGTATATATAATAAATAGAGCCTAGCTCTGAGGGCAGCAGCGGTAAACTATTGCCCAGGGGACAGGAAGGTTAGTGGGATTGTGATCTAAAACCTGAGGCTGGCAGCTCTGTGCTCCCCTGGGAGAGATTTCCACAGCTACTGCGAGGAAAACAATCACTGTTTTGGTTATTACACTTCATTTATTGGTTTGTTCAAAGATCACAGTCAGGTAGGCCTTAAATTCAGGGATGCTTGGAGCAGGGGTCTCCAGCCTTGCTCTCTGTGGTGTGGTCCATGGGGCTGCCCTGCACCCCAGGGTGCTTCCCCACCTTGTGCCCTTCCCTACCCCAGAATAGTTCCATCCTGGCTGCCTCTGTAAGATCCCTGCACCGTGACCAGGCGAAGCACAGGAGGAGAGCTGGTCCCAAGGAACATCCTATGGATTGGGACAGATGTATAAGCAAAGCCTCTCACTGATGTCTCCACAGCCTGATGTCAAATGTAAGAGGAAGCAGAGCATGTGCTCCGAGGGGATCATCCAGCACATACACTACTGTGGGCATATTCATTTCCCAGGAAGCATCCTTCATGATATTTGAGAAAACACGAGAAATTATGGTCTGGAATGGGCCCATCCACACCTGTACCTTGGAGGACAGAGAGCAAGATGTGAAACTCGCTGCTCCTCGACCAAGCACAGTAGCTCAGGGAACGCTGCAGGACACACATCAACAAATTCACCCACTTGGGCCTTGCAACAGGCACTTTGAACTCTGGGAAGAGAAGTGTGTCCATGCACTGAAGAAGTCGCCAGAACAAGCCATGGGCGGTGCTTTGCACGGTGGCAGCACAGGCAGGAGTGATGCAGTGATCAGATGGGCTGCTTTGGTCACACAGACCCCTAAGCAAATCAAATCAGCTACGGTCCCTCCAAGATGCGGAGAAGAGCTCTGGGTGATGGCTGGGATTCAAGAAACGTGGGGCGCTTCCCTCCCTGCTCCTCAGCCAGCTGCCCTGGAAATGTTCCTATAAACTCCTATTAATTAGTTGACACTTGGGCTGTGCAAACAGGCTGCCCCCTCCATGCGCCCCCCCCAGGAGGCAGCGCTGGAGCAGGCCAGTGTGGGGGACAAGTCTTGGGCACATTCTTCCAGTTAATATTTCAGACCACAGTTGCCAAGGGATCAGGGCTGGCGTTTCCCCCCTTCCTCCCCCCCTTCCACCTCCCAAAGCGCCAATGGTGAGCCGATAGCCAGGTTATTGCCTCCCCCTCCCTTTGCAAGCAGATGTATGGGAGCCAGAGGAGAAGATTGATGGGGTTTATAGAGTCTCCCTCCTGACCACCCACCATGGCTCCAGCTCCCTTGGGCCCATCCACACCACAGTCACAGAGACGGCTCCACTGGTGTCCACCATACAGAAAATACCGTCCTGGTTGCTTCTGCTGGGTCACGTTTGCTGCTTTAGAGGACCCGTCTGGGTCCCAGGCACATCAGCTGCGAAGGAAGGGAGCAAGCAGTTCCTCTCCAGCCACATCCACGCAGTGACGGGAACTCAGAGCAACCCGAGTATGAGTGACATCAAATAACTCATAACTGCACCTCACTTTCCCCGGTGGCACAAAGGAGACTCCAGCTCTCTCAGAGCCTTCAGCCAAGTCAGCATGCTGCCAAGAGTGACTGTACTGTACAGAAAGGGCTATGAGAGCAATTCTGGACAGAACAGTGCTTGCACGTGGAGGCTCACCAAAGAGCTGCAGCAATCCCTCCTGGAGGCACCAAGGCCCTTGGCAGGTCCTGGGAGGCACGAGGATGGGAGTAAAAGCCATGGAAGCAGGTCAGGCTCAAGGTGCCCACGTGTCCAGGCTCATGGCCACGTGCCCATGTACCTCAGCACTGGACGTGCAGTGCAGCAGCCATTTGAAGTGGAGGGAGACTGGGTTTGGTGGATATGCCTGGAGAGGAGCCTCAAAAAAAATCCCAGCTAACAAAAGTGGCATTCAGTGTGACCAGCATCACTGGCACCAGCAGCACACTGGGTCAGGGGTACTGTCACAGCAGAGGCTTCCAGGAAGGACCATCTTGGAGACAGGACCAGCTGCCATTGGATCCCGCAATTTCCAAATGAAACCAACCACTCCCTGCCACTCCCAGAAAGGAGAAACAAATCAAGCAAACTAGACCCACTGGTAACTTTTGTGCCATTTCCTGTATGTTTAACACATTTTCTATTAAGCCCACGACAAACGGCAAGGGCTCCAGGCACAGCCATAAAGGCTCCCTCCCGCAGCAAGCCAAAGGGGCTGCAGGCAGGGAGGGGAAGGTGAGCCGGCTGAACGGGCAGATGGGAGGTGAGCGCGTAATTCACAGCAGATCCACGATTTGATTAATTTCCTTGCTTTTCCTGCTGGAGAATTCCGGGGTTTATTGGCCGTTAAAAGGCACCGTGCTGCCTGATTTCGGAGCGGAGCTGTGCCAGAGGGGGGACACAACATGGGGGCTGGCTGCGGGGACCTGTCGTAGCGTGAATCAGGTGCGCAGGGCTAAGCTGGGTGCTTTGGGGTTTGGGATTCCCTTTTTTGGAGGATAATCCCCCCAAAACGTGTTTTCTAGAGGCTTGTCCCGGGGACCTGACTTGGCGGGGAGGGAGGCGGCTGGCTTGGGACAAAGCCTCTCTACAAGCCAATGGGACCCTCATCCAGCAGATTACTCCCTCCCCTCCTTCAGCTGCTCTCCCTCATCCCTCCTCCTCACACCAAGCTGCTGGGATCAACCCCTGCAGGAAAAAAAAACGCCTAATTTGTCATGTCATGTCCAGCTGTTAACCTCCCGTTGCCGAGCCATAGGGAAGACTTGCTTTCTTCTATTTATTTATTTGCCACCCGGACAATGGACGGCCCCAGGCCTGCTGAGCTCTTCATAATAACGCCACCAACGATCCCCCCTCCCTGCACCTCCCCCAGCCAGCAGCACCAGCTGAGGAGCTGCAGGTGTCAGCGGGCATTAACCAGCGTGGGGATCCCAGCTCCCTTGAAAGCCCCGGACACCGCCGGGAAAGGCAGCCGTTCAGGGCTGTGGCCAGGTCTGGGAGGACGCCTGGACTGGGTCCACGTGAATAGCCCCTCACAAAGAGGGAGTGGAGGGAAGGGCCAGATGATAACCATCGCTCCGGAAAGTTTATCCTGCCGCTTCGGGGATGCTTGGCCGGGGAAGAACATCCCGCCACACAGAGACTTCCTGGGGGGGCCGAAGCCTGGCATAGCCACTGTGGCCCTGGAAACACTTAGCAACTGAGTGGAGGGGATGGCACCTTGGAGGCTGGCGGCTTTGACCCCTGCCAGGGTTTTCCCACTGGGTGCGGCTGAGGGTGGTAATTTGGCTGGGTTGAGGCCAGGAAAACTGTCCCAGCAGCCAGGCTGTGGCCCGGAGGGGAAAGGCACCAGCCGCTCTTCCCCCTCCAACTGAGGCCGTGGTGAAGGAGCATCCTGTGTGAGGCCGGGAGCCAAAGGCCCTGACTGAGAAGTTGTGGGGCTGTTCCCCTCAGGCAGCAGAGCTGAGGGTATGGACCCCAACCCAGGGACACCTGCAAAGCCTGGGGGAAGCTCCACACCTCTTGCCCACCGCCCCTGGTCACAGGTGGGACGCAAAGGATCTGCCACTTCCGCGGGGACTGTGGTGCCTCCCACCCACCACTCCTGGTCACGGACAGGAGGGAGAGGACCAGCCAGCTCCGCAGGGACCCAATGCCACGCGCCGGGGCACTGCACGCTCCTGGGCTCACCGGCGGCACGCTGCCGGGGCTGCCAACGCATCGGTGGCGACCCGAGGGGTGTGCATTTGCTGCTCTGACAATAAAACGGCTCTCGGGTTACTGGGACGGTATCGGCGCCGAGCAGCCGAGGAGCGAGCGCACGCGGCCCGTAACTCCTTCCTGTCTGCCCGGCTGTCTGTCCGGCCTTCCTCCCCCCCGTCAATGTCACTTTATTTGCTGCTGGGGTGGCGATAGGATCACTATTAAAAGCACAAGTAGTAAGCATTAAAATGCATTTCGGCTAGTCCGGGATAATAAAGGCGCGCGAGGGGAAGGGGGGAGGTGAAAAGAAGGAAGTTTTAACTCGCTAATAAAAATCAAATGCAGGCAGTTTGCAGGAGCGAGCGGCTCGGCGCTTTGCCTTGCTCTTGTTAAGGGCCCACTGCCATAAATAACTTCCCTGAGCGAAAGCAAAGGAGAGCCGGAGAGCGAGGACGCAACAACACAAAATTTTTCATTTTTCTCCATAAATCATTTCAGCGTGTGATAATATTTGTTTTTTCTAATGAGTCTCCTGTGATCCATTCCGGGAGCTAACATCAGGGCCTGTCAGGGCATGATGTGTGGGGCACTTCAGCGCTTTACAAAAACTGCCGCCTCTACAGATTCCCTCCCCTGCCCTTCGCTTATGCTCAGGACGAATGTGGCCAATTTTTTTCTCGCTCTGGGATTTCAGGTTCTCTCTCCTTGCGCACAAAGTTCTTCGGCTTTAAGCCCTGAGAAGACACCTCCCCGAAAAGCAAACCACCCCTCTGGTTTTCCCTTTCTCTTTGTCCTCCAGAACAGCAAACATCCCGGATGGTCAGCTCTCAGGGTCAGAAAAAGCCGGGTGCAAGTAGGAACGGACCAAAGTGAATGCTGGCAGTGATCCCCAAAAAGGCAGCTCCCCACAGATGGTTTAACACCTGATGCCTGCCAGACTTGGCCTGCCTCATGGGCAGCCCAGCACAGAGTTTGGTGCCAATCCAGGTTTCTCTGCCCTCACCCCAGGCCCATCATGTGGCTCCAATGCACCTTCATGAAGCCCTAGGCACCTGAAGAAGCACTATGGTGACTGCAAGAGGTTGCATTTCCACAGAGTGCATTCAACATCTTTTGGTCAAAGCCCAAGACCTTCACAGCCAGGGTTTTCTAGTGGAAAACTTCTGGGCAAAAACCTGCTTGTTTCTGAGATGGAGCTCAACACGCTTGTGGAGGTGACTGCATGCCACAAGGGTCCAAGAAGTGGGGACGAGGTTTTCTTGAGATTCCTTCCATTCCTTCACCCCTGCCAGCTGCTCAACACACACTGCTTCAATCCAAAGAGCACCTCCAACTAAGTGAGACCCCAGATCTCGGACCTCAAGAGAGGAGGCTGGGTCAGGGGTGGGAATGAGACTGTTTGCATTCACACTCAGGTGACCAGACTGACATCAGCCCTGGTTACAACAACCACATATTATAACTAACAGCTCCATAGAGTGCTGGGCACCCAAGCTGGTGGGTTCAGCTCCTGTGGGCAGGAGTACAGCCCCATGGCACCATGTTCAATGTCCCAGCACAGCACCCATGGACCATGGAGACTGACTTCAATCTGTGTCTCAGTGACATCTGAGTCACGCTGGCAGCAGAGACAGAGGATGCTGCTGGTGCCTTACAGTCTAATTTAAATGGAAAGCATCTATATTCAAGGAGGTCTGTCCATGATCAGATACATGTTTGGAGACCACCTCAATGAGAAATAAAGAGAAAAAGAGGAAGTGGTACAACAAGTATGGCGTTCAGAAAACAGAAGGGGAGAGGAGCCCAGAAGCATACCTCATCTGAGACCTGTCACTTCATAGCTTGGAAATCACCAAGGACTAAGAAGATGTTTTGCTCTGACCATCACACACCAAGAGCAGTTAACGCACCATAATCCTGTGCTCCAGAGAGCAGGATATCCCTGGGAACTGAGGCCAAAGCTTGCTCCTCTGCAGCACGACTCAGGTGAAAAAGAGCCCATTCTGGCTCACTCTGATCCTTCTTCTTGCTCCTGCAATCATCACCATGACTGCCAGAGCCAAGGCTGCTCTTAGCATCACCATCATCAGGGTTGTTATTATTATTATTAACATCATTGTTATGGTGTTTCCAGAGGAGGCTCTTAACTCTGGTCGTTGGGATAAAGGCAAGCTGGTGGCATCTTCAGGGAGTCATAATGGTACAGGGCCCAGCTCAGTGTGTGTTTACTCTCTGCCAATGTATGTGAGAGAGAAAAAGAGAGAGAGGTAGTGAGATAAACACTGTCATGGGCCGCTTCCATCATCTACTCACAAGAGCATAATAAAGCCCTTGTAATATACTAGAACTTGTGTGGTCCCGGGGTCTAATTTGCATACTAATTACTCAGTGCAAATGGGAACGAGAGGTAGGGGGAGGGCGCGCGGGTGAGGGGGACTGGACTATTTGCTCTGCCGTTTCATATCATGCTAACAAGCTAATCCGGCGTGCAGTTAGCTCCTGATATATAACTGCTCATTAGTATTATAATAAAGTACATGAAACAACCATAAAACGTTATATACTGCACAAGTGTTGTTTTCTTGCCAATTATCTGCGGGCGGATTTATCACCACAGTTGTTGCAAATTCCCCTTGGTGAGGTTTGGGTCGAATAAAGAAAGGTGTTGGTGTGAGGGGGGAGCGGGGGGGGCTGCTTTCAAGGGGGAGAACATGTGTTTTCTTAAGTAGCACTTACCGATGCGCCATTTCATATGAGAGAGAGGGTGAACGCTGCATCCTTAGGAGGCTGAGAGGGGAAGGGAGCCCAGGGCTCCACGTTCGAATCAAACAAACTTCTGCCTGCTAGGGAAATGGGACCAAAACCCTAAGGGTGGACTTCAGCCCAGCAGAAACCAAACGAGGACAGGGCAGAGCTGTTTTCCCGCTGCCTTCTTCTAAGGCAGTAGGACCATGTCCAGAGAAAAGTAGCTCCATTTGACGCATATAAGGCTTGCCTGGCACATTTGCCAGCAATGAGGCAAATTCCTCAGAGGAGCCAAATCCCACCCAGAACCTTTGCCCAAATCCTGCTGCATCTTCTCCTTCCCATCACTGCTCCAGCAGTCTGCAAATCAACAAACCACAGTTCCCAGCACCCCTCCTGACCGTGCACTGCTGCCTGCTCTGTGGATGCTGCTTCTGCCCTTCCAGCCCTTAGCACTGCCCCAAAACTGCTGCATGGCACAAGGGTGTTGAGCACCTCTTTATGGCACTGAAAGTCACGGAAATCGTGTGGTTCACTGCTTTACCTGGTTGGTCAGAGGACACCACCTCCTGCCCACCCACAGGCACCAGGGCAATTACAAAACTTCTTGACAGACATAAGAGGAGCACAGTGATTTGCAGCCCTTGGTCTGTGGCCCCCGGGGATCCATGGATTACTTCTCAGCTACCCAGGAATGCTGAACAAGAAAAGTAAACTGAGGATCAAATAGTGCTCTGCATGCAGGCTCTACACTTTTGCTGGAAACCCCCCTGGGCACCACAAAATGACAAGAGGCTGAAAGCTGCTGGGAGGGTGTGAATGGCAGAGCACCCGAATTGGAAGAGGGCTGGATGGGGCTGCCAGGAAAACCTGCTGCACTCATCAGCAGAGACAGGGATCAAGTGCTAAACCCTGTTGCAGCCCAGGATGGACGGGCGACATGGCTGCAGCCTTCACAGGGCACATGCAGGAGCATGGACTCAGCATCCTTTACTTTTGTTCTCTTAGAAAAGCTCTGACAAGACCATGGACCCTTCCTGCCCCAGGCAGCACGGGCTCCCTGCCCTTGAGAGCTGCATGTGCTCCTACCTTAACAGGCGCTGGCAGAGCTTTGCTGAACATGATGGGCACTTCACCCCTGCCTACACACAACCCATCTCCATGCTCAGCACTTTTCAGTGATGCTCCGTGCTCAGAAAAGCAGACACCTCCCTGAAACTTCTGCTTTGCATCTTCCCAGCACAAGAGCATGGCAGCTAGGCCCACAACCATATGCAACAAGCACTTTTAAAGCTTCTACCAACCTCGACATCCCACCATGTCCTCCCAGCAAAGCACCTCTTGAAGAGGAACTCCCCAATTACCTCTCCCGCTGACACTGCCTCCCAAACAAACTGTTGTGGCCATGCTTACACACCCCCTGTGCTGGCACGCTCTGACCCAGATGTGCACTGCCTGGCGTACACAAGGTTATGTTTCCAAACACTTAAGCAAGTCAAAAGGAAGACAGACCTTCTCTTCTGTGGAGACCCAGCGCATAAATCCCACCCCTTTTCCCTCTTACAAGCAGGGGTTACAAATGCAGCCCCCCCACGGGTATTTCACACAGAGCCATTCTCCCTGTCTTTCACACAGACACACACACACACACACAAGCCCCCTTGCTGTGAAGCATTTGCTTATTTATGGCTTGTTTTTGTCAAGCGGAGGCAGGACTGACAGCTCTCAGTGGTGGGGCTCTGTCTGTCTAACTCCGTAATAAGACGCATGATATCCATTCTGCTGCCAGCGGGGAGTGAATCACGCCAACCCCGTCACCCCGCTTCGCCTTGGCGAACTCCGCAGCTTGTTAGCATCACAATATTGGGAGCAAAATGTGACCCAGCGCTGCCATGCCCCCTCCTCCCTCTGTCTGAAAAGAGAGGGGGAAACACACACGCTCACATCTCGACACCGAGGGAAGGCACAAATCCCCTACAGGGCTTTAAAAGGACTTAAAACCATTTTAATAAACTGATCGTAGAGGAAACACCTCCCCTTGGGAGAGGGTCACTGAGCAAATGCCAACACTGGCTCTGTCCTACTCTGCCTGCCCCGGAGCTGCTCTGGGGCACCAGGGAAGGGGTTTCCCCCAACCCTCTCTCTTTCAGCGAGCCCAGAAGCATTTGTCTCCCATCTCTGCTGTCAAACGGGACGTGGAATGAGCATCCCGACCGATCAGCGTGAAGGAGGACTGCTGGGACCCATTTCCAACCCCAGCATCCCAGGGTGGGCCAGGAGGAGTCACCGCAGGAGCACTGGAGGACCCCACTCTCCCTCCCCAAAACCCCTCCAGTCACCGGGAGGGGAACTCCTACTTACAGCTTGTTCCCAGGAGATAAATAGACCTCAGTAAAAAGATTGCTACATCCTTTCAATAAAGATTTTTCCTCTTTCCCAGACAGCTTGTGAAATGTTTTAAAAGCTTCTCACATTTCCAGTGAAACCCACAGAGAAGAATTTTGCTTGTTATCAGCCCTGGAAGCCCCTGATAGACGGATGATACTTTCCCCCCCCTCCTTTCTCTCTCTCGCACTCTTTTTTTACAAGCTGAAAAGAGAGTCACAGTGTGTTTTATAACCGGCTCTCTGCATTTCAAAAGCTCGACGAGAGCTCTCTGCGAACCCTGATAAGCCCAGGGCTCTTAGTGTCTTAAATACCTTTGACAAGCTATACATTACAACGCTAATAATTTGCCAAATTTGCGCCCATAATATGATATCTGTAAAACGTCAAGGGTGGTAATGCGATTAGCGGCCTCAAATGAAATATCGAACATTCAGCGTTTAGGCCCTGAATAGGGGAGAAAGGAAAGGAAATCAATTTCAAAAGCAGGAGGGAAAGAAGCGATAAGCGTGTAATAAAAAGGGAGAGGGGAGCATGGACAGGCCGGGAGAAAGAGCATCTTGTTTCTCATTCTTCCTTTTTTAAGGCATTCAAGCCTTAAAAGGAAAAAAAAAAAGAGGAAAAAAAAAAGAGAGAGCGGGAAAAGGCGCAAACAAACATCTCAGAATCAAGTTGTTTGCAACTCTGCAAAATAACATTTGGCCACCCTAACAACCTCAGGGTTTGGTTGATGGTGAAGGTGGGGGAAGGACTCGGTGCTTGCTCTCTGATCCCCCCCCCATCCAACTCCCCGCCCCGAACAGTTCGGGTCCATAAAACACAGGATGTGAAATTACAAGTAGTCTGAGGGTGGGCTGCCCCCTCCTCTCTCCCCCACTCAAGGTGGTGGAATCATAATGTACTAATTATCTGAAACCACTCCGAGTAGAAAAGAAACTGTCACATACCAGGCTGTAGACTAAATAACAAACATCCCACACCTGCGGCTTTATGAGCACTCGCTGCAGAAGGCGGGCAGGGGGAGGGAATTCCCTGCTCCCCACCGGCAGGGCGGACAGGCTCCTGCCAGGATGGGATACCGGATGCTGCGATCTGGAGCTGGGCAGGAACCGAGCCCTGGGAGCAGTCCGAATGCCCACACGAACCTCACTGCGAGTGCTGTCACGGCTTTGCATTTGGTTTGGCATGAAAACAAATCTTCTGCCAAGGTTCGGGTGGAAAGCAGGAAAGCACCAAGAGAACCCACCAAGACAGGCGACTCACAGCAGGGGCAGGAGGCATGGACGAGGGGCACAGTCAACAACGTCAGGTTGATTGTTCCAGAAATGGATCGAGACACTGCCAAGACAGCAAGGGTGGGAGCAGACTGCAGCAGACCCTCAAACCAGCGCAACCAGGGAGAAAAGTCCACAGAAGAACCACAGAAGCCGCCAGGCAATGACCCTGTCTCTCTGTCCCTCTTAACCACAGATGGAGGCTGTAGCACATTGTGTCTGCACTCAAAATGACTTGGGGGTACTCAGCCATGGCACTCTGCTCTCCGGGCAAGTGAGACAGGGTCAGCCCACTGCAATCCCACACACCTGACGGGATCAGCAGCATCCTCAGAGGCTGCATGAGAGCCAGGGTGAACAGCTTCATTCTTCTTGGCCCCTCTTGGGCTTCAGCTTCTGTGCCAAAGCTGACCAGAGGAGAGAGCAGAGTTGCCTGCCCCTGTGTGCACATACCACCAGAAAGTGTATGCCCACCAAAACCCTCCCATGGAGGAATAATGATGGTACTTGGACAGCAGAAAAGCCACAGGAGCACCATGGCTCCTGGACACCAAGCCAGAAGGAGGCCACTTCCAGATCAGGGAACTTTGCCTTAGCTTTTGCCATGCAGCCAAGGGATTTCAACTGAAGTCTACTAGTGAGTGGCACAAAGACTGGAGGGGAATACCCCCAAATTGCCAACTGCAGAGTATTTATATTCTTGCTGGAGTACTGAGCTCCACTCACCATTGCAGGGAAAGTGCTGGATTAAACAGATTAAGCTAATTTGCTTCCCCGCAGGATAAGTCCCACAGCAACTCACCTTTCTGAGCAGAGCTGAAAATGGCCATAGGGGCAGGCCTCACCAGCTGCTGGGCTGACAAGGTGGCCTGGGTTTCTCCAAACTGTGTGAAGGGTGCAAGGTCTAAAACAAGGACCTTTTTGAATGGAGATCTGTGTAAGTCTGGCAGGGACAAGAAGGACAAGTCCCATCACTGCCTCTCAGCTGCATACTAAAAAGGGCTATGTGAGCACAGGGCCATGCTTTGGGGTGCTTGGTCCCTTGCACACTCCAGCAGGCAAGCACGGTGCTGGTGTCCTGGTGCTTGGCCATCCCTCCTACAGGCAATGAAACACAGATAGCATCCTCACCAAAAACCCAGGTCCCAAGCAGTGGAACAGCCAAGACTGTTGCTCCAGGATCAGCGTGCTGCCCTTCTCCCTCCCAGTATAAGCAGCAGATCCATGCTCAGATTTACCCTCCTGGTGCAGACTACAGCCCAGCTTAGCCAGCACCTCTGAACCCTTTGCACGCAGGGAGAATTCACACCGGTCCAGTGCTGGTGCTGGGTACAGCAGAGCCAGAACAAACACCTGGAAAGGCCACCAGAAGCACACCTTACTGCAACCTGCAAATCCCCCAGACCTTTCCTGAAGGCACTGGGGTCTCCAGGTGGCCCTGCCTGGGGCAGCTGGAGAGCGGAAGGTGCTGGTCCCATGTGGGAATGAGAAAACACACCGGTGCGGGGGCAGAGCACGTGCCCCTTGGCCAAGCATGGAATGGCCATTACAGGACCACTTCTTGCGGCACCACGAGTCATTAAAGCCAAGAGCACTTGGGGAATCATCAGCACCAGCCAAACGACTTCCCCAGATGTGGCTCATTCTCAGGATGTGGGAGCCCCCATGGACACCCACCTCCGATCCCAGCTCCTCCAGACAAAACATTCCCAGCGCTGGAGTCTCCACCCAGGACTCCGCTTGCAGGAGCTTTCTAGGCCATTTAGCAGGAGGTACTGTTTGGTTTTGAACAGATGTTGCCTCCCCCCTGCCCCCAAGGTCCCCAGCAGCTCTGCTGCCTTTGAGCTGGGAAGGAAAACGAGTTTTGCACACTTGTTTAAGGTCAGTCAGGTGCATGCGCACAGGCACACATTCTCACACACATGAGCTCCACAGTGGGGTGGGCAGAGAGGCACCCCAGGGTAAAGGAAAGCAAGCACTGGGAAGAGTTATGGCTATAGTGTGAAAAGGACTTCTCTTCCTCACAGCCAGCCAGCGACACAGGCGCTGGGACTTTGCATTGCAGTCTCTAAACTGGAGTTAAACATCTTCTCTGTCCTCCCTGAGAGATATGTGGGGGCTGAGATGGCTGCAGGAGACAGGCCAAGGAAAAACCTTCTCCAGGCAGACCACAGCAGTGGGTGATCCGTGTGGGCTTGGCGGACAAGCACAGAGTTTGTGTCATCACTGTCAGCTGCCCATGTTGAAGAACAGACAACTGCTCATAGCTTAGAGGATAGCTGTACCTATTTATTCCTATAACATCGCAGCAGAGTGAACACCTGAGGCCTGCAAATCCACCAAGAGCCCAGGTTACTCTCCAGGACCATGGCACACCACTTCCAACCCAGCTACACACAAAATGGTGCTTGCTGAGATTAGTTTTTTCTCTGTTCAGTCTGGTCCAAATGACTATTGATCCCTTAACACAGAGGTGTAACAACAGCCCTCAGGCATTTTCACCAAGAGATCCCGTTTTAAGCTCCTTGTCTCTCTCAAACTGTACTACTGCAAAACCACCGGTTTTATTTTGGTCAGAACAGGGCCAAGACCTCTGTACAAGCATCCTTTGGCCATTCCCACGGGATAAATGTACCCTGCTGTGCATCCAGGCTGCCCCCGTGGGGGGGGGAATATTGTCCAGTTTCCACTGGGGGATGGACACGGCGAGCCTTGAGCTTATTTAATAGACACATCTAGAGGTCCTAAAGACAGGAGAGGAAAGAGTAGAGACCTTTTCAATGAAGAAACCACTCTGATCTGCATCCCAATTCAACATCTTTTGGCCCATAAGGCCAGCACTCTTTTGTGCTAAATCCAGCTTCAAGGCAGAGCAATTTGTCCCTCAATGCCCTCTAGAAACATCTCAGTATCTTCTACAATAGCTTTGTGATCCAAATTGCAGTGATGCTCTTTGTCACTGAGCTGGCACAACCATCCGTGTGATAAGCACCCCTACACCACAATATGCACATACTTTTTGGAGGCTTCTGCAGAGTCTTGTACAAGTTTGAGTACTGCCTTTCCCTGCCTCGCTGGATGTACATCGTTTTCACTGTCCTCTGCTTGCACAGGCTCTTACAGCCCCTACAAGTGGAGGTGGAGAAAGGCAGAAGGGACCTCACTCTGTGGTGTGGGCAGCAACAAGAAAGACACCCCTGCCCACAGCCCCTCTCTGCTGCTCTGGCTTCTGCCCCCCAGTGTGCTCCTCGCTTTCCTGTGCCACCAGCCTTGTCTTGGCTGAGCCTCGGAGAAATCTCAGTGGGGTCCCCACGTCCCACCTCTCCTGAAGGAGACTTGAGCAGCACTGGCTTTCAGCATCTGACCCGAGCTCTAAAAACCTGGGCACGGCGCAGAGGGCTCTCTTGTTCAGGGACCCGCATTCTGACTTTGATTAAGTGATGGACATGAAAACACACAGAGACACAAACACAGTGCAAGGCAATGTCCCCAGAGGAATGGGAAAAAAAGAGAGATAAAAACCAAACAGCCGTTTTCACCCCCCAAACCGTATAATTTTGTGTAAATTTTTACTTTAAACATCTCTTTTTTTCCTGAGCCGTGATATAGGCCCTGTCAAAACCAGGGCCAATTACTGCCATTAGGTTCCCATTATGTCACTGCTTCTCCCCCCATTATGAAGGTCTTCGGCACACAGAGCTATAATCTTCACTCACTCTCGCTCCATCACTCCCAGAAGGAACAAAATTGTTTAAAAAAAAATAAAGCCTTTATTTTGCCCCTGTCAACTCTGAAAAGGAAGGAAGGGAAAAAGAGAAAGAAACTGGTAAAGTTTTTAACTGTGAGGTTGCCAAAGGACCGAGAGAAAGCGTTCAGAACAGCCGAGGCATATGAATCGGGGGCTGGCAGGAATACTCTGCGGGATCACCCATGAGTCACTCTCCTTAACCCTCTGCCAAAGCAGACCTGTGGCAGGCCTGATACTGCTGCTGGGAATGGAGAACACAGAGAATGACTGCTGGGAGCAGCACACAAGACTAAATTCATGTTCCACATCACATTCCCCATGCCGGGGGTTCCAGAGATCTGCTGCTTAAGCAGCTACCCTGTTTGCTTCCAAATACCAGCCTCTTCACCCAAAGTGCTGGCACTGAGCCTGCAAGTGATCTGAGAAAACATTCTCAGAGGTACACAAACCTGACATCTGCTGCCATCAAGGCAGACTCTGCAGAATCATGCCCAGGAAGGATGACTAGCTGTAGAGGGCTGAAGTGACCATGCTCTGAGTTGTCAGGAATGAGAGTAAACACGACCATGAAAACATCTGAGAGGGGAGCCCAGAGAAGGTGTCAACAGCTCACAAAGGATGATGAGGGACAAGCACTCCAGAGGGCTGCTCACTTGTCAGAGCAGGAGCAAGCAGTCCTGGTCCTGGAACTCAGGAGAATGTATCATCCCGAACACATCTACGCTTGACCACAGCTGGCCAAGACCACATGCTTGGACATCAGAAGAGGGCTACTGGGCATGTCCTCAAAAGCTCTGCTGGTGCTCTCCAGTCCAGCTTCTCCCTGGGATGCTGGGAGAGGGAGCGCAGTGTCTGCAGTTGTCTGCAGTGTGCTCAATGCTCAGGCACAGAGTGCAGTGGGTGCTGATTCCAGGGAAAACAGCAATAGGCTCTGCCCCATCACCACATCTCCAAACACGCTGTGTGTTCATTGATGGTGTTCACTGCTTTGTCTTGATTCCACTATCCTGCATTTTGTGTGAGGTTCATGTGAAAACCAAGGGATGGATCTATCCCAGCTTGATTATGAGAGCTGGATATGGTTGGAACTGCTCCAATAAAATGAACTAGAGACACTGAAATGCAATACCCAATCCATCTCCCACAGTGCCAGTTAATTCAGTCCTAGGGCTCCATTTTGGTCAAAGCTGGAGGTAGAAGCAGCATGGGAATCTGATGTAGTATCAAATAACAGCAGAAACTCAGACCAAAGCATCCAGGGAGAGCCTGTGCTCAGAAACCACATGAAGCTTGCAGCCCCACGATGAGAGGAAGGAGCACATGCCCTTTCCACCCAGCTGCACTTCTTCCCTGGGCTCTTGCTCACATGCAGTTCCCCAGACACCGACCACAAATCTTCCAAACCTTTCTCTCTTGTCCCTTGTATCTGTGCCTCCCATTGAAAAGTGTTAAAGCCTGCAGCTCCCCTCCCAAACTAGAGTCCTTCCTCTCCTCTTGTGGCTCCTGCACCCCTCTCTGGGGACCCCCTGCAGATGACAGCATCTGGCAACTCTGGAGCCACTGAGAAGGGGCACAATTTGCCCCTAAACAAAGAAACATCATCTCTGCTAAAGCGATTTCCACCCTCAGTGAGACCTCACAGAGCCATCCTCCCTTTGAATGCAAAGGTCTTGCCCATTCCTCTGCGGAGAGAGGGAGGGAAAGAAAGGGAGAAGCAAAAGAAAAGGCGTGGGGGGGCCAGAGAGGGACACAGTGACAGACACTTTGGCTTTCCCCACCGAAAGGCTGAGCCAGTGCAATGAAAGCGTTCAACAGCGGCCCACTGAGCTGTCACTTATGCGAGTCTGTGTGTGTGTGCGAGACACAGAAGAGGGGCTGCGCCCGCCAATTGCCCCGCTTTCCACCAGCCCCCTTTTGTTTTTGTTTAAATCAAATCAAGGGTTACTTTAAGATGTGCAGCAAAGCAATTTGCTGAGTGTTCTCCCCCCACCCCGTCATGCCAGCAGCAGCCCCTGGTAACTGGAAGGCTGCCCACACGGAGAGGGAGACCCTCCGGCTGCCTCGACTGGAAGGGTGCAGGGCAAAGTCAGGGCAAGTGGGCGCCGGGACACTGCTGCCAGAGGCGGCATTCCCTCCTTGTCTGCCAGCCTGAGAAGAGACAAGCCCAATCTTCAGTGGGGGGCTTAAGGGGATGCCCCAGTGACCTCCCCTCCTGGCTGCAGAGATCAGTGGATTGGAGATGCTGGCTGGGAGGGCCATATTTTTTGCTTTGCGTGGGCCTACCCCGATGCATGAAACAGGCCTGAAGCAGTGATGCACAGGCTGCAGAGCCCTGCTGTCGCCCACAGCCCCCTTATCCCAGCTTCTGCAGAGTGGGACAGAGCAGCCCGGGGCCAGGAACCACCTGAGTTTACTCTGGTGGGAAGTAAAGGTCCTCCTCCCTGGCCTCCAGACGACAAAGTTGTGGATGGAGACCTGGAGTGTTCAATACCCAAGGACAACAACTGGGCCCAGGCTCTGCACCCACCCCTCTGCCACATCCATGTCCCAGTATGAGCACTGGGAGGGGAAACATGCACAGGGCCATCCTTGTGGGTCTTTCCCCAAGATCACTGCTGGGGAAAAGCTGCTGCTGCTGCTGTGCTGCAAGTGTGGCAGAAGAGAACCTGCTGAAGAAGAAGGCTGAGGAGGAGGGTGTAGAGCTGGAAGGGCTCAGGAAGGTTGCTGAATGCTTGAGGGGGGACGCAAGAGATAAGTTGGAGGAGTGGGAGCCTGGGAGACCCCAGCACACAGGTTGCAAGAATTCAAGTTCCCAGGCCCAGGAGAGACGAAAGCAAGGGAATGTGGGAATGACAGGGCTGGATAGCCTCCTCAACACCAGGAGTTCAACTCCACTGAAAACAGGGAGCAGCCTGGATTTCCAGCTCACGGACCAGGCTCAGCCATGCTGCTGGTTACCTCGTTACTCTGGTGAGTGCCTCGGTTTCCTTGCGCTCCATTTCTCCTTCAAAATAAAGTCCTAACAAGGTTTGTCTCCCTTGAGAAGTACTGGGAGTCCTACAGCTGTAAAAGGAGCTTTTAAGAACAAAATAGTACAAGGATTATCACAACTGCTAAGCCAGAGGACTGGAGGGCAAAACAGTGGTAATGTTTCTCAAAGAGGCCAAAAGATGGCCATGAGGATTACAGATGAGCAAAGCCCCACTTCAGTATCGGGCAACTTGCTGGAAATAGTTCCCAATATAAGGACTGTATTCAGATGGCCACGATTCAACACACCCCTCACAGGGAGCCCCCTCCAAAGGTAGATACTCTCTTCCCTGTGGGAACTGCCAAAGTGCCTCAGCTCAATGACTGGCAGGCAACTTTTCGGGGATTTCTAAATGCACCTAAGACAGTTGGAATCATCAGTGGGAAAAAGGCAGCATTCTCCCCCAAAAAAGCCACGGCAACCACAACCCGGGTGACACACGCACGCATCAGCAGCAGGGACACCGCATCCCTCGCTGCACCTTTGCTGCAAACAGAAGTGTTCATGTGAACCACAGCCACCCTCTGAGGTCAAGAGCAACCTTTTTCCCCGAAGAGAATAAAAACATTTTTTTTCTGTAGAGGACAAATAAAAACTGTCAAAAAGGACATGTACAAAGCAAGGAATGGGAGTAGTTTTAATAAAATAATACCTGCTACGCCTTTCCTCCAGTAAAGGAAGAAGGAAAATGAATGAAGAAGATGAATGGCAAAAACCCCTTACAACTGATAAAAAGGCAATAGTTACAGACAACGCAGAGTTAACCCCTGGGACTCCTTGCCACAAGATAGCGCTGAGGCTATGATCAGAGAGAGAAAAGACAACACTAAAACAGGATAATGGAAACATCCTGGGTTAGAGCAACAACAGCAAACAAAATTTACCAGTGGCATTTTTTAAAGGAGTACACACACCTTCAGGAAAAAGTTCCCATGGCCCATTTATTCCAAAATTACATGCCCTTCTAAACCATCCCCTACCACAGCCAGTGTGTCCTGCACCAGACAGGATGCTGGGTTTCATGGACGCTGGATGCTGGTTTCAGGTGCGTTTTTTCACACGTGCCCTGCACACACTGATATCCTCCCCATCCCCGTGGCTTCCAAGGGGTTAAAACAAAACTTCTCCCCAAGAAGAAGAAGTAGAAGAAGAAGAAAAAAGAGCCAGAGAGACAAAGTTAATTGAAACTGCTGTTTAATTTTTCAGCTCCACTGGATTACACTGTGGCACAGATGGTTCATCAAGACAGTCTCTGTCTGTATCACTGTCCGTCCCAGCCTCTCCCCCCACCATGCAGAAGGGAGGGGGAGGAAAAAAACACAGCAGGCAGTGGCTCAAAAAAAAAAA
>VXAY01001314.1:239518-266084 GCA_013399855.1 Oxyruncus cristatus | reverse complement strand
CCGCTGCCGCCGCTCCCCGCGTCCCGCTCGGCCTCGGCCGGGGGGGTCCCGAGCGTCAAAACACACCCGCACGCACCCGAAACAACCCACTCCCCGCCTTTGTGCGGCACACAAAGAAGAGCCGGGCGGTGATGGAGACGGGCGGGTGATTTACTCACCTGCCTCTCCGGCCCCCCGTGGGTTTCTATGGGGCGAGGGGGAGGGGAGGGCCGGCCTCTGGTTTTACACACACACACACACGCACACACACACGCACACACACACACACACAGAGCTTTTGTTGCTGTCCCGCCCTTCTCTTGAGCCGGCATCTTCTGGGTGATCCTTAACCTCTCAGCTAGCTGGTGTCCCTCCCCTCCGTAACAGCACTGGGTGTCCCATTAAGTGCTCACGGTCCAGAGGTCGAGTTCTGCAGCTCCCTTCCCTTTGGAAGAGACATTTCAGGGTTCTTCTTTTGAGGTGAGCTCCCCTACACACATCTTCATCTAAACAGTCACTGTTTCCCTCTCGAGCATCTTCCCTGGTTCCATATTCCCCTCCCATGTCTTCTCTGTAATGCCCCACTCATGCCTGATTATGCAGGAAACCAACTCCACTAGGTCATCCATCCCCTGCAGCCAAGGCAGCATCTCTCAGAGGCTTTAGAAAGCCAACAACACTCCTATGGCTGTTGGGCTTCAAAGCCTTGTGCTGCTGACCTGTCTGGGCAGACCCCATCCATTGTCCCCATGTGGCCAAGGGGACAACTGAGGTAGACAGGTAGGCTTTAATGCCCACACTGCTCCACAGGGGTGGTCAGGTGTGTCTGATGCAGTTGGGCAGCTGCAGCCAAGTACACGAGCAAAACTGCACTGACTAAGCCATGGCTTTCGGACATCAGCCACCAGCTTTTCTGGAATAACCTCCCATAGCGGTGCTTCCACTGATGCCATTTACAGGAGCAGAGGGAGGGCTTGGCATTTCTACCGCCAAGACTTCTACAAAGCTTTCTCACAGGCAGCAGAGGTTCCAGTGATAAAAGTTGTCGCTTCCCATTAGGAAATAAAGAAAAGAAACAAAGTTACTGTGGGTACAAAGATTTCTTTCCAGTTCAACATCAGGCTCTCCTGGCATCAGGCATCTCCTGGGGGTGGGGAGATGGTACAGCCTAACACACGCTGATAGCAGCCCATCGATTTGGTCTTTGCTCCTACACGCTCCCCAGCTCTTCTGCTGCTGCTGCTCCATTATGACACCTCAAGCCTTTCCATTTTTCCTTCGATACTGCTCCTACTACCCATCTTCCCTAGACTGTAAGATCCTTGGAAAGCAGCTCTCCTCCCTGCTCCATGCTCTCCTTCAAAGGAGCCCTAATCTATAGCAGCACATGGGTACCCAGACCACACCCTGGCTGCACATACTCCCAAGCTGTCATCCCTAAGGGACACCAAGCACACTTCCTGTGCTCAAAGGTGACATATTCCCCAAGATGTGACCTTAAAATTCAAGCTGCATCCCTCAGCAGAGGTGTGTCCTAGTTCAGGTGCTGCTACCGTGTGATAATCCCTTTAAAAAAAATCTTGAGAATGGTATAAAGGGGGATGAGGAGGAGCAGACACCAGGCTCTTCTCTACTACTGCTCACAGCACCAGCCTGGACAGCTGATGCTTTTCTCTGGACCTCACTTCCCTCCTCAGTAAAAGGGAGGCAGTGATTCCAGCTCATTCCTTTAAGCTGCTCTGAGATCTTACAAGTGAAAAGAAAAAGATGTACAAAGTGCCAAGTAATAGCTCTGAATCCAGAGGTGGATGACAGACCTGGTTCCTGACTCAGCTGCCTGCCTGTACAGCTCCTTGGCTATCCAAGACAGACTACTAAATTATGCAAAACCTTTGAGTGAACCTGGCTTAATTAAGTTTTAATTTTAGTAAATTACCAGTGTGGGAGTGGTTGAATCTGTGAACCATTACTGCTGCTTGTTTGTGATTTTATTTGGAAATAAGACACTTCATTACATCTCTGTAAACAAGATCTACTCAGAAAGGAGAACTGGTGCAGAGGATCAATACAGAAGTGGGAAGAGGAGGTGAGGGGACAAGCAAGCCAGTCTGGGAAAGTGTGGTTAACCCAGGGGTTTGGAAAAAACTGTCCAAGGGCTGTGTATGTTGCACTTGACTTCTCCCCAGCCTTCCAGCATCAGCCCTCACTCGTATCCTGAGACTTGCAGCACCACTGCTATCCATGGCAATGCTGTAGAGTCTTGTATGGCTGCACATCTGCCTGGGATGTTTTGCCTCAAGAGGCCTCCTAAACCTTACACTCCCTGTCCTTGGAACAAGGAGATGTGAACAGGCTCTTCAGGAGTAGACAGGACTGATCTCCCCATGGCTAAAGTGGCGTGGTAAAGCTCAGCAGGTGCACAACACCATTACTGCCACCACCGACATGAGCTGATACTGCCCCTAACCCAGAAATCACTGTTTCCACTACAATACCACCACCAGACAGGCGAGACCTGGAAGTACTTGTGCCTCCTCTGACTGGCACGGGAGAAGCCATGAGCAGCAACAGACATCAACACAGGTTACACCCCGGAATCTGCTCTTCTTTGCCCAGGACACCTGCTCTACCATTCTTAGTCCCTAATTGGTTTAACAGCCTGATGATCAGCCATGGTACTGCAATGCCTTCTGCTGTCACTGTCACTCCTGAGCCTAGACTGTAAGATCCTTGGAAGCCACGTGGCAGCACAGGGCCAGGGTACAGCATGGAGGCCAATAACCCAGGCAAGCAGTGCCTTACCCATCCGAAAACCGGGGGTTCTGCATGCAAACCAGATATGCATTTTTACAAACAGGACCCATTCCTAAGGGAACAAACCTAAAAGGGGACCAATTTGCTGTGTCTGGTACTTCAGTAAGTTATTTCTAAGATATTGCATCTAATTTTTAAATCGAACGCAGCTCAGTATCTTATTAAGTCAAATGTTACAGTGTTTATAACTTAAATATCCATCCAGAGAGAAATGATGATGCTTTTACAAATCTACCTCAATAGCTTAAGTTAAAAATAAACCAGCCAATCTATCAATCAGCCTTATTCATTCATCTCAGCTGTTGTGGGAAGAAAAGAGCAACATACGCAAGAGAGAAGCAAATGGTCTGAGAAGAGGCAGCTGAACGTATTGATCAGGGTTTAAAAAAAAAATGTTAGAAAAACCCAGACACACGTCATTTGGTTTAATGCAAGCCATACAAACAGCTCCAAAAGGCCACAGCTGCCCGCCTTGAGCTCTGCTCAAGTTGGTGGGTGCCTCTCTCCCAGATGACAGCCCTCCAGAGTGGGCAAGACCTCTTACTGCTCCCACTGCTTTAAAACTACTCTGTCTTCCCCGGAGTAATTTAAAAAAAAAAAAAAAAATATTAAGACAAAAGTCAACATTGTATCCTTAGGGCACCAAAATAATAAATAAATAAGCAGGAATGCTTGCAACCCACCAAGTCTGACAGCTTAAAGTGTGCACAAAGAAAAAAGCGCTGGTGAGAGAGTGAAAGCCATCCTTTGAACTCCTGCGCCCCAGCACTCTCAGAGGCGACGGATTTATGCTTCTGCTCCGGCATGCCTGTTCAGAGAGACCCTTTCTATCCATCTCACCCTGATGGGGCTCTCAGAGTCACTTGTGGCCTTCTCCCCCACTTTTGGCTTTTATTGTTTAAATTTTCACTGTTTTCCTGCGGATGAAAAGGGAGAGATAATCACCTTACACTTCTCGGGTTATTTAAAAAGAAAGGGAAAGAAAAAGGAAGAGATCTAGTTCTCTTCTGATAGGAAAGCTTTCGTGTTATTATTTTTTTTTCTTTTTTTTTTTTTAATAGCCTGCCTGGGGAGGCCCGGGTCCCTGGGCTGGAGAGGGGAGCTCCCCATCCCTCTCAGCCTGTTGCATTCAGGCAAGGTGAAGAGGCACAACTCGTGTTAGGCCGATGGGAACAAATCTCCGCTTTTGTTCCCTGCCAAAGGCTTCGCTAATTGCCGTTGGCCCGACCCTGCCTTATCGGCGATCGCTCCCACAAGGGGAGGGCACAGGCAGGTTCAAAGAAAGGAAGAAAGAAGAAAAGAAAGAAGAGAAGGCAAGAGAAAACTTCATTTTCTTTCCTCCAGCAGGCAGTGCGAGCTAGAAAAGCAGAGGGAAAGAAAGAAGAGGGAGCGTGAAAGAGAACAAAAAATAAATAAATGACCCAAGCCTGCTCGGAAGACCCTCTTTCTCTCCTATCGGCTTTTACAGGGGGCAATACATTTTATTCATTGCCAGGTCTGACTTATCGCAGCCTTGTTTTTAATGAGGTATAATAAGGGGAACATTTTGTAACAACACGGTTCCTCTATTTTATCCGACAAACAGCTGTGTCATGGCCGTCGCTGGGAGAATGAATCATATCTCCCTGCCTGCATATGCTAACTCCCATGTAATTACCCTCGCATCTTAAATAAAGCAGGCCCTAAACCTGTCGCTCAGATTACAAGCAAACGGTGCAGACCTCGTAACTGGGGCCTCTATCATTACAATTAATTTATCACAGGAGCGGCTGAGATTAGAGACTAGAATTAAAACTCGGAGCAGGGAGGGTGCTCAGGGCTGACAGGGAGAGGAGCTTTATTGCAGAGGCAAGGCAGGCTAATTCCTTAACTGGAGCTATCCTGGATATTTTTTTCTTCCCCTAAGTTATTCACTCAGTTATTTTCCTGAGGCCGTGTTGGGACATTTTTCTCCCTGAAATGTCAGGGAGCAGAAAGCAAAGGGAACTTTGCCCTGTATTAAGCCCACTCAATAAACACAAACGTACAAAGGCCCCGGTCTGGGTGAGTTTATGTGTGTCCAGATACGTCCATGCCTGCAATTTTTTATAAGACACATAAGCTGTGCTTGTATAGAGATATATTTGCCAATGCATATGTACATTGCATGCACAGAGAACCAGGAACTGAGCAAGAGCGTCTCTTCTTCACTGCTGCACAGAACTGTTTGAAACACAAAGTTTTGCCTTCTCAGAACATCTCTGCTTTAAATACTAGAACAGCCCACTCTTCCCTGAAGCTGCCCCCAGCACCAGCAACACTGGCGTGCCGTGGCATGAGCACCTCTGCCACTGCTGGGCTATCCCTGCTCCCTGTGCCCACACCCACACGGGTACGGGCTTATCCCTCCACTCCAGGCTCCTAGCAATGCTCCTTCTGCTTCCTTGGGAGAGGGCCAAGGCAACCAAAGGTGCTGAAGACAACTCAGATACAGACCTTGCCCACAGAGAGCTTCAGCAGCAACTACATCCGCTTTGTTTGGAGGGCACCTGTTTTACCAAGACCATTATATAAGTACCCCTGGGTACCACTGCTCTCCTGTCAACTCCCTACACTTCCACACCTCGTTTTCCCTCTCAAGGATGCTCCTTTCCATCACCTTTGATCACTTGGGATGCTGTGGCACCCAGTACACCTACCCAAACAGATGATTTACGGAGCTGCAGGAATCCTCCAGCCAAGAGCTTCCCATTCCCACAGCCTCGCCTGCAGCCTGTCAGCCCATGCCATCCTGGCTCAGTCCCTCCCTTCCAGCAGGACAGCCTGCCTTAGGGCCAAACCCCAAGCATTTACTCTCATTTACTGATATGTAGTGAGGTGAGGAAGGAAGGGAGGAAGGGGAAAAGTCTTTAAAATCCTTTAAGGTCTTTTTGCATTAGAAGAGCAGTTTTTGCTCGCTGTGAAGGCTCTTTGATGCCCTCCTGGCAGCATATGATCCTTGGTATGAAAACCACTCCTCCTCAGCCATGATCTACCCCTGGTTGCTTACAACATCCAACAAAGTAGAGAAAACAAACAGAGCTGATGAACAATTTTACATCCTCATCAGCCCCACGCACTCCTGCACCAAGACAGCTGGCTTTTTTTCCAGCACCACTTCCCCCAGAAGATCCCAGCCCCCAGAATGTTTGCTCTACCTGCAGACAGGCAGCTGCAAGCACAGTAGGATCATCTCATTGCAGGACCAACTCTGCAGCTATACATACAGAGGAACAGACTCTACAGACAGCAAAGGCTGTCTGGGATCAGAGGGAGTAAGATGGTTCTCAATCAGCTGCATCCAAAATAGATCAAACTGTAGGATTGGGGCTTAATCCAGTAAAACAATAAAGAAAGCTATTCTGGTTAAAATCATATGTGTTTTTTTAAAAATAGTATCTGGTGTGTTTTTTTAAGAAACTTTTGTGATTGTTGTGCTGGGAAGAATCATGAAAATCTCTTTTATTTTCTACTATCAGGAATTTTATCTTTTATCAGTTTGCATATTGAAAACAGGTTTTGCTGTCCTCACTTTTGATTTCAGTTGCTCTGCAGTGCTTTATTTTTCGGTGTTTTGTGCATGCTGCAAGGCCTGAGCTCCAAGATGAACGGGAAGGAGGAAGGTTGGCTTTTAAAGGACTGGTGTACATATTTTGTTTTAATGTTTTTTTCTTTCGAGGTTTTGTAAACATTACTACTTGCCAAAAACTGAATCTGAGACCAAATGACACAGACATATTGTAGGAAAATCTAAACCACTTAAATCAAAGAGTGCTGGTCTGTCAGCAGTGCACTCCAGCCAGCAGGAAGGTTATAGTTTTATGGGCACCAGGGATGTCACTTGTGGGCAGAAGAAGTGACCTGTGGTCCTTCCAGCCCAGTGTGGTGTCTCCAGCAAAGGCCAGACCAGATGCTTCTGTGAAAGATCAAACGAAGTAAGACAAAAGGAAGACAACACTGTAAACAGTTACAGGGCAGCCTCAATTCAAGGGAAGTTTTCTCCCCAAAAGCCAGCCACTGGCATATGCTCTGTTCTCATGGCAGAAGGCATTTAGCAACATTTTACAGGATTAAGCCCTAAAACTCCACTTTCCAGTATCAATGGGACTGGAAAGCTGGAATCTTTTTAATTAATATCATTATTATTTAAAAGCACAGGTTTTTTCGCTTCTCTCTTCTATCTGCTGGTGCATGTTTTCATGATGTGCTTGCTAACCAGGCTCTGGAAATGTAGAGCTCCCAGGCTGAAACCCTCTGCTTCTCACCGAGTGAGTCAGCACCGCCAGTTTAACGCAGACACCGGATCGGCGTCTATGTAATATCTCAAAGCATATCCTGCCCATCCTGGCACTACCTTCTTCTTCTCTGGAACTCTGTCGTGGGGTGGAGGCTGAGGGGTGCACGCTCCCTTTCCCGCAGTGCCGGCTGGGCTGCCGCCGGGCGGGACCGGGGGGACGCAGCGCGGGAGGCAGGCAGCGGACACGCCACTTTTCGTTTTCCGCTCGCAACTGGCAGTTCCCTCCACCCACCCAAACAGACCCCGCAATGTTTTTTTTTAAAATGCAGCCAGCAGCTGGAAACTAAGGCAACTTCTTTCTCCCATTGAAAGTCTCCCAGCAAAGCTGCAAGCCTTCCCTGGACCACCCTGGGTCATGTAAATTCAGCAGATTATCCATCCCTAACTCTCCTCATCTATCACCCGCCTCTGTTATCGATCTGCTCCTCCGAGTAAGTGGGGCCTGGGCTGTCCATTGCTGAGTCCTGCAAATCTGGCCAGACGCACGTGTGACTGCCTGGGAGAGCGAGGAGGACAGGTTCAATAATGCCGGGTTACTGCCACCGCACAGCCTGAGCCGAGCTGATCTATGGGCTCGGCAAAGGCAGGATTCAAAAGCAGGACAAGACCGGGCCATAATGCCACAGGACTCAATTTAATCCCACGACACTCAGCTTTAAAGGCAATATTGCCAGCCACCAGCTGCCAGCCGAGGCTGGGAAGTGACTTCCACCGCCCAACGGAGCAGATTAAATGCCTTCTTTCCATCCATAAGATACCGACAGAACCTCAGCTAAGCGTCTGCTCCTCCATTTCACCGATGAAGGCTGGGAAATGCCTATCTCCACATGCCCTATTCAAGCTCTTTGCCAGAATTACATAAAATCCCAAGACTTGGGACCATAAAACTCCCCCATTTCAAACCCAGCTGACTTACAGCTGAGCTTAATTCCCCTCTCAGTTTCATTCAGTGGTCCAGCTGCAAAGTTCAGCAGAACACAGCCCTCCACCCAGGGTCAAAACTCCAAATATTACACACACGCCACCTGCACCAACGACCTTAATTTTCATTAAGTTCCCGTGCTTTAATTTATAAATAAAAATGAAAGATGAACCAAGTGTAGTCACACTAGTGGAGTGTTCCTTCCCCTGTAAACATCCTGTTATAACCGCATGGCAAGGCCTGCCGGAGTGAACTCACCCCAGTGGGGTGCTAATTCTGGGAGCTGGAGATAACCATTGAAATGGGAATACCTTTAACAATTTCACTGCTGATTTTTTCAGCAAATATATATATCTATGATGCTTATTCATAATCTCAAACTACTTTCCGCATGTCCCAAAGAGGCGACAAAAACCTTACGTGTCTACCCAGCTGCCAAAACCTCCTACTTTCCCCTGCTTCTACAATGCAGCTGAGTATTGTTAATATGAAAATCTTTGGCCTATTGATCACTAAAAATATGAGGGCAACAAAAATGCATTGAATTTAACATAAAAATAAACAACTCATGCCTGCTATATTGACAGGATTATTCATATTATGATTTAATTCATTCTCCTTTCACACAGCAGCTGCAGATTTCCACCATCTGTGTCACACCACTTTCAAAGCCCAGACCTGGGAGCCCTCACTTGGTTTCACAGTCTGAAAAAAAGAAGGAAGCTAATCTTCCTATTCCAGAGAAGCTGTGGATGCCCCATCCCTGGAGGTGTTTTAGGTCAGGCTGGAGTGGGCACTGAGCAACCTCGTCTAGTGAAAGGTGTCCCTGTACCTGGTAGAGGAGTTGGAACGAGATGATCTTTAAGGTCCCTACCAATCCAAACCTTTGTATGATTCCATGATTCAACAGCCTCACAGCCCTCAGGTTGCCTAACCCAACCCCAACCCTACACTGACAGTTCATCTGGGCACGTACAATGTGCTCAGGATACTCATATCCCAGCCCGTGGATTTCCCCAGTCTCCACACCACGACTGTGCAGCACACAACAGATCATCTTCCTTCCTGATAGTTCTACAGGTCAAAAGCTCTGCACACATTCGGGGTCCCAAAACTGATGCATGGATGGGGTGAACACAGAAAACTCTGCACCATCTCCAGCCCTTTTCATGGCACTGGAAAAGCAGGACCCCGGGGAAGAAAGGCCTGATTTTAAATGGAAAGATGGGGTTGGGACCCCACCCCATGTCACACCAAGCACCACTAAAACCAAAACAAACCAGGCAGCCCCATAAGTCGTAAGAATTAAAGGCACGATTCCGCCTTTCTAACGATGCTTTTACAGAAACCATTCCACTGTAAAACTTTATGATTTGAATCTTTATAGCTGCCAGCAGAGCACATGTTCACTGCCTTAAATTATAACTTAATCTCAACAGAATTTGTGCTTTCCAGCACTCTGTGGGTAGAGTGAAAGATGAGAGGCAGAACTTCATGCCTGCTGCCCACCTGCCTCCTTGGACCACGACCTCCAGAGGTACCGTGTGCTGCGGTGCAGCCGCAAGCCCTCAAAGCAGCTCCCATCTGGAGATACTCTGCAGCACAGGCTCTTAAGCAGCACCTTGCAGCACAGGGACAGAGGTGCCCACGGGGCATTGTTATGGTGCTGTTTATCACCACGATTGCTGAACGCTAAAATGGAGGAATGCAGTATCAATAAACACAGCGAAAGGGCCAGAGGAGATACGAGAGCAGCACCCCAGCCATGTCTGTGGGGACAACAACACGGCACGATCACACACAGCAACCCCAGGGGAAAGAACCTGGGGCGGCCAGGAACCCTCCAGTCATTCAAAGAGTAGCAAAGGACCAAATGTGCAGCAGATGCTGCCACAGAATCAATGTACAGCAGTCCCCCAAAGCCACCACCTTCCAGTGGATGAACACACGTGGTCTGTCTACTGATGCCTTTGCCCCCAGCTCCGCTCTCTGCAGCAGAGGTAGTGCTGGCAAGACCGTGCCTAGGCTACAGTAAAGCACAGCATCCTCCTGTGGTCTCTGGTCTGCCTTCCCTGCAAACACCTTGTTCAAAAAGATCATGCTGGTTACTGCTGGATTTTTTAAAACCTTGCTGTTGCATATCCAGAAGCAGAAGTTGCACCAGCAGCAATATAAAGCAATGTGCAAATGTGAGTTGTGATTATATCATGCAATCCTGGAAGAAGCCCATGCCTTGTGTGCATGTTTGCACATAACAAGGTGGCAGCAGAGGAAAAAATGCTGGAAGAATACTGCCAGCTATCCGTAGGGAAAAGAGTGCTTCAGTTTGGTGGGGGAATTCGGAACATTTTTTTCAGTTCCTTCTCATCTTCAGCCACAAGGAAGAAAAGACCAGTCAATCAACACAACAGTAAAATTTTTAACACAAGTAACCTTTAAACACTAAACAATGTCATACTAAACTAAAACAAACTACATGAAATCCCAGTTAGGCATCAGAATCACCCTGGGTCAGCCACACTAAGATAACAGAGATAACAGAGATAACAGGCTTCAGCATCTTGCCTTTCTCTCTGCTGAGACCTGGGTACCTATAACTGATTGGTTGTCCTCAGGCAGCCACACACAGCATCTTGGAGTTTGGGAGTTCTTTGGACAGGTGACCCCACTAGATGGTTGGGGTTCCCATACTCCTGCAGCTCCCAGACTTGAAAGATAGAAGGGCCACCCCTCTAGCTGCACTTCCCGCTTCCAATTCCTTTCTGAGGGGGAGAACTTCTTTCTTCCAGTTGACCATGTGCTGATAAACTTATATTGGAACCATTTTTGCTGCCAGCTGCTGATTCTGCACTTTAACCTGCTGTGCCTCTGGTTTATTAAAGCACACTCAACAGCACTACCTCAGTGCATTTCTGAGAGAGCACCCGATGCTCCACACCTTGTGTCTGCACAACAGTGGGAACCTGACACCCGGACAGTCACAAAATCATGCAAAAGTGGAAGGGTGAACATGAAGTTACCTGTTTCTTTCTGTCCAAAAGCAGAAACAGCTAAATTTAACACGTTCCTGAAATAATTCTGCTTCATTTGCTCCTGAAACCTATCAGTGCTCCCCACTGCCTAGGCAGCCTACTGCACTGCTTTGTCACCCCCATGCTAGAAAACAGCAGCTGACAGAAAGGATTCAGTTTAAGCTTTCAACTTCTTGCTTTATCAGCAGTTGGGACATCTTCCTGCTCCTCAACCTGCAATGCCCACTCACCACACCATCCTCAAATGAGGGTGCATTTGTTTTCCACCCTCATAAGGAGGGACCAGTCTGACCACCCTCACCGCCTTTGTTTTAGGCAGGCTACAGCTGAAATGGGCATCAACAAGAAGAAATAAGAAAGAAAGAGTCCTCCATTTTCTGTAGGACTACCAAGAATTTATGAATAAACCTGGTTAGGCTTTCCTTTTTAATCTTACTCTAATCTTCTCGCTTTTTTTCTAGGAGAAGAGGATGCAGAGCTCCTGTAGGCAGGATAAGAGACTGCTCTTAGGGAGCTGAAGTTTGTCAGTTCAAACTGGACATCTAGTACCTGGAAGACCTCACCTTTCACAGAGCCACATGTGACTAAGAGCTTCCCTTTGATGCTTTCTCCTCTGGATCTTTTAGGCTGCAGTCCAGTAACTTTCCTTCTTTAAAGGAAGGCTGAGGAGATTTTGTTTCCTGACTTTTGAAGAGCTTTTCCTCTTCTTTCTTTGATCTGTGTAGTGAATTTGATCTCCCAGAAGAGCAGGATGAGTATATCTCCTGGCAGCCCGGTTCCGGACAGTCAGGATTTGATTCATTGATTCGTTTGTTTTTATTTGGCTTTTGTGTTTGGCAAGCTGAGTACAGGGCTGCAAATAAGGCTCTTTCCTTAGGCCCAGGAGAAGGAAGGTGCTTCCCTGAACCTGGCTGAGTTAGTGCTTCCCAGGCTGTGGGCTGGAGGCCAGTGAATCTCTGGAGGCACTTCCACCATGTGTTCAGGGATGCAAGGAAAGAAGCTCACCTCTCCCTCCTGCTCCATCGTAAGACTGGACATCTAAACAGTGTGTGCTGATAAGATATCTGAGTCCTCCAGGGAATCCCCTGCAGGCAGCACTTTGATTTCCATCTTGTTTTGTGGCAGGCTCTGGGACAGGCGTCTGCCGACCATTCATGCTCTCTGCCGGCCTGGCAGCCAGAGAAGGGATGAAGAGGGGTAAAGGAGGGGCCCTCGCCTCCCTGGGGATGGAGAGGAGGCTGTAACACATCAGGCACGCCTCAAACCCAGCCTATTGAAGTATGAGCTGAAGCTCTTTGAGGATCTTTATCTCAGTGACAGCCCTTCAGGACTCCAGCACTACTCAGGATGCTTCTTCCAAACAGCCATGCATGGTGAACCCCACAGCAAACCTCTCCCACACCTGCTGGCACCTTTCTACCCCAAGAAGAGGAGACAGAGGCCCTGATGTGCCCAGACCAGTTCCTGACTGGATGTTTAGAAGACCTGCTCTGGTTGGGAACCAAAAATGTTGGGAAAAATAACCAGTTGGAACAGATGTTCTGAGGCGACGGGTCCGAGGACAACAGAGCCAGTCCAACTGGTCAGAGCCTGCCTCCAAGGAGCTCACTGGCAGAGCATTCCCAGCTGCATGGCCTAGACATGGTTCCTGCCCACGTTTTCAAGCACTTGAGCCAGTACGGGACAATTCCTGCCCCCAGGCTGTCAGGAGTGCTGCTTGCAGACTGGCCCATGGCTTGAACCTGTCATTGGGAACCGGCTCATGACTCAACCGAGATTAGGAGCAAAATGTGCGGGTGTTACCGAAGTTTTCAAGCCTCCTGACTGATCAGAGCTGGAGCTGGGACAAGGACAGAAGCCCCTCGCTCTCAGCCCCAAGACAGACAGCAATGCTGCATATTCAATAAATAACTGGGGTATTTACTCAAACGAATGACTCTGAGCCTGCTCCAAGGAGTTAATTTAGTGCTAACTGACTGGATGAAAATGAAAAGGTCTCATTTTACATTAAGAATGATCACCTGACAGTTTTACTGAATGTATTATGACAGGATTTATATGGCTATATAATTTTAGGGTATATTTGGAAGATTATTATCCTGATTTAAATAAACATGATCTCAAGAAAATCAACATGGAGTCAGGAACTTTTCACACAAGAAAAAAGGCAAGAAATTGGCTCAGAAATGAACCTGAGTTGTTGTATCTTGTGCCTTCCACCAGACGCTGCTTTGTGAACAGTGGGATCCCAGAGTTCACAGTAAGTGGCAAAAATCCCCAAGAAGTCCTAAATTCTGCTAACTTACACATTACTAACAAGCACGAGACAAACTTCTTACCCCAAATGTTTTTTGCTCCAGAAAGGGAGCAGCAAGGGATCCCGGAAGATTGTGTGGACTGGAGGGAGGAGGGGGTGGAAGGAGGCAGGAAGAAGAGGCTTGGTGTCAAAAGTGCCCCTTAAATAAAAGTGTTTGATAAAGGGTCTTCTGCAAGGAATAAGAAAAAAAAAGGAGGAATCAAAAGCAAATATATTGTTGACTTCGGTAAGGGCATCGCTTTCACGAGCCCTATTTTCCAGGGGATGTTCCCATTCTCCAAACAGAAATGGGGCACAAAGGAGACTTTTGGGAACTTTTGTCTCTTGTGCTCAGGGGCAGCTGGCAGGCTGCAGGCTTCTGGCTCAGACAAGAGCAGCCCTGAAATGAGGCTAAAATATGCCCCAACGCACATAACTTACGGGACGGAGAAAAGGCTGCGGGATGCAGCACATTCCTATGACGTTCCCAGCACTACAGCTGGCGTTGGTGCAAAACCCTTCAGCCAAACCCGTGCTGGTGGGGCACCAGAGCTACTACCCATGTGCCCACCTCCTTTCCAGCTTCCATTGCTTGTGAGGGCTTGCATGGAGGAGCCTTAGTGCAAGTAAGTGCCCAGGACACAACCAGCTGCCTTTTTCAGCCTCCCCACGCCCTGAATCCCCCTCCTTCTCATCCTGTGTCTGTAAGTGTAATTGTATACAAGAAAACCCCTCTCCAGGCTTGTTCTGTTTTACAAACTGCCTGATGGGATTATCTTTCCTGTCATTTTGAAGCTTGTATAAGCATGCGACTTACAGCACTCCAGCTAAATCACACTCAAGACACTTTGTCTGTCTAAATTGTTTTGAGGATCAAGTAATTTATTTACAGATGATGTTATTTATTCTAGTCAAAAATAAATTTAAAACCAGAATTTTAAAATAAATGTAGGGCGTGGGTAACACAGACACTGCAGTCAAGTAGCAATATCCTGTGGAGCAGATAAGTGCCAAATAGAAATGATCTTAAACACGCTGAAAACAGCACTCTCTGGTCTCAGACCACACAAAGAAAAGGCAACTTATTTGGTCAGTCTTTCTGGGAGGTAACACTCACTTAGATGCTACAGTGATGATAGGCAGCCCAGACACATCCAAGACAGGTAGATCGATTATTCCTGTAGCAGTAACCTTGGGGCAATATTTGTCTGTCATAACCCCAAAGCAGATCAACTAACATTTAGGGACTAATCTGATGCCCAGTCCAGTCAGTGCAAATTTTTCCATTTATTTACTTCCACGGCTGCTGGATCAGACCTTTTGGGACTGCAAAATATCATACAAGCTCCTCTTTCCACTGGAAGAGCTATAAATGTGCAAAGAGCAGAAGTCAAGAACAGCCAGGTGGAATTTGGCTGTGGGTTTATTAAGTAACAGAAACATCACCCAGAGCTGGAGGGTGTCAGTGCCCAGATGGGGGTCAGGGGCACACACAGGCCCCTTCCTGCACTTGCCCTGTGCACAGTGAGTTCATGCTTCCTATGGGAATGCATCTAGGAGCAAGTCAGGCATGGGGGCACATCCCCACCTCCACCCTGGGAAACCAGTGGCAGCCCCAGGGATCACTTGGAGCATCCCCACCCCACACCCATGGGCAGGGATGCCTTTCAAAGAGCAATTACATGAGGCCAAAGTCTGTGTGCATTTTCTCCAGTATGGTCCAAGGTCCAGAGCTGACTTACTAGCGTTTATTCTTCATTTTAAGTGGATGTTAAAAAAGAAAAAAAAGAAAGGTTCATCACGGAGGGAACTGTGTGCTTTAAAGTGCTGCAGCAGGCTCTGAGAGTCCACTTATTTCTGAGTGAAGATGGATACCTCAAGAGGTTCTCCTCACCAGTAAATAATTCATAAAAAACAAACAAGCCCAGGTCTGTTTGAATTAGAACAAAATATTTCTTTAGAAAAGTGAAGTGATTAAGCACAGGAGGAGCTGGAGATGACAGCTGGTGTCTGCAGCTCCGGATGAGTCACCTTCACTCGCCAAGGCCCCTCTCTCCGGGAAGTGCTGCTGCTTTTTTTTTAACCCTTTGAGATTCCCAGGAATGATTTGTCACCGGGGTTATTAGCATTTCTCCCTTGATATCGACAGCTTGTCTTTCCTTCTTCCAACCGGTGAGTGATTTCTTCACACGCTCGCCAAATATAGCCAAATCACCATGGTAAACGTATCGACAGAATCATATTAACAGCTGCTGAGCATTTACAGGGCTGTAAGTTATACAAAAAAAGAAGGAAGGAAAACACACATGGAAATAAACCAACTCTGATCAGCAGTGACAAGCCTTTATTTAGGAGTCACTCGATGGAAATATTTTTTATGCTTTACTTGCTAATTACAGGCTACTACAGAAGGGTGGCTTTGGCCAAAATCATCTCTTTAAACTGGAGCAGTAAAGCCAGCGGTGAGCACGCCCTGCCTGGATGTATCTTAGGGAACCAGGAGAAAAAGAATTTATTTTTAAAGTGCTGTCCTCGTTTAAATCAAGCCCAAAGTTTGCAAGTCAAAGTCGCATCTCTCCTGACTTACTAAGCAAGGACCTTTTAAGCGTATAGCCTAGGCAAGAGCTGAAAACACAGCCATACAGGGAAGGGGAGGCCTCTGCAAAACCATTTGCTGAGGATGTTCTGGTCCTCCTCTCTCATACTGGGAGTCACAAAAGGGCCCAAATGGGCCACAAGGCAGCAGGCAGCAGCCAGCAGCACCCTTGCTCCTCCACTGTGCAGCTGAGCATCACCCTGCTGCCTGGAGAAAAGAGCAGACAGCTGCTCTAAGTCAGACTGGACCCAGAGGGAGAAGACAGCCATTCTCCTGCTCACCTTTCTCTGCATGTTCAGGACATGCTCACCATCCCCTACCTGCCTCCTCATTTGGGGGTTTCATCAGGGACCCAGACAACAGGTATGTGTAGGACCCTCAGTACACCCTTGGAGCCACCTGAGTTCCAGCACAGTTTCTAACAACAGCCTCAATTTGCAACAGTGTTTCCTTCCATCTCGTCCTTTCATCCCTCCTCCCAGGTTCTACAGACACTCCCACTTCACCCAAGACTCCAGCACCTCACTCCAATGTCCTGAGCTGCCCTTGTTTCACAAATCGTGGGTGTTAAGTCCTTTCTATTTCCCCACAGGCTGCTGCTCCTTCCTGGTTTTCTCTGCACTGTAAATATCTTTAGGTATAAAGGCAGCATCTCATGGGACAGAAGAGCAGTTTGTTTCTCATGGGAGCTGCACCCAACCGAGTGGCTTCTTCCAGTCAAAGACAGAAACTTTGGGGATGGGGAGGGGCCTGGGCACTTGGGACATGCAGAGATATTTGATGAGACCCCAAAGCTGGCTGTGCCAACTGGCCTGGCTCAGTCTTCTGCAGCATCCCCTAACCTCGTTACAAGTCCAAGGGAGACGACCTTGCAAATAGCTGCTTTCCATAATCTCCTTGTGCCAACTTGGAGAAGGGTGTGATGGAGGCTCAGGTATGGTTTGCTAGGACAAACCAAGGACAGCAAGATGGGGAAGGAATGGCCATCATCTGAGACACAGAGAAGAAGTCATCCCTAGAAAAAGTGCTTATTCTAATCGCATTGACCTTTCTCTGGCATTTTTCAAGCCAAATTAGGAGTTAATATCAAAGTTACTTCTCCTGCCTCTGCTACTCACACTTCTCCTTGCCTGCTCTAGAAAACACACGCCAGACGACAAACTGAAGGCCCACAAAATGTTAGTGCAAAGCCTTTCTCTAAAAATAAGAATTAAAAGGTGTTTTACTTCCCCATTTCTTCCCTCCAACCACCTTCCCCATTCAGCTCCTTACCCTCACACACACCCTTTCCTTCCCCAAACTCCTTTGTTCAACAGCCACAAAGAAAACCCTGAAATAAGAAAGAAAAGCACCCACAGGAAAATACGTGCTGTCGTACCTCATCTGTCCTTAATTTCCCTCCCAGCTTTGCCTCTCTGCAGCCCTCTTTTAAAGCAGCCCAGCCACCAGACAGTGGGGCTGCAGAACGACTGCCCCAGCCCCGCAAGCCAGGTATTGAAAAGGCTGAACCCAGACTCGTGGGGACCTGGACTGCTCAGGGATGGGATGGAGGAGCAGGGCAGCATCACCCCTCTCGGTCCCTCCAGCTTGACCCCTGCACCGTGAAGCTTTTCTTTTGCTCCCCCCCCCAGATAGCAGCTTTCTGGACCCAGGAAAGAATTGCACCGTCCTGCTTTTATCCAGTCTTATTTTTGTGACCCTCTGCCCTGCTGCAATGGGTACCCCAGGCTGTGAGCTCCCTGCCAGCTCAGTCACAGCTCTCACCGATGCCTTGAGGTGTCCAGAGACAGGTTGCCCTGGGACTGCGAGTTCCTGCACCCGCCGGGAGCAGCAGGACCGGTGGAATTTCAAGGGCTCACAACAGGTTGGAGCCAGAGCTGACTGTGGTCTGGGGAAGCACCCTCGCAGGATCCATCTCTATCACCTCCAGCACTTCCCAGCTTCCAGGGAAAGAAATACCGGTTCATCTAACCCCAAAACATCACGGATTTGTATTCAGGCAGATGGACATACCCCGAGGAGGATGAGGGGAGATGAAGCCATTTAAAAGGAGAGATTCAAAGGGAGAAACTGAGCCACGCTGGACCATGATAAAAAGATCTCCATAGCGATTCAGGCTTCTAACAGCACCCTCAGTAGCCAGCAAAAGACCTTTCCTCACCAAGGAACCCTTCCTCCTCCTGGCAGAGAAGGGAGCAAGTGTCTGGCACCCCACGAGTCGTGACTCATCTGTGAGGTGGGATGCTGCATGGAGCAGGAAAAATAAGAAAAAATATTTCTTCTGTTGTCACAAGAAATTAACTTCCACAAGGAGCAAACTCTGGAGAATGAGAGAGGCTCTGGCTCTGGCCCCTGCAGAACTGGGACCACAGGAGTTACCCACAGGACTTCTCCAACCCTCTGCACATCTCTCAGGGGAATGCTGTACCCGGCAGTACAAGCTGAGGATACAGAAGGTAGAAGTTTGCTGAAGATACAGACGCTAAAAGCTGTTCCGGCAGGCTGTGCCAAGTCTTATTCTTCATGTAAGAGAGCTCCCTCTAGGTCAAACACTCGGGTATTTCAGAGCCATCGCTCGTCTGGGAGCCCATGCTCTGCCCTGATGCCTTTATCTCCACAGAAGTGCCTGTCAGTCAAAAAACCCACAGGTACCCCAGAAAGTGGTGGGGTTTGCTTTGCCCTCACAACCCAGCCTTCCTGCTGCGGGCGTCGGACACCCGTGCTCTGTGTGCAACGTGCACACACGTGTGCAATGCGTGTGCATGGAGCCACAGGTCCTCGGTACCTCGCCCATCAGAGCGACTCTGACGCCTGCGGGTATTTAGAAGACCTGTAGATGTGGCACTTGGGGACGTGGTTAAGCCACAGACGTGGCAGTGCTGGGTTAATGGTTGGACTCGATGATCTTGGAGGTCTTTTCCAACCTAAACGATTCTACGACTCTGTGATTTCAATATGTTCAGCTGGAGCTACACCAGGGAAGGAGCCAACCCGCGATTCCTCCAGCCTCAAACCCAATCTTTACCCTGCTTTGAAACACTGATGAATTATTCCACAAACTGATGAGCGGGGGAGTTCAGCAGAGGATTTCAAATTCACAGAACAAGAAAAATCAGATGGAAAAGACTTAACGTCAGAAAATGCCGGACCATTCCCCGCAGCGGGATCCCAGGAGCTTTGAGCAAACTAGTTTTAAACCTTGAAGTCTTTAATACAACTTCCTGTTTTATTTTCATTTTACCTAGACTGGTATTTACTAATAAATATGCAGCTGGCTGTATACAGAACAGCAGGTAGCTCCCATTTACAGCTGTATATAACTGACTGCAGCATTCAACACCCTCACTCTGCTATGCAGTATAATACTCACAATAAAACACACATCGTATTTGCAACTGTGTCCATGCTACTATTCTGGTACGTGACGCACATTAAGAAACATATTCAGAACACAGAAAAGAATTTACCATTTACATAAAAAAGATGCGCTGGGATTTTCAATAAGTTCCAGCATAATACAGTATCATTTTTATGTCTTGTCTGCTCCCTTGGTCTTGCTGATTTAATACGTCTTTTCTCTTTATAACCATAAACCTATAGGTTGTATATAGATTTTCTTAAACATTATACATGGTGTCAGTGTGTATTTATAAAACTTCACCATAGAAAGGTAACAATTGTCAGAATGTCTTAATCCAAGGGCCATCCAGGCCAATATCCTGTCTCCAACAGTTTTTTCCATTAATATGGATTAGGCAGGCAATACAGTTTACTACAACCTTGCTTTATAACCACATTAGTGATAATAATACTGCCTGGTGTATAAATGCTTATGGATCACGGTGTACAGGGAAACAGCATTGTCCCCACAGGGCAGGGAGGGAAACTGAGGCAGGGGAGAATGGAGATTTTTCATATATATAAAGAAATACTATATTTTTACACACACACACACATATATATATATGAAACTTGATGGAGATTATATATAACAAGCAGTCATCCACAGCCCTGGATAGCAGTACCACACAATCTAGCCCTTCCATCTCACCATGGAGCCCTGCCTGGCACCAAAAGATGGGCCACAAGCCTGGGGGACGCTGCCCTGGGAAGAGTTAATGATGGAGGTCTCAAATCCAAGCGCTGCAGGTGTCTGCTTTTAATTCTTTGCTGCTCTTCTCCCAAACAGCCCGAGGATTTCCACCCTCCCTCTTTCTCCTTTACAAATGAGTGTTTAACATAAGAAGAGGGGTAAGAGGAGCCAGGGAAGCCGGGAGATCTCCTACAGCCCTTTCTAAGCAACCTGAGCAGGCGGGAAAAGGCAGCTGGCTGGAGCCCAGCAAGAGAGCGGGGACCATGGGATGAGCCTTCTCACATCTGGTTAAGTGCTGCTGAACCCTCCGACGAGCTGCCTAATTATTACAACACTTCTGCCGAAAAATTAATGTGCTTGGCCGGCTGCACTGGGGCAGAAAGGGTAGGAAAGCAGCTGTCAGGATGCAGCTCCTGTGATGGGAGCACCAAGGAAAGAGGTTTGCGGCACAAGAGCGCAAGAGAAAGGCAAGGAAGCTCTGCCTGCAGGGATCCTGCTGGGAAAACAGCCTACTCCCTGCTTTTTTTGCTGCACGGCCCCCAGGAGAGGACAGTGCCAACAGAGTTGTTAATCTAGCAAGAACAGCCCTTGCAAAGAGCTCCACAGCGATGCCTTGCCTACCACAATGAACAGAATAACCTGTCAGCAAACCAAACACAGATGATCATCCTGAGAACCCAACAGCAGGGCCAGGAACAGGATCCGTGGCACTGAGGTCCCCTCTACCTGGCCTGTGCTCACCTTTCCTTCCTGCTGGGCCCTCACTTCGGTAACTTCCACAAAACCCAAGCGGGACACTTTATCTCTGTAGGTCCCTGTAGGTGCTATGGGTGCATCACTCACATGTGCACGTCTCTGCCAAAACCAGTTAAAAAGGGCTGCAGACAAGACAACAGAGTCCTGCTCCCCCAGCGCAACCGTCTCCGTGTCACGTTAGTGGATAAGCCTCTTTCTGCTACAGCTGGGGTGGGATTTATCTCTCTCCCGAGACAAAAAGGTGGGCTTATTTCCTGAGAGATGTCCAAGTACACCCAGAGAGCTCAGCGAAAGCAGCAGCCTGCTGGGTGCCTTTTACCCACAGACATTTGATGAAATTAATGACACAAAAGTAAGTATAAAGGCTAAGACAAATAGAACTGGCAACAACTTGAACCTTTGGCCTGTCCTTTGAAAGTCTCTGGCAAGTCTCAAATCTTCTTGATCTGCTCACTAAAGGGATGACTGTCCCACAATTATTTTCCAAGCATTTGTTGGCAAGTTGTAGGAGGAAAAAGGCATTTCACTGAAGCTATTAGTACAAAAGCTCAGCTCCAGCCAGGGCCCTGGACTCCACTTCAAATTATAATATTTTAAGTACCTGAAAATAAATATTTTGTCAGCTGCTGAGAATTAAGAAGTAGCTTCGACCTTTCAGAGAGGGGAACCCTGCGGAGAGCGGCGAGGCTCAGAGAGTTAGTTGCAAAACAAGCTCTGCCCAAGCCATTCAACCTGTCTAGCACACACACACAGCCTCCCCTCCCACGTTCCCAGCTCCGAAAGACACTGGAGCAGCACTTCACTATAAACTGGGTGCTATGAGTAAAATGAGCATCCTTGAGATGGCAACAGCAGCGTGTCAGGGCTTCCTACTCAGAGCCGCCTCCCGCGCTGCTCACTGGTGCTGTTTTGTCATGTTGTACCTCTCACAGTCCTAGGAATTTTATCCACAAGGATTAAAAATACTCACTTTTGTTTTATAACATCTGACTATGACCAAGTTCCCAGGTAAATGTAGCTGTCACCTCTCAGACCTCTGAACCACAGTGAGCACTAGCAATGGCAAAGGGAATGTGCACAAAGCGGGAGATCTCTGGTTTTCCAGCAGAGCTCAAGGAGTTAAATTCCTCTCCCTTCCCCCCCAATCTTTCTGCCTTTGGCCTTTAGATCAGCCCTGGTTGCCAGTGAGGACTCATCGAAACACCACCAGGCTGGGCCTGTCAGGAAGGAAACCAGCGCGTCCAGAGTTTTGTTGTTCTAAAGACTTTTTTTTTTTAATTTTATTTTACTGCTCAGGAAGGAAGCCAGAGCTTGCGCTTCGACTCCAAGAATGTTGATTACTCATCCTTCCCTGCATTATTTCTTTTATCTCTCACTTTTATCTACCTTACTCCAAATATTTCCCCCTCAGTTCTTTCTCTACCATTCCTAGCCACTGTTTTCAGCTGTTCATCCAAGTTTCATTAAAAAAAAAAAATACTTGGCAACTCCTTCTTCAGAAAAAAAATCCCAATTACCATGTTTATTAAACAAGCCTCCATCCCTCCCCCCATGCAGCCTTTTCAATCCGGGTACCATGGTTATAACAACTGCTCTAGGACCCAAGCAGCTCCAGAACGTGAATGTAACCACCCTCAGCAGGGGAATATCATAACCCCTGCTTTAAAGACGGGTGATGAGAAATTACTCTGCTTGTCCAAGGTCAATAGAGTCCGCAGCGCAAGCACAGCCTATGCTCAGGGCTTTGCCCAGGCAGCCCTTCCCTCTTCCTGCTCCACACGGCTGCGAGGATTAGGCACACTCAGCTCTGCCAATAACTTGTCCTTCATCTTCAAAACCCCCACCCCCACTAGTCAAGCTAGAAATGTGCAACAAAACTAAAAGAATTGGTATGTGACGAGTTGATGACACATTTCCTTAGACACAGAAGAATGTGGGTCCTGGATCACCCGATTGTCAGGAGCCACCTGAGTACATAGCAGAGAGACTATCAGCAAGTGGTGTCTAACTGCCTTCTCCTCTGCCAAATCCATCACACCACCCAGGGGTTTCCTTTTCTTCTTTGCCCAGGTGCAGCTAACAACCCAGACAGAACTGGCAACATCTGGGAGAACATACACACAGATGTTTTTCATTGACATTGTAACCTTCCCCAGCCTTTGCCAACGCATGCCCGCTCCCTGGGGTGGGAGATGCACACGCCCAAGGGCTGATTTGGCTCCTCACGGTGCTCCTGAGATGACCAAATGTGAAACTTTTTTTCCAGTTTAAGGTCCCTTCTTCCTTGAGATGTGCCATAAACCTGGGGCCTGATCTGGACCATACCATACACAGCTTCCCAGGCTCCTACACCCACGACATCTCTGCTATATGCAAGGGAGGCCGATTCAAGTCCTCTCTGCCCAGCTCTGTCTTATTCTAACACAATCCTCCCCTGTTTCCATAGTCAACGCATTGTTTTCATTTTAAGAGGGGAAAATAATGAGATGGTGGGAACATTACTTCTGTCTAACGGAGACAGAGATCTGCAGACTTTCATGGCTTACTTTTTCCAGTATAGCCTTGTCCCGATCCAAATATCATCATACTTATTTCAGTCCTGGACCAAATGTGGGACTGGACACATTTGCCAAATTAAGACAGAAATAACTTGCAGCATTCTTCTACTTCACACTCTTTCAAACACCTCTTGCTGACATTAAATTTCTGGTCTGCAGACGCCCTGCTTTCCACACTACTGAACCTCCCGGTACCTTTCACACAGCCTCCCTGAACACATTAGCCTCAAAACTCGAGTGAAGGCTGCCCATCACCTCCCCTCTTCCGTAACCAGATAGGCTCCTTGAGAGCAACACTTTTGTGCATGAACCCAAATATGCAGAAGGGAAGGAGCAGCACAGACGGCGGCAACCAGTCCCCAGGAGCAGAGCTGGCAGGAGCAACGCCAGCTGTCCTGGACAGGCTGCGTGCTGAGCAAAGCGCAAATCCGAGGGCAAAGAAGCAGGGCTGCAAGAGTTTGGCTGCCCATTCTCCCCTTCTCCTGTCCAAGGGGCATCCCCTGATGTATGAACCCACTCAGGCTGGCAACTTTTTTGATTGTAACCATTAAGTTCCTCTGCTCGTGCTCCATGCAGGGTTACCCAGGTCACTGATTGCTCCTTCATCTCCCCAGCAAAAAAAAAAAAAAAAAGCCAGTGGTCAGACTGCCTCCTCAGGGAGGCTGAAGACATGTGCTCAGGAGGTAAAAGCTGTCACCCTGGCTAAGGACCTTGCTGGGGGGGGTTATCTCCCACCTATAGCACTAGCAACGTGAGGGGAAGCTGGTTTGCAAAGAGGAGAACAAACAAGAGAAGGAAGAGAGCTTCTACAATGTCCTCGACAGTGCTGCAGCACTTGCATACCTCTGACCTGCACTCAGGCCCAACACTCAGGATTTCCACCCATCCACAGCCATCAGAGCCTCGCAAGATCCTTCACACTGCAAACAGCAACAAGGAGACAAGGCTCCCTTTAGCCTGCATGGGCCAAAGGTTGGGCTGGGTGCGGGGCAGCTCTGCTGCAGCACAGCCAAGCCACCCTGATAAGGCTTTCACTCACCCAGCCTGAGGCGCAGCACCCAGGGTGCCATTAGCTCCTCTTCACCCTCCTCCTCTCTCACTCACAAACACCCTCACACTGCCTCCTGAACCGCACGGGGCTCGAGCGGGGCCTCCAGTGGGAAATTTTGGGGAGCATCCCCCCAAACAGGACTGGAACAGAAAACTCCAAAAGAAATCTTCAGTATTGGAAGCCAGGCTGGAAGACAAGGCAGAGCTGTAATCTGGTACCAGGGCTTTCCCCATCCCAGCACAACTGCCAAAGCAGGCTCTCTGCAATGAAGAATGGTTATCCTATTTCTCCTTATAGCGAGGGATGTTACAGGACAGACAATTTCACATGCTAAATGGCTTTGCAAGTTGTTTCCTAAAGAGTAGGGAAACAACATAAAAATCAGATTAAAAGGCTGAGTCCTTTTTAATTAAAAAGATCTTAATTCGAATCAAAGTACCGAAAATCCCAACAGAAAGAAATGGGTTTGCCGGGGCAGTCCCCCGAGTTTCACTTTTCGCTCTGTTTACAAAACCAATTGCTTCTGGGGAGGCTGTCACGTGGAGCCTTCACCCCAGCGCTATCTGGCTTCATTTTCACACAAGCACCGCGAGGCACTCACCTGCCTCCCAGGGAACAAGCCCGTGCTCAGGCAGCCAGTGGTGCCACCCAGCCCAGGAGCTGCAGCTGGATGAGCCCTGCCACCCTTGCCCTGCTCAGGGCTGTGGCACTGCCCATCCAGGAAGCCCAGGTAAGGCCGCAGGATTGCACCAGAGAGAAGCTCGCACGTGAAAGCTCTTGGGTCTTTCCAAATTAAACACTTAAGTGTTGTTACTCCGGTGAGAAACAGTTCCTAAGAATCAGTACTGCTGGGGGAAGGCAAGGACGCAGTTTCCAGCTCTTCCTTTTAGGGGTATACAGAGGCACGTGGTGCCTTTCTTTTTCCACTGCAGAACAGCCCAATATTCACCAAAAAAAAAAAAAAAAAGTACAAAACACATTCTTGCTTTGCAATTCAGTGAGAAAGCTATTCTCAGCCTCAAGTTAGTAAAAAGGGAAGGTTTTAAAATAACACTGATTAGAAACTATGTCCCAAGTGAGGAAAAATATGACGCAGGCGTCCCACACCTGAACTCCACGAGCAGTTTCGCTGTCACCAGGTTTCCCTCCCGCATTATCTGCATTTAAGACAATAAATCTCTCCTCGCTCCTCCCCAGTGTTGCTTTTCCCCCTCTTCTGTTGCTCAGGGCACTGCTGCGATTCAAGACGCCAGCAAATGATTGAAAGAGAAGAGAAAGTGATGGTTAAGAAGAACTCCCAGACCATCACAACCACTGCCTGTGTTTTTAAAAGACAGGACAAAGAAGAAGAGAATGGACACAGATAGTACCAAACCCACCAATACTTTTTCAGCCAGAGCTTCATGGACTTGAGGGCTGCGTCCCAGAGAAGGGCTGCCAATCTGGTCAGCAAATACCCGATACCCAAGCAGTAAGAGGAAAATAATTCAGCACTAAAAAACTGGAAAAAAAAAATGAATTCAGGGTGATGAATTTGCCCCGAATGCCTGTAACCTGTGAGTTTCTACACTCAGGCCAGCAGAGCCAAGCAGGCAAACAGCGAGGTTGTGTGAAAGGGCAGAAAGACACAATACAGTTTACACGTGCAGATCTACAAAAAATGCACGTGTCCTTTTTCAGAGGACGCCGCATAGGAATCCAATCCTACACTAAATTTCTCAAATAGAAATCCATTATTTCCGGAGAATTTTAATTGCTTTGCATAGCTGAAAAATGTCCTCAGAAGTCCCCAAATCTGCTATTCCACCCTGAAGAAGAGAGATGAAACATTCACAGGCTATCAAGCACATTGACATGATAGAAGACCACCAGGGACATGAACCACGGGATAAAAATCGTCACAATTTGCTTTCAGAGGCTGCTTTTCTTGGAATATGGTATTAAAAGAAAACAACTTTGCTCCCACTATGAATTTGCATTAGAAATCCATAATAAAAATAAAGCTTAATATTATACAAATGGGTACAGTTCTCTATAGTGCTCCTGATGCAGATTAAGGTTAGACAGATTTTAGATGACAGTTATTTACCTCAGTCTAACACCATGTATGCACAAATGGAATTTATTTTATAGCTGCAGATATTAGCCAGGAAA
>VXAY01001314.1:228010-239489 GCA_013399855.1 Oxyruncus cristatus | reverse complement strand
AAAAAAGAGATGAGAGGAAATCTTACAGTCTCACGTAAAATATAATTATGTCTGTTTTCTGCTCCTTGGAAGGCAAACAAAGAGGGAAAAATGAATCTGCTGCTAGCATTTAATGGGACTTGTCTAAATGATATCAAACAAATAACAACCAGCAGTGATTCACAAACACCTTCACTTCTATTTTTTTTCATTGGGGAATTCCAGAAACATTAAGACCTCATTGCCTTGAACATTTTCACTCCTACAGACCAGGATTAGGTCCATGCCTGAGTATGTCTCTTTCCTCCAAGACCTTCAAAATATCAAAGAAAGAAAAACAAATCACAGAGGAGCTAAGGCCCATTCATTCTCTCCCTCCTGAAATGTTCACCCATTCCCCCCCTCTTCTCCCCAATTCCTTACGCAATCGCTACCAATCAACCAGGAAACTGTTTCTAACTCTCGAATTTTGCAAGTTAGCAAGTAAAATAATAAAACAGTGTTTTAACTGTCAGAGATCCTGGCTCGCAAAGTGCACTTTGGCCATTTCCTTTAATAACTGTAGTTTAGCAGTAATGATTTATAATAGTTCATAATATTCTACTAACTGTACTATATTAATAATACTAATACTTTGCCCTTGCCTAGTGTCTTCTGTCAGAAGATATCAAAGCGGCACGCTCCGCTGTGAGGGAGGTACCGCTGCTCCCCCGTTAGGGATCGGGAAACCGTGACTCCAAGCCGTGCCCGAGGTCAGGATTCCCGATCCCCAGCACAGCATGGCAGCCGCCAAGTCTGCCTGCACCTCTCCTGCCGCAGTTCTCTGACAGCAGTCGAGTCTGATCGATGGGGCTGAGCATTTAATGTGATTCATTCCTTCTCGAAAAGCAAGGCTTGGCCAGCGGTTTGGGGGCCGTGGTTTTGATGGGAAATACCGAGTAAGGTGTGTGTGTGTGGGGGGGGGTTGCCCTGCAATTGTACAATAAATACCCTCCTGCCAGCATCCAGACACACAGGGCAAAAAAGGAGCAATAAATATTTACTGTGTCCATGCCCATCTCTCCAGCAGGAGATGGATAAATATGACATTTCGGTGTTGCTCAGCACTCCGAGGACTGTGGTTATAAGCCCTGACACTGGTTCCCAGGGAGTCCAAAAAGGAAGAGAAAGGGCACGAGGCATCGCTGGCATGGCTGAGACGACACGAAGGCAGGCCGGATGGCAGCGGCTGCGCGGGGAAACATTTTGGAGGAGAAAACAGCCCCCAGCCCTCCCCCTCAAACGATCAATTAAAAGCCATCCTTCTGCCGAGAGCGGGCGAGGACAGCAAATGAGGGCTGCGAGGAGCAGCGCCCGGCCGGGCTCTGCATGACAATTGATGGGTAGGGGAGGCCAGAGGGGTGGCGGGGGGAGGCAGCTCTATCCCTCCTCTCACCATGGTGATTAGGTATTCCGAGTGCGCCAGATAGCCCCAAATAACAGAAAGAGAAATATAAACTGGAGACCGGCAGATCCAAGGCAGGCCAGATGGCCCCGCAGCCGGCAGGGGCTGCTCCCATCCAGCCCTTCCCACTTTAACTGTTCAAACATTTCTTTATCCCGACAAGACAATTAAGCCGAACAGCATGGAAAGGGAGTCTCGGCAACAGTTTGCAGAGGGAGCAGGAAGGCTGTTGCCAGAAAAGCAGGAAAAGGAGGTGATTGCCACATGCTCCAAGACCTCCCTCCATGCAACACAGCTCAACTCCATGAGGACAGCGTGGTTTTGGTGGTGCAACAGGGGTGGATGGCACAGTCATCATCTCTGCTACCGCCCCATCTGCCTGCCCACCCCTTCAGAAAGTCCACTGTTGCTCCTTCACCCCTCCTACCTCATGCAGGGCACTGCAAAATGGAAAGAAACATCCCACTTGATTTATTTCATAAGCAGCGTTAAGCTTGCAATTTCCCATGGTCACGGCTGATTATTATTAGCAACAAAGCATCACCTCACATTAGACCCCAAATTTTACTGGCCCTGGAAGTGACGCATCCCCGTGGGAAGAGTTGTGAGCGATGCATGTGTGCACATGTGCATTCCCCATCCAAGCCATTGTTCTGCCATAAAATATAAGGAAAAAACCCCCTTCTTCCCCCCAGCATATGTACATACACACACTGAGCTCTCTACATAGGTCCCAGCCCATAAACACAAATCCCAACACACACACGAGTGGGTGAGTTGATCTGATTTCCAAAGCACCACGTTATTCAGGAATTCATGCTGTGGTCACGATAGCCCTGATGTCCATCACCTGAAGTGCAATTTACATCTGATCAATAACAAACCAGTTGTTTCAAAGGGAAAACCAACTCCATGCTTGTGATGTTCTTTAAAACCCCAAAGTGGAACAAAGAGCTCTCTAACAGGGCACACAACTTCTCACGCAGAAAAGAAACCAGCTGCAGCATAAACTGTGTCCAGATAACCAAGGTTAAATATGATTATCAAAAATAATAATAAGCAAAAGAGATCTGTTAGTAGATCCACCCCCCACTATACCCAGCACACCCAAGGGATGATCCCAAGGGATGATCCCAAGGGATCCCAGCCTGCTTCCAGCTCAATCACTCATCCTCAGGGCACACCAGAAGCTGGGTAAGAGCCCCCAGCACGAGCAGGGAAACTGAGACATGGAGAGCTAGGCTCTGGCCAGAGCCTGGAAACTGCATCAGGTCCAGGATGTAGAGGATCACCTTCACACACTGGCCTGTGCTCCACAAGTCACAGACAACATGTGACGGAGATCAAGCAGCAGACAGCAATGGGAAAGCATCTTCTGTGATCCCAAGGAGGCTGGGGGCATGGGCAGCCCCTCAGGGAAGGCAGGAGTGTCTGCTCTGACAAGGTCCAGTTGTCTGCCAGGAGGTTCCAGCTTTGGCATGGACCTCTGCGTGTCACTTTGTGGGAAAGCAATGCCACGGTGACTGGATACAGAAAGGCACTAGGACAAATTTTATTGGAAGTAAAGAACAGAACCAGGAATCTCTATTTTTTTCCCCCGGTTTTAAAATAGGGCTATAGATCTCTTTTGCAGAAAGGAACATGCCATTTATTTCCACTCCTTCTAGGAATCTCAATTATTGTACGCTTATTAAAGGAAACCCATAAAATATGTCTTCCAGTGTCTTTAACACATGCTTTACAAGAAGCTCCTAAACTCTAACAAATGGCATTATTTCTCTCAGTAAGCACCTAAGGGAATGGGCCCACCCAGTACACGGTGTGTCTGCTTCTCCCTGGAAAGGCTCCACTTTTCTATGTGCCCCCTGTACACTCCATCACTCCGGGTGTCCTGAATTTTACACGTCGCATTTTACAGCAAGAGAAAACTAATCCAAATGCAGACGTCTCAGCCCAATTTGCTGATTAACAGAGAGCACAATCCCACCCAAATGCACCCCAAAGGAGATACTGTGCCTTTGGGGGGATGCAGGGTATGGGCCCAAGCAACACCCTGCTTTAAAAGTAAGGAAAGGTTCACCCAACAGGCTGAGCGATCTCTACTGCAAAAACATGTATCTCAGGGGCAGGTGTTAATCTGGAATATACCAGCACGTGTCCTAAAAATGTCACTGAATTCTTCCAATCTCCTCCACTGGTAAAAACAGGCCAAGACTTTCTTCCCAAGTTGCAGAGGACTAAACAAGCACCTTCCAAACACTCCTTGCAGTGTAAATGCCTGACTTTGATTCTTGTTTTGTTGCGAAGTATCTCAAGCATAAACCTGTTTTTCAGGAAAATTAAAGCTCAGTGATTGAATCATGTTTTTTTTAATGGAAGTTTCTTAGAAAATTACCATTTAACCTATGGGGTAAAACAAATATTTTAATGAGCTATTAAGAAAAGGCTTCTGCGCAGTGGAGCAGACGACTACGCAGAGCAATCACAGCAATTCAGCTTCCATGTAACACAACCCCTTTCAGCAATCTGAAAAATACAACGAAACGGTTGAGCTCTGAAAACCTGAAAAGCACCCATTAGACATGGGAAGGTGTTGCTGATCTAAGAAAGTTTTACAATTTTTTGCTCGCAGTTGTAGAAAAGTCTAATCACATTTTTTACCTTGAAGCTACAGCCACCTACCTGCAACAGATTCTCCATCAGGAGAAAAAGTAGGCAGCTTTTACAAAGGGTTATATACAACAATCACACAAGGAATCCACCAAACTTCTCAGAGACAACTGAGAGAGACACACTTATATAGAAACTCCAAAAATATATATGCAAATGTTAATGCAGAACAGGGTCACCATTGTATCTGCTAACTGCGATCTTTTGGGTCCCTCACTGTGGAAGTTTTTCTTTTCTCATGGTCAACATCAGAGACTATTAGGATCCCCTAAAATGCTCTACCACTTGCTCTTTCAGCCACCAGGAAACACACCCATACCTGTGTATGCACACACCAAATAAACTCGCCGTCTTAATGGAGCGAAGTTTCCATGGTGCAGTATCTACATGTGATTGGAATACGATACAGAGCCAACAGACACATTTAGTGTACACCATCCTGGTAGTTACAGAAGAATTTTAATGTCGACGAAATATCAGGGATGTTGCGTTTGCTCAGCTCCGCCGCGCAGCAAAGCGTCTTTAAGAAATTTAACAACACGGGTAACAAGAACGACACGACAAAACACCTTCCACTCCTGCCCAAGTTTTCCAAGCCGCCCGCAAAGTTTTTACGCTGCTTCCTTTCCCTCGCGAGTCCCCTGCCACGGCACTGGCAGTGGCACAGGGAGCTGGTGTCACCCTGGCTGCCTCCCGCACACGCCCCTGCAAAGCCCCGTCTGCTCCCAGGAAGGAGCGGACCCACGTTCGGCACACGCTGTTGGCAAAGGCGAGGCACAGCGGCGGATGTGGACCCGGCTGTCTGTCCACAGCTGCGCTCCATGCGGTCTAATTCATTTAACAGATTTACTTCTTTAAATGGGGTATCTGACAGGATTTTGCCAGCAAGATCCATAGCAGCTGATGCGCTCTAAATTCATTTAGGTAGCGGACCCACTCCTCCGCCGCTATCTCCCAGAGTACTCTTTCAAGCAAGCTTCATTTTCACAGCCAGGTTATATTGATAAGGGAAAGAGCATCAACAAAGATGTCTCTAAGCCTTGCCATCTCACCTGCCTCCCCCATGGATAATTACATTACCAGCTTAACACACATCCACATGCGCTCCCACCTACAGCCACTTCCCCCACAGACCCAAAAGGAGGGAGAGGAGATGCTGAACAATGAAAGGAGCTTACAGTACAAAAAGTAGCATGGTCAGGGGTGGATCAGAAGGAGAAGGGGGAGAGAGAGATAAGGGATCATTGCATTGGTACTGCAAGAAATACACGGCTCCTGCCTTCAGTGGGAATCGTCCTACCCTCGCAAATGCCGACATAAAAGACACACTTGCAGCGTATTTCAAAACCAAAGAGCGATGGATTTACAAGGCAGGTTGATTTTATGATGACTTTTATTGAAAAGGTACGCTGGGTTTAGGCAGATGCCTTTTAGCGCCGGTAAGTTAGCACAGTGCCTAATTCAAGGAGACAGGCTGAGGAAGCAGCGCCGACAGGGGAGAGAGAGCCACAATGTCTCTATTACTCTCCTCGGTATCATAAAGGGAAGAAGAAAAATCACATCTGAAAGGGAGAGGGAGGAACGGTGCAGCAGGATTTTGTTTAAAAATAATAATAATAACAATGACAATATTAAAGTGGTTTTCCAAGAAGAAAACTTAACAGAACAAAGGAGCCCATGTGAAAAGCAAACGACTCACTCCTTGATCTACATCTCTGGGTTTACAGGAAAACTCTAATCAAAAGTCAGTGCTCTTCCTTGGGGTACCACAGTCTGCTGCCCCCAGACCACTCCCCATCATGGGTCACTTCCCAGCTCTGCAAAGCTGGAAGCCTGCCCTTCACGAAGGACAGTTCTGCCTCTCTGTGTAGGCAACACCACAAGAGACAAGTTGATGGGAGAGCACGGAGTTACAGTCATGGACAAGTGGACTGGGTTCCTTCAGTCCGATCACCGGCCTGCAAAAGGGTATATCACCTTTCAGCGGGCACCAAACCGGGGAAACACTCAGAGAAAGCACATGATGCAACAGCTTATTGAACTGTAGGAACAATTTGGATTTATGCCTTAAAGAGGGAGCTCAGTGGCCAGAAATATTGTTAAGTTAACCAGAGGAAAAGGTATTTTTGTCCTAACCGGAGGCACGAATCCTGACGGCGAATCATTTGCTACAAGAATGGTGTGCATGAAGAAAAGGTCAGAAAGAAACACCTGAAGAAGCAGGGGGCACATGCTTGCTGCAAGCTTTGGGAAAGTTTCTGGCTGTGCACTCCAGCTGCACCTCTGTTTATACGTGTACACGTACCAGCACCTATAGCCTCACACTGGGGAACGGACAGCTTTCTGCAGGGTCAACATCACCTCTCCAGCATGTGCTGGAAGGCAAGATTCCTTCACGAGCACCTCACCTTAAAATCTGCCAACCCTTTTAGAAGAACAAGGCAATACTGCATGGCTGAGCTTGGCAGGCAGGAAAGGCTGCTTTGCCTCCACCTCCAGCAAGTATCACAGCACTGTGGGACAATCACCTGTTGAGTATCTCAATGAGGCACAATTAAAGAACGACCAAGAACTCAACAGAGGTACTTACATCTGTCACTTCGGTCTTCGGGACTGGACGAAGCCTCACGGTCAGAAATGAGGCCAGAAACTGCAAAGATCTTCTTCCCCGTGTCGTCAACTTTGAGGGAGCCGGGGGAGCTGGAAGGGAGCTGTGTGCCAAACTCGTACTCCTTCCCATCAGTGTCCGAGAAGCGCAGATGGGGCGAGTCAGTGTCATGGCAGTTCTTCAGGCGCTTGGCCGGCGTAAAGGCCGACTGGTAGCTCTCCCGGTCTTCAGTGGACGCAAAGGGGCGGAAAGCCCCAACGCCGCTGTGGTTCAACATGCTGATCGGGGTGCAGTCCAGGTTGGGGGGTGCAAACTGGGGGTGGAGGTGAAGCAAGGACGGAGGAAAGTCACGGTTTGCAAACGCTCCCGGCACCCCGCCCTGACGGTGGTACATGGAGGCAAAAGTATATGAGCCATTGGTAAAGGGAATATGCACGTCCTTATCTGCTGACACAGGGACTCCAAAAGGCCTTGGTTGCTGGCAGGGAATGGAAGCGTCACGGCTGGCTTCAGCGGTGGAGGCAAGAACCATCAGTGCTGGGGAGGCCAGTGGGTTGGGGAGATAGGGTGAGTTCTCCATCTTGAACGCTGCCCGGTGTAAGTCCATCGGAGTCTCTTTCCTCAGCAGGATCACAAGCAGAACGATCTTCCCTGGAAGGAAAGCAAAGCGATGCCTAGGGATGGAGCGGGGAAAATTACTGGAGCATCGTCACCCTTCGAACACTGCAAGGAAACAGAAAAGGAAAGAAAACACAGCCAGTTAGGTTACTGCACTCATCTCTCTGGGACGCTCCAGCAGCAGGGTGGCCACATGTGTTACAAGCCACCGGCCGGAGACGCGCCACTGTTCTCATTCAAGAAAATCAATAGACAACTTCACACACTGGTGGAATCAGCCCTGGCCCTCCAGGTTAAAGGGTATCATCCAGTGCAGACGAATGAAAGGCAAACCAAACATAATAACGTGCAGATTTAATAATGCACTAATAAAAAAGGTTCAGTCTAAAATTAACATAGTAACTCCAAATTGTAATTGGGATTTTATATGGCAAGTGGCATGTATACGTAACAGCAATAAACTTTAGAAAGCCCCCACATACACACACCACTATTTGCTCGGGGAGGGGGCGTAGAACCAACATAAAAATATCCTTTGTACACAGTTAGCCCAGCTCAGCCAGCATACATGGCTATACTGTACACGATGCCCGAGACTTACACAACAGACGTGTATTTTCTGTCTCACAGTGCGTATGGGTAGATAAGTACTCGCACACACAGTACTCAACACCACCGTATATACGTGCACACATCACTGGAATGTAGGAATGTGACCATGCCTTGGTGCGTGTGTGTGATACACAAGCACCCACGCGTGCACACACGGTCCCCGGTAGCCAAAGGAGAAGAGACTTCCCCGGTAAAATGCCTGGCGTCTCTGGCAATATTTAAAATCATAATGGGTGCTTCTGCCATCTGATCTCTCCAAGTGTCTGCCTTTCGGGTCGGGGACAAGAGAGGATGGATCAGTAATTTTAGTTCCTAATGCACTCACTCTTAAGTAGATTTGTAAACTGCCCTGGATGTGCCATTAACATTTAGAGGAAAATGTTAACAAAATTTCTGCCTCGCATCTTGCTGAGCCTCCCAGGTTGGCGGCAGCCACCCACCCAGCCACAACCCCCTCCCAGAGTGAAAGAAGAGAAAATGTTCCTTTCTGTATCTCCCCCAGTTTCGCAGTGGCTTTTTTGTGTTGTTATTTTCTCCCCCAATCAATCTCATGTCTTTTCTTTTAAGCTTCCGCCGCCTGCCATTCAGGCCCCACAACCCAGCTTAAAATACAAGGACTATAACTTTGAAACAATATACTAGCCGCTGGAGCTCAAAGGGCCAGAAAAATCATATAATAATAAAAAGCTGTTACAAATTGTGCCTCTTAAATCCAGAGGGTCAAACATCTCAAATAAAACTTAGTGAAAGAGTGTCTCCCTAATGGAGTGCCTTTTGTACTCCATGAATGAGGGAGCCTAGGTTAACAAAGTGTATGAAATCCAGTCTGGGGCTTTAATGCAGTTCAGTGATAGCATTTCCTCTCTCCCATCCTGTACCCAGCCACTCCACGGACTGCTATGAATTGTGAAGATGAGTGGACATCATCTCTCTGCTTCCTCATTTGGCACCCATCCTTACAGACATCATTGCTAAATTACCAGATTATGTATCTCGCATTAACGGATTTGCTCTCTTCCAAATTTTAAATAACTTTCTCATTGAGTTCTTGCCACAGAGAGCAAGGGGGAGAGGAAGAGCGAGGGGTGCCAAGGGCATCCTGGTCAGCACTGCAGTCCTGGGTACACTTGCTCTGCTGCTTCACGCGAGGCTGATCAAAACCTGGAGGTCAGGAAACTGCAGCCACTGGCTGGGGGCTTGTGTAACCATGTAAATATATATATACACACCCCCCCATAATTATATATCTAAAGAAATGCAAGCAAATAAGCCGCTGTTTGCAGAAATAAACAATCATTAACACGGAAGTGAAACTGAGCAGTCACGGAAAAACATGGATTTCCAGGGAAAAAAAAAAAAAAAAGCAACCACCTCTGCCTGCTTTTCTATTTTTACTTGTGCTTTCACCCCATTACGTTAAATGTATTTCATAAATTAGTAATCTGGCCGCAACACTTGACACTCCTGTAGGATACTGTGAATCACCATGGCCGTTTATTCGTTTGCAAACTTCATTACACCGGGAATAAATCAACACATTACAATATCTCAGCCAGCCAAATTTAATTTTTTTTCAGCTCCCACTTCCTTTTTCGTTCTCTCTTGCTCCTTGCTCGCCCAACACCTCCCCACCCCCCAGCAACACGGACAGATTAGGCTGCGGCGGACCAGTCATTATGAAAATCTATCGTTAATACACTCCCAATGTCAAAATGTCATAGGTTTAAATACAGAACCCAAAAATAAGAAAACTAACTGACCTTCTTAATTAAAAAAATATGGATTGCAGGGTAATCAGCTGGAGGGAACATTTGGGTGCTGGGAAGGCAGTGGGCACAGGTGGAGTGAGGAGCTGCTACTTTTCTGCCTCTATGCTGATTTTTTTTAATTTAGCACCTCGCGCAAATCCAGATTAAAATAACTCCAGCTATTGATCCGAGCAGTGGAATTGACATTAATTTTAGTTCACTTCTCACTTTGCAAAGGGATCAATAGGAAGTAATAACAGCTGACATCCCCGCTGAAAGGAGGAGAAAAGACGGGCTAGAGACAGAAATCGAAAAGCAACCAAATAAATCAGCAGCTACTTTTCCACGGCATCAGACAAACTCCAAACAGATTGCAAAAAGTCTTTGTTGAATTAACTAAACAAGGAGTAGAGGGAGGAGGGGTGGAGATCAATCTAGGAAGCTACATAAACTGTCTACCAAGTATGAAGGTTAGATGGACACACTGAAAACTAACTCGGATTTATTATTATTATTTTTTCGTGGCTACCTATATGCATAGTAATTGGTTTTCAGAGCTACCCTGTTTAAGACGAACGCAAATTACCTGTGTAACCACCTATGTTACTAATAACAAGGCTAAACATGCCACAACCAAGGCAAACCGAATCAAGAGCCTTTAGCTCTGAACCACCAAAAAAATACATTTAGCTCCAAAACAAAAAAAAAAAAAAAAAAAAAAAAAAAAAAAAAAAAAAAAAAAAAAAAAATCTCTCACCAAGGAACAAGTTGCAATCAGTCCTCTCTGGCTCAGTTTTGATTCCTCTGCTTACAGAGGTCGTAGCACCGTGCTGCACTAGTTAAGAGGAAAGTCTGATAAAAGTAGGAGAAGCCATGACTGAACTGGATTTAGCAGGCACCACAAACACCCAGCAAGTGGAGAAAACAGCAGTGACCGCTGGTTACAAGCGCAAACCCCACTTGCTAATCAGCCTGCAAAGAAACGCGCTCATACGCAAGCACATGCACACCCCGTCCACAGCCCCCCAGATCTGCAGCTCTTTTACTAAAATGTTACTCGGAGTTCCTATTACTAAAGCACCTCTCTGCTATCGATTAAAATAAATAAAACGCACCACTCTGGCTTCTACAACAGGTTGCATTTTTGTGGTCTCTCAACCATTTCCAAATGCCAGAGATTAAAATAATGGGGCAAATTAATGTCTTTCTCCCTCCAGAAAAAAAGTTTTCTTAGGGAAAAAATTAATTAGCAAGATACGGGGGAGGAAAAAAGATTAAAACATTAGGTAATCCAGGAAAATTGGTGATGCGTGTAAATCAGGAAATATGCAGGAAAAAAAAAAATCACAATATCCATTTACATTAAAAAGTTTTTCCCCATAAATGTCAAGTAGGAATTCAGAAATATGCTCCGCGCAGAAAAGCCAAAGATTATAAAACAAAATAATGCCAGCTGTTTGGGGATTTAGGTGCTCAAATGGATTATATATTTGAACCAAACTGGATTTCCTTATAATAAATAAAACAAATGCAAGCTCGAAAGCCAACAAAGGAGAGCTCTCATCACCGGATTAAGATACAAAGGAAAAACAGTTAATTTTTTTTTTTTTTTCCCAACGCGTGAAATATGCCAACTGCAGCCGCACACCCGGACAGCTGCTGTGGAAACCGGTTTAATGGGGAAAGGAATAAAATTAGGAGAGCAGGGAGCGGAGGAGGCAGCGGCGGGGCCGGGCGGAGCGTCCCCGGTCCGGGTCCCAGTCCCGGACTGCGCCCCCGCTTTTGTTCGGCTGTAAACTT
>VXAY01001314.1:205957-225588 GCA_013399855.1 Oxyruncus cristatus | reverse complement strand
AGTCCCGGGCGTGCTGGCCCCGCTGCCCGCCCGCCGCTCGCATGTAGCAGCGCGGGAGGCGGCGGGGGTGCGAGGGAAGGAGCAGTGCTGCCTCTCAGTGCCGGCTCTCATCAGTGAATGAGCCTCCACTCTCCGAGGGGCTCCCGCCGCACACACACACGCACACACACGCGCGCACACACACACGCACACATACACTCGCACACACACGGAGCCGGGCTGAGCACTGCATACATTAGGGCACTCGGGCAGTATGGGAAATGCAGTCCAGGACCGGCGCCCACCCGCCGGCCGCCCGCCGGCCGCGGCCCCCGGCGTTGCCCAAACGGGGTGTCGGGGGCTGCTCCCCTCCCAGGGGCGCCGCTTCTCCTCCCAGCCCCGCTGCGCCGGCCTCGCCCACCCGCTTGGCGCCGGTCATATTTTCCACGGTGCAGCTCCCTCCCAAATTGCAACGGGACGCTGCCGGGCCCCCCGGGGCGGCAGCTTCCCCCCTCCGGGGCAGCCCCGTACCCTTCCGGCCCTGAGGCAGCCGGCTCCCCCCGGCGTGCCCGCGGGCAGGCAGCCTTCCCTCACGCACCCTGCAGCATCTCCTGGCATGGGATGGGCATGATTTCCGGGGATGGGCGTCATCCCCAAACTTGCCTTGGACAGCCACAGCAGAGCCAGAGAGCAAATTAGGGACTTCACACTCCCAGTGTTTCCCAACCGCGGCACGCACGCATGGCTCGCACACTGCTATTTTAATGTTTCCTGGATGCACGTCGCAGCTCTGTACAAACCCTCCTGCACACGCGCTCCGCCTCGGCCACAGGCAACTCCCCTGCCAGCCCTAGGAGTGTCCCGAGCAAAAACTGCCAGTTGTAGGAAATGGACGAGCTAGTTTTAGATGGGGACTCCAAAGAAACACTTGTCTCATTGTTCCCTGTGAAGTACACCAAACATTGATCCAAGAGACTTACTTGTTTTGCCCGAGAGGGAAACATTTCAGGTTTTTTCTTCAACTGCTAAAGAATTTCAGGTTGTTCTTAAAAATAGAGTATGGGCAGCATTTTATGGTTCTTATCTAACTCTGCACCGGCATTCTCAAAATACAGCCATGCGATGTGACACACACTGAAAAGAGAAGTCCTCCCCATGAGCATCATCAACCAGTTGGGCTGTATTCTATGTATGAAAGTAAAAGAGATCACCTGCTCATGTCATCCAGCAACTTTCGTGAACTATATAGGCCTGTTAGTCCAGGATCACTGAATGCACCAGCCCCTATAAAAGTGTCCACAGGCACAAGATGAAACATGTCCCCGGGCCTTTGCTGGGTGCAGACCGTAACGGTTTGCTTCTCTGCCGGACTGAAGCTCACCCATCCTTTCTACAACATTTCAGAGCTAGGTCAGGGCAGTCAGAGTGCTTGTGTGTTTACGAATCCTAAAATCTTCAGAAATGTTAGTAAACATTAAAAGAAAAACCAAACAAAAAGCTTTCTTACTTTCACGCTTAAATTTCAAAATAAAACAATGTGGCGTTTCAAGCTCCTCAGCTCATAAAGTGCCTGGGTGAAGGAGCTGCATGTACTTTCTTTACATGACCATCAGTAGCTCTGTTCCCTGCTCTGACCTGCAGCTCAGCCGCTCAGAGGCTCATGATACTCACCAAAAAAAAGCCTGCTTCCCTTCACGGCATCTGCTCCCCTGTTGCTTTCCTACACACAGGTGTTGCAGGAGCAGGGAGGGTGGCAGGGCAGGCAGCACGCACTGCCTTCTTCCATGGATCAACCATGGCACAATAGCAAACGTGGGCTCAGATTCCTCAGCTCCTTTTCTGCTTCGTGTAAAAACTGCCATTTCAATATTCCAGGTAAAAACCTCTCACAAATGTGAACAAACATTATTGTGCGTGTTTTTTGCTCATCCGTAACATCTCGTGGTTACCCTCTGATTAACCAAAGTTATTATTTTTTTGGGTTGGTCATTTCAAACACCTCTTTGGAATCAGCTGCCCCCACAGGCTGTCCATGCAGACGTGTCCCAACACCTGGGTCCTGCCATTTTGTGTGGGGACCCTGAATTAGCTGGCACCACACACATTTCCAAGGCACTCATCCTGCAGCATGCTCCACTCCAACAGCATCAACAGTTCAGGACTTAAGTAAATATTCCACAGGGTAGTGTAGATGAGCCACATTTTAAATAACATCAGAATTTGACACACTTCAGGAAGCCACATTAAAAACCATCCCTTGTCTCCCAGGGATCTTGGGGAAAACACTCAGCCACAGCCCAGCTTGTGCTACAGCTTCCCAGTCAGAATTAGAGAATTCTGGTGGAAAAAGTGTTCTTATTATAAAGCTGTATTTTCAGTACTTACAATATAATGAAAAATGATCTCTCAGATTTAAACTTCTTTCTTTTGTTCTTAGTGAAAAAACAATTTTATTTCCCACTTTTTCAGTTCCTTAGTATGGAAAAAGGGATCTGAATCCTCCACCAGTGTCCAATTTATGCCAGATGAGAACCAAGCTCTGTGTTTTGAGGCTTGAAAAAAAATGCAGCTTTATTTAACTTTATGTTACTGCATCATCACACACAAACTTAATACAGTTTGGATTCAGGGAACAAATCTGGCATTTAGCTAGCTTCTGTGAGCAATGTCTTCAGAGGAAAATAAGGAGATACACTCAAGTTATTTATATTTGTAATTACCATTAATCTGTATTACTAATGAGGATTTTGATCCTGAAAATGGATCCATAAACATGGACTCCTGCACCATCATGAAGCTGTGATATGCACAGGGGCCCACAGGAAAAAAATCCACTGAAATATATATGCTACACTGATAATTTGGACTCTAAAATATCTTTGAATGTCTGGTTTAACTTTCTGGGCATTGCTCATCTCTAAGAATAATGGGGGACACTTCCAGTTGTTTTTTTTTTTCCAGTTAATATTAAAACAAAATTTGAGATTGTTACAGGCTATGACAGTGCTGTCCCTCCTCATTGCAAGCTCTGTTCTAAATACTGAAGTCTAAATTAATATGTACAACCTACAGAGTTGATTGGAGGCACTTAACTTTATGCATGCAGATTTCAATAGGACTACTAATGATACATAAAGTCAAGTGCAGATGTAAATTCCACCATAAACAGTGCCTTGGCTGGAAGTCTGCTGTATTCTTACAATACCAGTGCCCAGTTCTTAAGACAAGAGACGCCCCTCATTCATCATTATGTCCTCTAGCTCCTATTGTATAAAATAAGATTGAGATATGTGATACCTTATAGCAGCAACTGCAGAAAGCAAGCGACAGACTGTGTCTCACGTGTACCTGTAGCACACCGGGATCCTGTTACAGGGCATTGCATTTGTTGGGCAGTGCCCTGTTGGATTGCCTCGAGTCCCCCGAAAAGCGACACCCCAAGGAAACGCTGAAATTCTCCCGGCATGGGACCACGTCCCGAAGTCACTGGCACCGCCACCACCTATAGCCAAGAGCCGGGCCATTCCTTGCATCCTTCCATCTGCAGTATGGGGGGAGGAGGGGGAAACGGCAAATGAGTTAGTTAATTAATTAAATATAAACTTTCCCTTGCAGTCAGTCTCCGAGGCAGCTGCCGCTCCCAGCGGGGTGTGGGTGGCTGCCGTGCGTAATGTCCATGCCCTCTGCTGGCTACAGCCCGCGCGTCCCGGCAGCTGCCACCGCCACCCTGCCCTCGCCGCCGCGACAACGACCGCTCCTGGGCAGGGCTGCCAGTGCCAGCAGTCCCTGCTGGCCAGATGATTTTGTCCCCATGGTTTTGTCAGAACCGTGGCCCTCCTTTATGCATCCCTAAGCTGGTGGCTACACTCCAGGAGGACAGGAGTTTGGGGCCTCTGCAATTAGCCATGTCTCACTCTGATGATGTTAGCAAGGACATCTGAGATGAAAAGCTGACCTATGAGTTTGGGAGCATTATTCTGGTTTTAGCAGCTGATCTGGGCTTTAATCTAGTGATTGGTGTAAAGTCTGTCCCATGGTTCAGGAGAGCTAATATGGGATCTCTTCGTCTTCTGAGCCATCTGTGACTGCCCTTTGCCAGACCCCACTCCCTTCAGAGGAAAAATTTGGCAGAGGCAGGCCTGAAATCACATTATCTGCCAGAATTTTGAAATTTAGAGCTGGCCTACTCTCAGTGACTAGTCTTCCCAGAATGAGAGAGCAGTCCTTAAAATGACTTGTTGACTCATATGACTAGTAGTGAGAAAATTTTCTTCAGCCTAGAAAAATTTTCTGTGGCTGACAGATAAGCTCGTTTTCATCATCACCATCATCACCATCATAATCATCATCAGCTCCATCACCTAGATCTCTTCCAAAGTCTGCTGATTTACACAGGAAAGCAAAGAGAATCTCCTAGGTTTGTTTCTCATGACATGCTGTAAGATGCCACTATAATTTTAAACCTTGCTTATCACCGAATCTCTGCAGCAGAGTGGAGACCATGCCTCGGATTTTGTGAGCAAGTGCTAGGTGTTCTTTATAAACCATTGCCCTGCGGTATCATTTCCTTTATGACCTTCCTCTTGGAAAACTCCTTCTCCAAAGAGGAGGTTGTAGACTGGATGGCAGATGCCTGATAAGTAACTATATCAACTGTTTCAGGAACACTGCTCATAAGTGAACATCAACCACATTATCACTTCCACAGCTGGAGGCTGACACGGATGCTTAGGGTCAGATCTTCAGAGCCCTAACGGGGGCACCTCTGGGACATCGTGCTGCGGATGAAAGTTGTCTCCTCAACTCCAGTAGCAGGAGTGAGTGATTTAAGCACATGCGTGGAGCAATCAACACTCTTTCCTATCATCTCTTTCTAACATTGGCTTTTACAGCACTGGACACTTGTTTTCTGTACAGGCATCCACTCTTTTTTCTCAGGGCTTTTTTGAATCCCTCTCTGAGCAATATCCTGCTGCTAGGAGTTCCACAGGCTAATGGTGTGGAAAAATATTTCCCTGTGAGAAGAGCTACACCTGTCCAACCCCTCTTCTGTGCCCCATCCATCACGCTGACAGCATAGGTAACTTGCCCGGGATCATGTCAAAGCGTGAAATAGCTATAAAGGCAACGCATATGTGTTTGTCATTTCTGTCATTAATGGGATCAAGCAAAACTAAGGCAAAGCTATTGAACTGTGCCTCGTAAGCCCGGGGAAGCTGGAGCCATGTCCAAAAGCAGCTCAGAGTGGTGGCTCCTGCTTTGGCTCATGGCAAGTACACACCGTGAGCAACACTTCGCTCTTATTTATTTCTGTGTGTTTGCTGTGACTGTACCTCAGGGGACATGACAGCTTTGCTTTTGGGGCCCAAACTGCGCAGCCTGGGGTGGGGGCAGCACTACCTCCACAGCCTAGTCCTATGTCACTGCACCTCCCTTCCCAGTTCGGTGGAGAAACCCAATTCAGCAGAGGACTGGAAAAAAACCCCACCTACGCTTTAGGCCAGGCAAGCAAACCCGAGCAGGACAGATCTAGTGAGCTTTTAAGGCAGCTCTCTGGTGTGATTAGTTAGAGCTTAACATGAGATAAAATCAATGGGAAACTTGTGTGAGTTAGGGCTGCTCTCATCAGTCAGAGTTTGCAGCAGCCAAGTGCAGCATGATTGTTATTAATATCTGCTACAGATATATAAGCTGAAATAGGTCTTTACAGTAAAAAGAAAGACAAGTTGCTCTTTCCCAAGAACATACGGATTGTGGATGTAATTCAGAGCCATGCTGAGCACCCCACACATCTGTAGTAATGGGAACTGCCTGTTCTTAGGAGAAAACACACCAGTGTCTTATATGCACATGCATTTTCTCATGATACTGCATAACACATAGGGATGTTGTTTGGGAGTTTAAAGTGCTGAGTATTACAATATTTGTAGTCTATCCCAGGAACTGCATTAGATATAAGACAGCTCACATGCCATCAGTGACTTCACACAAGCCTGTGCTTTTTTGCCTGCCTTCTTTCAAGGTAAAACACACTCTGCCAATGCCGTTAGTCCTTTGTAAGGCTGGACCTCAGCATCAGCTGTGGTGCTCAATACTGTGACTGCTCTGATAATTCCTATGCTGCCATATGAATGGGATTGCACCATAAACCCAGACACCTTAGCCGTGCTGACGGCCAAGTCTACATAATAGCCCAATGCTTTGGTGCTAATGATCCAGTGTTTATGGTGGCCCACTGCACTGTTGTCATGCCAACGAGATGGTATTCCTCCCTAGAAAAAATACTAATAACCAAATAAATAAATACTTTCTTTCCCTAGACTGATCTGTCTGTTTAACAGGAGTTGGAGATTAAATCTGAAGGGAGGAAAACCCAGGCTGAAACACAAACCAGCCTCTGTTCAGAGGAAAAGAGAGCAAAACATCTTTTTCCCTCTCCATCCTCTCTGTCCTCTACAGAACACTCTTTGCAAAATCTCTTCTCTCAAAGTGAAGCAAACCCCTCCCGTGGTAGGGGAGGGGAACGGGAATTTTTGCCTAACCAGTCCCTCCCTGGGGATTTGGGTCAGGCCGGAGACTTCCACATTGAACCGCCCATCCTGGTCCCGCAGCAGTATGGCCCCAGCAGGGACATGGTACAAGGAAAGCCTATCCCCATGGCTGCCACGCTGCTCATGAGCACCCAGCGTGCCTAGCCTGCCTTCCACTGGGCCCCAGCACAGCTGGTGCCCCAGCAGGGAGTTCACGCTCCGAAATACCCATCAGGGTACCCGCAGTAGGGAGGGTGCTTCTGCAGACCCAGCCGAGCCTCACTCCTCCTCAGGATTACCTCCCTTCCCTTTCTGAGAGGGTGACATGCTCCAGAGCTCCAGCTCTTCCTTGCCTCAGTCACCAAACCCAGCTTCAGAGCTTATTTTTACAATCCCTTCTTACAACTTCTTTAATTTCATACAGCCATTGACTCCTGCTGCTGAATTCCAGGACTCGGTGCCTGGCTCTCACCATTCCTCTCCCAGGAAATTACCCATCTGCCTCCGAGAAATGCCTATCTTCTTTCTACCAGTCTTTTTCACAAGTCACTTCTCACGTGCATTTCCCATTCCTTTTTCTTGCCCCTCTCTTGTCCTTTAATCCAGCTCATATTACTCCAGCAGTAAATTATTAAAAGCAGGCAAATACATGCAACAAGCCAGCTTTCTGTCAGACACGAGCCTGTTCAGAAACTGATACACTCAAAATTTCTCTATCTTGGCCCAGCTTTATCCTGAGCTAGCCTTTTCTGCCATCCAGTTCGAATGCCCCATATCCCATCATCCAGTCTCAGTGCCCCACATCTCACAGCCCTTCAGATTCCTGGCCTGATTGTTGGAGGAACATCTCTTTTCATCTGCAGGTTTCCTGGACCTCAACCCCTTCATGGGATCAATAAGGTAGAATTCACAGGAATTCATAAAATTATTCAGACAACAAGAATAGCTTGAATTTTAAGAGCAAATGGAAACAATAAACCTTTGAAGGGGCATAAAGTCTTACAGTACAGGTTGGACCAGTGGAAGGGAAAACTGGCACAGGGAATGGCTGAAGGGAAAACCGGCACAGGGAATGTCTCATTCTAACAGTGTAGTTTTTCCTTGCAAAGTTTCTTGCATGCCAGCTGTACCTTCTGGCAGTGCCCCTACCACCACGGGCACGACTGGATGAGCTCTAGGTCTGGTCCATCTCCCCACTCCTGCATTTCTGACTCTTGTCAAAATTCAAGAATACAACAACACCTCAAATTAGGCACCTCAGAGTTGAGAGCCTTCACCTGCACACACCACCTCTGCCACTTCCCTTTGTTAGCACTGAGACAGTGAGCTGGCTAAGGCATATGCACCATTTCCCATGCGTCTGCAGTGCATCATCCATATCCACTGAGGACGCATGTATTAATTTCTTCCTGTTGTATGTGAAGTATGGGAAGCGTCACTCCTTCCAGTCCTGTGTTCTTAGGCTGGTTTTTGGGAGACTCCTTTCCATCCATCCTTCCACCAGTCCAGCAAGCCACCTATGCACAGCACAGTTCTCCCTCCCTTGAGGCTGTGCCAGTGAGAGACAGTTTGAGGGTTTGACCGAGAGGTGTTAAATAGACCTGGCAATTTGTGTGCTCTTGTAGGAAAACTTGAACTTCAGTAGCATCTGTGACTTTCTCCCATTGATGTTCTTGAAGCTGTCAGGCTTGAATTGTCCTGGAGATGTTCAGGGTCTCTCTCTTATGTCTTCGGAGTGTGTGGGTAGTTGACCCTGTTGAGTAATGTCATCTCATTAGACAGAAACACGTGTTCATTGAGATAAGGACAAGCTGTCTTCCATAAGGTTTGAAATCAGATCTCAGTTGGTCTTTCTGTAACACGTTCAATTGGCATGTTTCCCCCCTCCACTGAAATCCTGCAGGGATATATTTCAGTGGGCTAATTATAAATTCCTTCTGTCTTGCAATAGCTGGATACAGCATGCCTGGTGGCATGAACCTCCCCTCCTTCATTCGTGTTGTGCACCTCTCTTGCTGCAGGCAAAAGTAATTTCCCCAGCCTGGAAATGTGATTTAATTTGACCTTGTTCACACAGGTTCTGCATCTTTTACATTCCCACCCCCAATGATAAAACAGGATCAGAGGAAATTGCCATGATTCACAGTGATGCTCTGCATCAGCCTCCAATTCTTCTCATTCCTTCCTCTCCCCGACATCTCCTGCTCTGCCTACCCACCACAGCTGTTTTCCTTACAGGGTACTTCTGACTTGAGGTGGAGGATGTAAGAGGGATGTAAAGATGTGAAACCACATGCTTGTGTCACATCTCTTCTGCCAGGAGAGGCAAATTGCATGTTCTTTCCTTGTGAGACACTTCAGGAGTGAAAAGAAAAGAAATGGAGAGTGAGAGTGAAGAGGGAATATTAACAGAAACAAGGGGAGTGCTCTAGGACTGTTTCTCAACCATTTCTGTAGTAAATCCTTACTTGCAGTCCCTGCCTGCCCAGATCCACTTCTTCAGCCCTCCACTGCCTGCTCCAAGGCTGCTGGGGTTGCTCAACTGCAGAGTCCTACTGTCTAGTGGCTGCTGTCCCCAGCCTTCCCACCTACTCTTCCCTGAAATGGTGAGAATAAATTATCTAGCTTAAATACCTTGTCTCCTAATGGTCCCATTTAGAGGAGCATCTGTGTAAATCCCTGCGCTCTTCTTCTGCAAGTTCAGAAGATCTTGTTTGTGGGACTCCCTCTCCCTTGTCTGGTATTTGATGCTCAACAGTGAGACTTGACAGTGAGCTTCTCTAGAAGGCAGTCTCTCTAGCTGTGCCAGAGGAGTATTTACAATACAGTTGCTACTTTGCAGAATCCCAAAACACACAAGATGCTTGGAGAGGCAGATTCTGCCTGTGCATCGGCTGTTTCCACCGGTAAACTCGGGCATGGGAACAGCAAGCCATTTTACATCAGCTCACAGAAGCTGTAAGCCGTGACAGGAGACATTGGCTATCCATATCAATAAGCTGCTGAGCACTGTGGAAGCATGCTTACAGTATTTTCCCAGTAATGGGGATGGCATCAGTTGTCAGCGAAGCAGACAATCTGGCTGCACGTGTCATTCAGACTTGTTAATGCCCTGCTTCTCGTCTGCTGGCTTTCCCTTTTGTGCTGAACTGTCACCAGAGCCTAGGAAAACCTGCCGGGTCCAGTGCCAAATTGTGTTGGTCCTTTGCCTCCAAATGCAGGAGATTTTTGTCTCGTTTTAGGTGTGTGGGACTGTTATTCTTACAGGAAGTTTCTGAAGTGGGTGAGAAATGTTTGAGATCCCTTAAGAGATCAGGGCTATGTTTGATATTGCAATAGCTTTATCTAGGGGTCATACTTGCTCTTTCTGTTTCTACCTTGCTTCAGCAGTTCTCATCAGAGGGAATATGGCCTAAACAGGTCATATCCAACCCCAGGTTCTAGTGGGATAGCTTGGGGAGGCAGGAAGGACTACAGGGGGTCTCTAAAGTGCTTGAAGCTGCAAGTATTGAGTGTTGAGCTTCTGCACTGAGAAGAGAGTGGGAAGGGGCAGGATGGAGGAGAAGGAGACTATGTCCTCTCATCTGTATTCTGTGAAACTGGGAAACAGCTGCCAGAGCTGGAGCTCACAGTGGATAAAGGACAAACCATTTGCATGTTTTGCCCCCAGATTGTACAGACTGATAATGAGTAGGAGGATTTTGACTTGGAGAAGTTAGATTGGTTCCTCCAGGGTGTAGACTTTAAGGCCAGAAGGTTCAATTCTGAGCATAGGTCGGGTTGTCTGCATGTTGACAGGCTGATGGTGAATCAGTCCAGAGGATGCAGGAGTTTTCTTGCTCTCCATCAGCTCGACCCTTTCTCTGTCAACCAAAGCAAGATGCCCTGTTCCCTGGAGCCCCCACATGATGGCTGGTGCCTCTCACATGAGGACGAAGGTCTGCCTGGAGCAGCCTGGCCCGAAAACCTACAGCCTGGCAGTAGGAGCTCATTCCCAGTGAACTGGATGTTTGCAGAGCGCAGCGCAAGACTCTGTGAGATCCAAGCATTGCTCACTGCTGAGTAATATTAAGACATATAAGACATCCGTGGTTTCTACACGTTTTCCACCACCCCCCAGGAAGCTTGTGTGAGGCTGAGCAAGTCGCTTGCTCACTCTGGCTGTAACTAAACTCATCTTCATTACTGCACATTTTGGCTCACTGTCATCCTAGGCTGTCGGGAGGAGTTTGCCTCCAACCCTGATCTTCAAGCAGGGATGAGCATGCTGGTACTCCTTCCATCCTCCCACTGTCTCTTGTCTATTTAAACTGTAATGTTTTAGGAGCAGGGACATTAACCCTCATCTGGATTAGCATTGCTCTAATGTAAATAATATTAGTTACATTATAGATGTTTCTGTAATTAGAGTTCCTGTTTCTATAGGCATTTAAACACCTCGTCTCCTCATTTGACAGTTATGTTATTTGATTTGTGTTCTCCTGATGTGGAGATCAGTACAGAAACCCTTTTATCTCTTCTGATGAACAGGTTTAGACTATGATTGGATTTGATTTTTTTAGAACTGTGTGTAGGGAGGAGCCCACAGATATCAGGTACAATTTGAGTAAGGTGGGATACTGCCACAGAATTTGAATGGAGATTAAATAATGTGGTAAGAAGCAGGGCTTTAACCAGTGGGATTTTTCAAGGAGCATGAGGTAAGGACAAACCCTTTCAAAATGGGGGAAAAAAGAGCTGGCCTAGCTGGTGAAGCCTTTTGGGAAGAAAAATTGGCTTCCCTGTCTCTGTTTGCCTGCCTTTTGAATGGGACACATTAGTATTTGCCATTACTCTGAGGGAAGCCCACTCATGAAAAGGTTTACCAGAGATGATTTTATCAGCGAGGCTTGCCTTGGCAGATGGCTGTATGCTTTAAATTTAAACAGAGAGGCATAAATAGTAGAGAAGAAAAGAGGGTAATAAGAAAAATATTAAACTGCCCAGTGCAAATCCTTGGGGAACTTCTATTGCAATAACTGACCTCCCATATAGCACCATTTATTTTATACGCTGGCAGCTTTATAGGTGCTTGTACAGCTACAGACGAACACCAATTTGCCAGTGCAGTTTGTTTTGATAACTGTTGTTTTCAATAAATCTATATTAAAATCAAAGGGAAAATTAAATAGACCAAAGTCAGTGGCACTAGAGATAAGGTAGCACATTACTACACCGGCCTCTTCAGCTGGAGGAGCTGTCCCTACCTCCAGCGTGGGTCACTGGTGTGATGAATTTCAGTGGCCTCAGCCGTGCTTCCTTATGGCAGCCAACATGAGTGAGAATTTTTGGTGGGGGAGAGGAATTTTGATATTTCAAAGCTCAGCTACTTTTCAGGGCTGTAACAAAGGAGGAGGTCCGGGTGAGGATGCACCACTCACTTTCGCAGGCTCTTTCTCTTGGGTTTCAAAGGACACTTTCAAGCACAGAGGTCAAGGTTTCCAGCCTTTGAACCCTCTGCTCTGTCCCCCAGGACCCCTTAGGTGTTCCCATCCCCTACATGGCAATCCACACAGCTGGTACCTGTGGACTGAAAGCAGCAGGAGAAGCAGGATCTGTGACTGGTGCCCAGGAAAGTGGGATGTCTGTGTCTCAGGCTTTTCTGGGCATGGCATGTCCTTCTCCTCTCTACCCCTGGCAGACTAAGTGCCTCCTGTGGAAGTAGGGGAAGTCCTGGTGGAAGAGAGGGAGGAGAGAAGAGAGAATAGAAACTCCAGGGAGAGTGCTGAGAAGAAAAGAAAGAAGAAAGAAAGGAAGGAAGGAGCGAGCTGGGGGAAACGATGGGAGGAAGAGAGAGGCTGGAAAAGGAAAGAGGGTCTCCAAACAGTGGAGAGGAAAGACAAAGAGGCAGAAAATAGAATAAACAGAAGGGGAGACAGTGGGGAAATTAGAGTGGTGTGGGTAGAAGATATGTGAAAACTAACTCTCAGTTCCCTCACACCAGGGAGTAACCCCTTAATCACCTCTCTCTGATGAATTTAGCTGTCTGTTGGAGGTGTGAGTTTCTGGAGAGAAAGGCAAGACCTTAAGTTTGGTGAAAGGAGCTGCTTTGGTCAGGAGTTTAGGGACTGCTCCAAAGTCTTGGCCTCTGGACACTTGGGACAGCAGTGACTAGAGCCATCCAGGTAATTATTTAGTTTCAGTGGGGCAGTTTAGAGGATTGTTGGATCCAGGAAATTTTGCATAGCACTGAGGATCACGGCTGAGTCCAAATAAATAATGAACATAAGAGATTTCGTGGTAGAGTAGGTGACATTTTTTCCAGCTGATCAATGTTCTACCATAAAACACTGATTGGAGTAACTGGGAGCATTTCCCAATATCATCCAAGCTTTTGCTGAGAAATTATCCAAAATGTTCCTATGTTGTTTTTTCTTTTCTCATATCCTTCTGACAGTATTGTTTTACTCTTGTTATACATTTATACCCTCTCGGTCCAAGAGTTTGGCCTAAAACATGGGGTCTCCTGAGCTGGGGGGGGTGGGAGGCAGCTGCTCTCTGGCTACAGTATTTTTCCTCTTTGGAAGGTTTGCTTTCCTGCCCACAGAAAGAATCAAACCACCAGCGACGACGGGCTTGTGCCAGGCCATTTGCCTGCCAGCCACCAGACCAAGGACTAGCTCAGGTTTTGCAACAATCACCTTGTTTGGACCGTGCTGGGCATTTTTCTCCCTGCTGCTCTGGTGTCTCATGTCCGTCTTTTAAAGGCCTGGTTGAAAAATGGTTGTCAGAACCCGTGGTTCCCCCCAGCCTGGGCCAGGGATCCTTGTTGTTCCTGGTATTCGGTTTCACGAAGGCATTTTGCTGGTTTAACAGGGGGTCTTAAAAAAGGGTGGGGATTGTGCCTGTCAGTGTAAAGTATGGCACGAGGAAACGTAACAGCGTGGTGTAACGGATGGTTTGGATTTCTAGAGCGATGTAATAATAAAACAAAAGAACTGTCAAAGTGGTCAAGTGAAAAGAAATAAACTATTTTTATTTGGAAATACGTCATTGAACAACAACAAAATCAGAGCGCTAAACTTTTTGTCCCAGCTTAGGACAAAATATCATATTTTTCGAAACCTCAGAATTTCCCAAGGGACACAAATTCCTCTGTTATTATTTTTGGCCAGCTGTCTTCCATATGACGGCCCGTGAAAAGTATTTTATCTCAAGTTAAAATCCCACACATAAAAATGTCTCTCTACCTTCCAGCAGGTGTGCTTGTCCTATGGGAAGATTTGCTTTATCAGCAATATTTCCTCCAGGAGAAATGCTTAATTTTAGATGTTTTTTCCATTTACACTTAGAGTTCAAGACACTTGAGCAGCGGCTCAATATTGGGTGGCCTGTGCAGGCGTCAGAACCCTTCCTTTATACACTGCAACCCTATTAGCTAAAATACTGGCAAAGAGATTTTGGTGTAGTGGGGTTTTTTTAATGTCCCATTAAAAATGTTTAAAATGTTTAAAAATGTCCCATTTCACTGCTGTTGATGCCCTCACTTTGAAATACAGCTTTCCCATGACGACATAGCTGTAAAACACATCCAACTTTTTATTTTTTTCTCTCTTTTTTTTACTAGTTAGCAATGGAGCTTTGCTATAGCCATTAAAATATAAAGAATAAACTGCACCCAACTGTACAATATTTTTTTACCAGGGTTAAGCCTGAATTTCTTTGTGGATGGCATTGGAATATCAAGATTAAGTATACAGTGCGAGCACAAGGGTTTTATGACATACAATAACGTAAAAAAGCTTGTATTTCTTTAACAAATTGACATCACTGTTTGCCCTTCTTTCTTTGTACTTCTTGAGTCTGATTTTTAGGAGCAAGAGTTGGAAAAGGCATGGTGGATGATTCAGTGCAGCTCCCTTGAACCAAAATCAGGCTGGCACCAACGGGACATTTTATGGTGCTGTAAGTGGTTGGTTTCATGGTTCCCACCGCTCCTCGGGAGGTGATCCCACAGTTTAATGCATCATAGCCTCAGGACATTTTTCCTGATGTTCAGCCTGCATTTTCCCTTGGTCAAATGTCCCGTGGAAATGCTCTGCTGAGGGGTCATTTTGTGTTTTGGTGCTGACACCTTCCTGGCACATGTTTTTCTGCTTACCCCGCATACAAAGTGGGAGTAAGGGGCAAAAGCTGGATTCACTGGGAACTTTTTACCCTCCCTCCTTACTCAAGGCACCTACCCAGGTGTGCTCCTGCTTTCTGAAGCACATACAATGGTGACAGTTTCACATCCAGCACCAGGCATCGTGTGCCTGGGGCAGTCCCACTGTACCCACACAGAGGGGACCAGTGGGGACGTGCAGCCCAAGCAACACAGTTGTTTGTGTTTGCTTTGCGTTCAGTTGCATCCTCTTGCACTCTTGATTAACGTGGGATTTTCTGGAGGCAGGACCAGCCTGTCTGGACAGCCTGGTGTGCTCAGTCAATGTGAGGTCCAGCAGGGACCATTCTGTCCAAGCCAGCAAATCACGGGGTAGAGAAATAAAATGCTTGCACGCATGAAACCCCCGAGGTTTGCTCAAATCCAAGCTACAGCAGATCCCCTATGGAGACATGCCATCCTGATGTGAAATGGCCAAGACTCCCTTGTCCTCTGTTAACGCAGCCCAGTCAATATCCACTCTCTGATGTCCTGCGCTGTTTTTCTAACGCACTTTGTTTCCTGTCCTGCCAAAGGCTGTCCCTCTCACCTCTGTTTTAACTGGAAAAGGATTTCCACCCCATGGCCCTGATTCTGGCTGAATTAATGGTTTTTGAACTGAATCAGCACATTTGAAGTTAAAACAGATCCCCACTGAGTCTGTACATTTTTATTACTGTGCAAGGAGTGCTTAGGAAAATAAAAGGAACAAGAAAGCCCTGAGAGTGGACCACCCTGTTGAGGGGGGAAATACAGAAATCAAGCATGTTTATACGAGTGATATTTATAGGGTCAAGTGACATATGCTCTACAAGGCCTTGGAGCCCATCTCAGGAATACCACATACCAGTCTGGGCACTCACGCTCAAGAAAATTTAATTGAAATTGAAGCAGGTGCAGAGGAGGTCTACTAAGATGGAATGGCAAATGGAAAGATAAAGTGGTAAGGAGGCACAAGAAAAAGTGGCTTGTTTAGGCCACCAAAGCAAAGATGAAAAAAATGATCAGGATGTGAGAACTGCCTATAAATACACCAGGGGAGGGAAAGAAACCAACAAGTTAAATCGAAGGATAATTTTCCCAGAATAAATTAGTATAAACTAGCTATGAATATATTTTATCAGGGAATTAGGGGTTTTCCCATCAATTGGGCAAAGAAGAGCTGAAGAAGCCTTCTGCTTCGGTTAGCATGGGCAAGAGAAAAGACATATTTGAAGATGGAGGTTGATAAATTTACTGGGAGGTTGGAGAGGAAATTTTATTACAAGACGGAGGAGTATGGCTCAGTGTCCCTGGGACTCCTTTCCTGACCTATACTCTTACGTGTGGATTGCTTTTGTACTCTGAAATCCTCTTTTGCCTTTCCTTTGCTAAGGATATCAGCTCCTTTAAAATCTCCTGTCATTGTCACCCAAGAGCGCTGGGCTGCATCTGCAAAGCTCCTGGCCCCACAGAGCTGCCGTTGCTCCCAAATTCATCAAGGGGGTCACTGTCAAACAATGAGACACACTTACTCCCACCGGGTTTGAAGGAGCTGCTTTCTTTCAAAACACCCTTTAATTGACAGCTAGAAATAGCTTTCCATGATGACAAGCTGTCATTAATATCATTCACCAGAATGATACCCTAGTGATAGTCTCTGAGTTTAGAGGAAAAGGGAGAGAGAAACCCTCTGCAAACAAATGTTTCGACAGAATACACGAACTGAGCTGTGGTTTCAAGAATGACAACATGAATATAAAAATGTACATTGTGAATATTAGTATTCCCTTAAATATGTGCTCATGTTGGTTAATGAGTCCCACCGGTGGCGTTAGTAACTGAAGGATTTGGGTTGGCACATTATTAACTTGTTAAGTAGAAAACAGTGATACAAAACTACTTGTCATGTGTATTATAAGACATTTAAAAGTTGCACTCAGCATAAGCAGCTGAACAGAACTAAAGGAGTCGCCTTTAAAATGAGCTGATGTTTCTTTGTGCCACGATCATGTAAAATCCCATTGCTTTAAAAGAAGCTGTGCTCCATGGGCCCTGGAAAAAGAGGTACTGGGAGCGGGGTTTGGGGAGTGGCTGGGGCAGTCGGCAGGACTCTGTGCTAAACAGGCAGAACCTGATACTTCATCTTGGGCTGGGATGAGCTCAGCCCTTTATTCACTCAGAGCTGCCACATGGGGTCGGGGGGGTTTATTCTGTGTTTTCTGCCTTCCCCTGGCCCACTAGTTTGCTGCCCTCTCAGAAAGCTCTGTCCCTCAGTCAGCCAAGTGGTGGCTGCACATCTGTGCTGAATGAAATGATGCTTTGCTAAGGAACTGTTGGGCTTCCAAAACAAATAAAATTGACAGGTAATTGTAGACCAGGTTGCTGCATCCGCCAGCAGCAGCAGAGGGATCCAGCCATAGGAGAGCAGGGCACAGTTGGAAGATTTGAGCTGACCTTTCCACCCAGGGTTTGAAAATAGTCCTTCATGTAAATCAGGACAGACCAGACACTGCCCCAGCATGGACCCTATTTCCTCTAGGCTGCTTCTAGCCATCTGAAAACCCCTAAAGTAGGACAAGCAATTAAGGTACCAGAGCAGCTCCTGTAACACACTCGCTTGCTCTCGGACAGACAGAGGGATGGTTCTGTTGGTCCTGAGGTAATAGGGTAGCAGGACTGGCATGGGCTGTGCTAGCTGGAATAAATAAGGTGACCCTGATGAGCAACTACCAGCCCTTTTGGCCACTTTTCCCCATCTGCACAACCCAGTTTCTCAGCATTCCTTGCTCAGGGCTCCATGGCAATTGTTCACCTTTACATTTCCTAACTCTGCCACTGACAGAGTCCCTTGGGGAGGGGAGCTGTTGCCAGCGATGATGCTACGGGGGCCATGTGCATTGATGGGCAAGCCACAGGATATCTATTGATCACCCTCATTCATTTCTCCAGAAGGCTTGAGTGAGCCAGATTAATCTGTAGGTGACATTTTCAGTGGCCTGCAGTGTTCATTTGAGACATGCACACTCACAAAAGACAGGCTCAGATATGAACAATACAGAAAGAGTGACGATATTTCACAAAACATGGCTCTCTCTCTTCAAACTGGTTTGAGTTCCTTCTTCGACAGCTGATAGCTGTGACAGAAAAAGGCCCTCTTTGAAAATGCAGTTGCCGAAGGGAATCTCCTTGCTGTCCTGCAGCCTTTGGAGGACAACGTGTACGGATCTCACAAGGGTCACTGAGGCTGGCAGAAGCCAAGATGTGGCCTCTGGTTGTTGCAGAAAACTCAGCTGGGAAAAGGGGTTCCCTGCAAAAAAAATTGGGCAGGATGAAATCTCCTCCTGCCTGCTGTGCTGCTTGGCAAAGCCATGAAACAGCACGAGGCTTGGCTGATGAAAAAAGGACATGCACACATCTATGAGCGATTCATTGTTTGTCTAGACTGAGGAACTATTTTTTACTGCTAGATGCAGAGGTCAGCAGTGGAAAGACCTCCTTTCTTTCATCCTTCCAGAAACACAGGCAGGCTGTGAGCCCTAAATTTCAAGCCTTGGGCTTGCAGTGTAATTCAAGCATGTCTCAGCTAGCTTCCATCCCAGCTAAGGAGGGGCAGGGACAGGTTGCTCAAGGAATACCACAGCACAAAGGCCTTCAGTTCACTCTCCTGGGCTCCTGGCAAACCATACATCAGTCACCAAAGACTTGACAATCACAGCGATACAGCTAAGCTTAGAAGTAAAATTTCACATTATCCTTGCTTATGTGGGTGGGAGGCTGAGATATGCCAAATCTAAGAGGGCTTAAAGGAACTCTTTCTATTATTAAATGGTTTGCTGTTGGTATTTTTATAGTTCTGACATGCTACTTTCACGATTCAGGCTTCCAAGTTCAAGGCCTCATACAAACAGAGCAAAAGGATAAATCCAGCCGGAAGAGCTGGCAACTCAGTTAAAGGCAGGAACACCAGGCAGATTCAGTCAGGCAGTCGGGGAAATGCAGGCAGCCCATCTTGAGTGGAGCACCAGTCAGTGACCTCTGCACTCCGATACTCGCCTTTGCCCAGCATTTTGAGGCATTGAGCCAGAGAAAGCTTTAAGGGATGATTTGAAGAGGCCAGCAAGATGATAGAGAGGTAGGACTGCTGAGGGCAAAAGAATGGGTTGGTGGACCTCTAGGATCCTTCAGTCCTATATGTGTCTGTGCTCTGAGTTTGCTCACTGCACACGTGGTGGGTATCAGGGATGAGCCAAGGAGCTGCTGTATTGAAATGTGGAGGTGTGAGTTAATGTGGGAGCAAGGTAGGAAGCAGTTCAGGGAACGGCCCCAGCTAGAATGCTAGACATTACAGCTGAGCTTTCCAAGAGTTAGGGATGCATCAGGTAGGTTAAAGACTGGGTATCATTGCAGGTAAGATCACCGAATCATTAAGGATGGGAGGGACCTCTGGAGATCATCCAGTCCAACCACTGTGCCAAGGCAGGATCACCTAGAGCAGGTTACACAGGAATGCTTCCAGGTGGGTTTTGAGTGTCTCCTTAGAGGGAGAGTCCATGACCTGCCTAGACAGCCTGTTCCAGTGCTCCTTGCCATGCTCCCCGTGCAGGGGGCAAGGACGGGGGCGGGCAGGCTGGCTCAGAACCCCTGGAGTGTGACATCCAGTAGGGTGTAAGGTGTGAGCGTCCTGGCTGCGGGTGCCAGCCACGTGCATGGGGAGGAGGTGCCACAGCTTGAGGGTGTCTAGCAAACAACGGGCAAGGCCCAGACACAGGTTTAGGATCAGAGAGCTGCGTGAACACCGAAGGACGGAGCCATCAGGGGGTGGGGGAGGCAACCTGGGGCACGGCGGGATGACCCTTTGGGACACATGGTAAGCGGCAGCCCCGGGAGGAAAGGAGGCGGCGGGCCGGTGGGGAGGGCACGAGGTGTCCCCCGGGCACGGCGGACGGGGTGTGGGGTCA
>VXAY01001314.1:102471-200751 GCA_013399855.1 Oxyruncus cristatus | reverse complement strand
TTTTTGCAAGGTTGGATGGTGAGAGTGGATAAGCTGTGATAAGTGGATAAGTGTTTCTTGTTTCCTGCCTAACAGACTAGCCAGGTGCTGTCATTTTTGGACTGTAGTTCATCTAATGAAATATTTGGGTTTAGGTTGATTTAAAAAAAAAAAAAAAACAAACCCTGAGTTATCTCTATTGTTCTTCAGTTATATCTTCACACAAGTGAAATATGGGTTCACATTTGACCTCTGAGTATGCATTTGAACAACTACCAAAATTGAAGTCCTGGATTTTTTTGTTATACTGTGTTCCAGATGTTGCTGAATGTATGCAATTTTGTTCTATCAAAAGCATCTCTATTACCCTATCTTTTTACAATTGAATAAAGTAGACAAACCTGACTTACATTTTTGATGGGTTTTGGTTGCTCTAGCGTTGAGTTGAGTTGTCTGTTGGAGGCCAGGAGTCACAACTGCCCCTGCTGAGGCTTTGCGCAAATAATAAACTGAAGTGTTTTACTCCCCGAGCTTGCTTGCTTTTATTTTTTAATTTCAGTTTGTCTTGTTGTTTAGATTAGTGGGGGTTTTTATTTTGCTTCGGTTTGTTTGTTTGTTTATTTTGTAAAATGGTGGAGGCCTGTATTGCCATAACAGGGTATTTTATCATAGAAGTGAAGGCTCTCATAAAACATGTAATTTCTTGAGTCACCCCTCCAACCTCAAGTTATGTGTTGTCTTCCTGCCGCCTCCCTACTCAGCTTATCAAAGAGGACAGTGAAGGGTTATATTTTGAGGTTAAAGGCGAGCTGTGATTTTAATTAGATGTGGTTCTAAAAAGTTCACATTTATGTTTTGTGCAAAGAGCCATTAAGCTCAAGTTTATAGGTTATTTTGTCTTGCTGTTGATGAATATGAATCCTCTGGAACTTGTGTGGTGCACATGTCTCTCTGTGGCTTTGAGGCAGGGGAAAGCACTTGCAATGCCCTGCTGGCTCTTGTCACCAACATTCTTCACGGGGCAGGAGTTCCCTGTCGTGTTCCTTGCCACTTTGGTTGTCCCTAAGCAACTTTCCCAGTAGGAAGCCTGGCACGCGACAGCCGCCGGTGCAGATTCTCCTCTTTGCACTCAGTGGGGCCCCTGGCAAAGTGGCAAAGCTGGTGGCTACAGCTGGCACTTGCCTTTCTCTTGGCTTTCCTTACTTTCTGGTGATCAAACTGTCGTGTTTTAGTACCACGTGCTTGGACTGCTAAGAAGCAGGAGCTGTGGTCAGCCTGGGATTGTACCTGTGGCCGATGTCCAGAGAATAATTTTCTTTTTTTTTAATTAATTTTTAAAATACAGATGCTGACTATGGCAAGTACTGTCACATGGGACACAAGCTGTTCTACAGTACAGAACACAAACTTTATCTTCCAGCTGAAGCCATCACATGTGGCCGTTTCCCATCTAACTGTGTGCAGCAAATGTAAAGTGCCGTCACATTTTCCTGGGTCTGTGTACAATCTGTCAAAATAATTCCTGAGGTCCAGCCTCAGTTCATGGTCCCATTACATTTCATATGTATCTGTGTGAGGAATTTGAGCTGTGTGATATGAAATATTAACCTAGGAGGGTTGACTGCCAGATGTGACAGCTTGCACTGTCTGAGATTATAATCTGATCCTGTGTGCATAAGAAATATATATGTGATGTTTTATGTAGGTTTGGAAATGGAATCACTGAACATGTGGATTTATATGGATAGAGCTGGTTTTCTAATTTTTGAAGCTGCCTTCTTGCATCGTTGTCTATTGGAAAAAATACAGGATAATTACTAGTGCTTTGCATTGTCCTAGCACCAGTAAAAGCATTATAAATGCTTTACATGACTTCTAATAAAGTGTGTTTGCTCACCAGCTATCTTGTGCTCTGGGGCACTCTGACCTTGCCAAAGAAGATGATGTGAGGTCTTCCCAGGGCACCCAGAGCAGTGGCTGGGTAAACATGCCGTTAAAACTTCATTTGGCTGAAGGTGCAGAGTTTGCGGTGGGGTTGCCCTTATTTGTATGCTGCCTGCGTAGGGGAATCGCTCTGCAATACCCCACTCACACCTTTGTTCGGAGCATTGCTCCCTCTGCTACATGGGAGAGAGGCTGCTCTCAGGATGGGGAGCCTGATCCTGTTGTTAGACGTGAACCTCTGCAGAAGTTGTTAGTGTAAACAGGCGCTGCCTGTTGGCTGTTGTTTCCCTCTGCTGATGCTGCAGGGTACCTGTGTGACCCAGACCTGCCATGGTCTGGAGTGGTGCTGCCCTGTCTGCCTGGTGACGTGCCTGAATCCTGCCAAGACGGCTCGTTTACCTTTGCTGTGTGGACTCAGTGGCTTTGGAACCTCTGCCCCACAGTGTGTAGTGCAGCCCAGCCTGAAGATTCGTGGGGTCCATGTCAGATAACCCTGGTCTTGCCAGTTAAGATACATTAGAGAAGTATTGATCTTGCTGTGGGTGGGTGGATAATGTATGTTTTATTGTGTTTGTTATAGGGGTTGGAGCCTGCCTGCCTCCCCCACTCCAACTGTGTATTTTACTTTATGCAGTAGGCTAAAGACCAGGTTTTACTGCAACTGACTTACAAGCTGCTTTATTCTGAGATGTTATATTTGCTGTGACGGGCCTTTAGATTCATAGGCAGTAGCATGAAGATTTAAAGCATGTATACCTTAAATATCTCTTTTCTGGCACAGGTTAGAAGTGAATATAACTAACTTCTATTTGGCAGTAATGCATTTATGAATGACAGCCAAAGCTGTAGATGGAGAGGCAATTGGAAGAACTGATCCCCTTTAAAATAAATGCCATGTTGGGCTCTTTGTTTCAGTTTTGCAACTTGAGTTTTCAGTTGTCCACGTACCTGCTGCCTGGCACACCACGTTAATAAAGCAAGCAGCCCCCCAAAACGTGAAAGCCTTAAGGCAGGGAGGCATATACACTATGGAATTCGCAATGTGGGCACTGGCTTGGTCTTAAATATTTCAGCTCCTTTGATTTTTGCCTTTCACTCAAAAGCTTGGAAAGGGAAGGTTACTAAATGCGTGTTTACTTGAGGCACACAACCTGCTTAGCTGCAATTATCTCCTAATCTGGTCCTTCTGAGTTTCTGTGGTCTCGCAGGTAAATACAGATTTAGCTGTTATTCAAGGCATATTATTTACCTCATTAAGTGTGTGTTTTGGCACGTGCATTATTTACCTGACGGACTAACGGATGGGAGAGAGCAAATGCTGTCTGTTGTGCAAACAGTGACTTTGTTCGTGAGCGGTGAGTCCCCCTTTTGCTGTGCCTGTTTTGTCTCCATGTCTGGTGGCGGGCGCTTTCAGCCCCTCACGGCAGAGCAAAGAGCCAGCACAGGTGTGGGGAGGCCGTGCTCAGAAAAAGGCATGTGGGTGGTACGTGGTACCATGGAGTTCTTCCTAGAGCCACGAGCAGTGGGACCAGCTGCGGGGATGGATTTAAATGTCTGGGTAGCGAGATGTGTATATATACACACACACACACACATATATATATATATGTGCGTACACAATTAGAGGGGGTACTCATGTCCTTGTTCAAGAGGGCTGAGTTGTTGCAATTAGCTTGTTTTGCTATCAGCCACTATACCCATCTATGTAACACCATGAGTTGGGCTGGAACTTCCTCCCTGGAGATCTGTTAGCAGCCCTGCCTCGGATAGTGACAGTCCTGGCAAGTTTTTCCTGCCAAGTTTTAAAAGATAAAGAGTAGGAGGGGAAATCCAGGTAGTCTTGTATAGGTAATGTAACTTATTAAATGGCATTTAAATAGAAACATCAAGAGGTGATGGCTGAGTGAGGTGTTTTTCTGAGAGGGAGACTGTAACCTATAGAGTCCTGCTTGCATTTTACAGTTTTTGCAATCCCTGGGTGTGGTTAGTTGACCTGATATCCTCCTCTGAGAAATATCTGAAGGAAGAAATGGAGTGTAGCACTAAGTTCACATCTCTGAGAAACCTCATACACGGAGCAAATCAGAACTTCCCCTGGGGAGGAGCCTTCCAGCTACCAGACACATGGATTTGTAATGGAAGTGGGATGTTTTGGTGCAGCTGACAGGTGTTTCAAGGCCAAGCTGTTTTGATGGGTTGTAGTGTTGATATGTGTATTGCTGTATTTAATTTCTACCATGTATCAGAAACTGCATTGTATGTGAAAAGATGAAAGGCCTCCTCAGAAATTTCAGAGGGGCTTAGATTAGATTTTCTGTGTTTTAATTAGTTGTTGCTGTGTTCTGCCGTGATAAGGTTCAGTAATGGGGTGTGATCTGGTGCCTGGAGCCATGACTGTTGTGTGTCTCATAGTTCTTAATGTAGAGCCATTTGCAGAAGTTAATTTTCAGTTGCCTGTGATTCTGGACACCTTAAGCTCAGTCCAAGTGTCATCTGTTGTGCTTAGAGCAGGTTACTGTGTAACTTCAGGTTTGCAGTGCTGGAACCTCCGTTGGGAAGGACAGAGGAAATCCCTGCCAGAGGAGGACAGTGAACAGATACTAGGAGAGATGAGATGTATGTGTACGTGAGTAACGTGAGTCTCTCTTCAGTTTCAGATGCCTCTGGATGTTCAATGATAGCATTCCTCCATACTGGAGCAGCAAGGTTTCCCAAAAACTTACTTTCAAGGGCAAGACAAGCTGTGTCCCCGCTCCTGGCTGGTGTTCTCAAAGGGTACAGCTCCATCATAAGCAGGAAACTGGCGTCCCACGGCTTTGGAGCTTCCATGGCAGCAATGTCGTCCTTCCCTCCACAGAGATATCACTACTTCTTAGTGCTGGATTTTGAGGCTACGTGTGATAAACCACAGATTCATCCTCAGGTAAATAGTCAGTCCTGTTAATTATCCCCTTGCAAGTTGCTGCTGGTGTTCTGAGAGGTAAATGGAAAAAGCACAGTGCTGGCTCCCTCATTTTTTTTCTGGTTTGTCCCACCTTCTTTCTGTTGCTGGTTCTCCAGGACTCCTGTCAGTCACCTGTTTTCTCAGGAGCAATACCAGGGCTGTTTGGTGGGAATGAATGAAGGAGTGTGATTTCCATCAAGGAAGTGACGCTTCATGTGTTATCGAAAACATCTTTAAGTCATGTGTAATTGTCATCTGTCTGAAGTGGGGAGGGTCTAAAAATTTCTGGCTGGGAACTTGCATTAGAAGATGGCAACCTTGTTTGATTCTGCAAGGAAAACAGCTGTTAGTAGTGAACAGCTTTAGGAAGAGAATATTTTGGATTATAGAAATATGTGCAACATAATGGTATTTCTAAATTGAGAAGAACAACAGTTTGGAGATAATTTCAGTAAGATCAGATATCTTGCCTGGGTGTTAACTCTGGAGTGTGATGAGACAGGAGGAGTTCACCTTCAGAGAGAGCTTCCAGTGCTCTGCCACTTGAGACATACAGAGATCCAGAGGCAGTACAGAGGTTTTTCTGCAGGCAGTTCTTCCACAGTAGTGTAGAGCATATTAGTAAATATATTCTCAGTTGTCAGCAGGATGAGCCTAGGTTTTCCATTTAAATTGGAAAACTGTACTAAATAGAAAAAAATCCTAAAATTGGGTTGGTAGTGAACAAACAATTTCTGAGTCTAGACTGAACTCGCCCTCCCCTGCCAAGCAATTGTCCTGCATGTATGGCAGTGGGTCAGAATAACTTCCTTTTGCTTTGTTTTGACTATGAAAGGCTTGAGCAGTTTTCAATGTGGTGTCTCTTACTGAAGTGACTCGATGCAGTGTATTCATTTCCCAGTGCAGCTGTGGTTTCCCTGAGGCTCATCCTAGCTAAGGGATGCTGCAAGTTGGGATTGAAGTTGACTCCTCTCTTCCCCAGTAGTGCCTTGGTGAATGCCGCCTGCCTCTCGTGTTCCTCGAAAAATGGACATTGAATTCCCTGCTCTTTTGCTGGCTCTTTGTGGGAGGCTGTTGTGGCTCTGCATGCAGTTCTGCTAGCAGGGTCTTAACTGCTCTCCAAGTGAGATGTCAGGCTATTTCCTGCATGCTCCGCCTCGGGTGCACAGACCTGTCAAAGCTGTAAATTGGATCTACCTTGTCCCTTTGGATATGGGTTTGGTCTGTGCACATTTTGATGCAAAACCATGATGCATGTGGAGCTAGTTTACAGCTGGCAGTAAAAAGGAGCATGAGTGGAATATGATTACTACTGTTTTAAGGAGCTTTGTCCCCAAGTCCTTGCCAGGGAAAGTAATGGTCTGGGCCAATGCAGATCTGCTATATATTTTGTTGGTGAGATAGCACCTTTAAGGTGGAGATGTTCTTCGGTGGGTTTTTTTTCCAGTCTGTCGTTTTCAGTGCCTGTCTGCATCATATAAAGTGTGGAAAGGGCTGTCCATCCCTCACATCCTCACCAGCAAATTATTTTGATAAATAAATAAATTACTTTTCCTACATGGGACTTGGTATACCTGGAAAGGCTGAAAGTGCCTGCCAGTTGGGTAACTTCATAAAAGGAGACTTTAGTTGACGCTCCTATCTACCTCTTACCTCTTTGCTGACCATCATGGCTTTTGCCCTCTTCAGTGCTAGGCTGTATGTCATGGTGAGCAAACTGTGCCATGTATTTCAGTGATGTTTTCTGCAGGGTTTTATTGGCAGGATCTTTCACTGGCATAGTGGCAGACTGGTTTTGGAGGTTTTGTCTGAGGACAAACCTGAGAGCTAGGAAGGTGAGGTGCTGATGTTCACTGTGATCCTGCTAATTTTTCTGCTTTTGTTTTAATACCTGCAAAATAGAAGTCTAGATACAGTGAGATTCAAATGCATTGGGATTTGATGAGGAAGCTGCATGTACAGAGTTAAGCTAAGCTGTGATTCAGGTTACTTTAAGTGGATAGGCATAGCTGTAAATTTAGCCAGCTCAGCCTAAAAGTCTTGCAGAGTGCACTTGCCACCATGCAGCACACTTCACGTTTTTCATTAACTGCTCTTCTAAATATTCTGTCTTCTTACAAGAAACTACTGAAATAGCTATCTTTTTATCTACACTAAGATGTGTGACTGCCACATCTGCTCCCCCTCCTGCTGTATTTACTCATGCTCTTCTGCAACCAGCAGCCTCAATGGCTGTATCCCTGGGGAAGTCCTTCCTGCTCAGTCGTGAGCCCTGAAGACGCCTTCATTTCCATTTCCTTTCACACTGCCCGATCCCTCTGAGGTCTCGTGGTATGGCCTCTGTAATGGGGATCAAGGAGGGTCAAGGATGGTGGTATTCCCCTGGGAAGCTGTCTGCATTGTGGCTCCAGTGGCTGGGACCACTGGCAGAGTGCCTTGTGGCCACTTCCCTCTGCTTCACCACTCCTGGGTCAGGCATTGAGGGTTCTTCATGTTCCCTGCCCTACACCCACAGAGGAATGGGAGCATCCTTGCAGCCCTGACTTGTGACAACTTTCAGCAGATACACTCCTAAATCAAAGTGCAGGTTTATACACATAAAAACTGCTTGGCTTTGTTGGCTTTTGGGATGTATTTATGAATAATGTTCCAGGGAGGGTTCGAAGGGATGCCAAAATTGAAACCAAAACACCTCTGAAAGCTCAAAACCCCAATATTTATTACAAAGAGGCGGCCAACAAAACAGGAAAACAGTAGGCAGAAAAGAGAAGGGAAAATAAGCCCTCAGTAAACCCCACAAACACCCAGGTGTAACTTACGAGGTTATCTTACCACCTCCCAATACCAAGGATTCTCTATGGCAGCTGCGTCCTCGGAGGGTCCGGCTCACACATCCCGGGCGTCCCCACAAAAGGCAACGTGGTCCTTCGTGTGAAGCGTGAGCTCCCTGAGCACGAGCCACCTGCTTTTTATCCAGTTTGCTGGTGACATCTACCTGGGCAGGTGTGGCCAGCACCGCCCAGCCAGAGGCCCTCGGTCCCTCCCCCGTTATGTCAGTGGTGCCCCTTCTGCGCACGCGTGTGGACATTGGAATTTCCCCGTGCCTGCGTGATGCACCTTGGAGGGTCTTCCCTTAATGGGTCTGGGGGCTTATTTCATCACCCTGCGCTTCACTTTCTCCTTTAAATGCCCTTGGAAGGCCATCAGCCATAGTGAGAGACCAATTAATTTTAGTTTATACAAAGTGCTGCCTTCAAGGATGAAGTTTCCGTTTATCAGGCCTTGTTTTCCCCTATCTTGGCAGGAAAAGTACAAAACACGGGTGGCTGGGCCAAACAGAGACCAACAACACCAGGGTCTAATTAAGCACGGATGCATGGGACCATCCCAGAGAGAAAAGAAGTGGGGAGGGAGGGACTAACTTCACGGTCTGTCTCACGTAGTGTTTTAGCCAGCCAAAGGTCATTAGGGATTGGAGGTAAGGGATGTTTATGGCTAGCCCCTCGCATTTCTTTAAAGCTTACCTTGTGCCTTTGGAATGTGATCCAAAGCCCAGTGGGGTCAGGTGGGAACTGTCATTCTGTGCAGGTCAGTGGACCCTGAACCATGGTGGTGCTGGTGTGCTTCACTTTTCAGCTCTGAGTTTTTTCCTTTACTGTCTGCTAAGAGTTTATAAGTACCTTCTGCTTTTATACACTGTCGGCCCATAGAGCTGGGTACATATGATGCTTGAGCTTCGTGAGAAGACGCGTTAATAAGTGAGAGTCTTGCTCTTTTGTCCCTTTGTCCTTGTATACACCAGTGTTTATGGTGGTCAGTGCTTTCAGTGACTGTGTTAAGCAGCTCCACAGGCTCAGATCCGTGGCTGCCTGTAACCTTTATTAATGCAGTAAGAGGGTGTGCCTCTTTTGGTCAGCAAGCCAAGTACCTTGCCTTCAACTTCTGCAGAGTGGATGAAAAGCAAGGTGGTTTTTTTTAAATATAAAAAGTCCGAAGGTAGAAATTAGATCTCTTCAAAGATGATTTTGAACTTAGCCTTCTATATAGCGTGTTAATCTCCGCTATAATCTATTAAAGCCACTTAAATGAACTGTAACCAAAATACAAGATTTGTGTGTCTGCTGCCTGGAAGTGTAAAGGAGCATCAGACCCTTGACCTGTAGAAGGAGCTGGATCCAGGAGTTGCTAAACTGCTAAATGAGCTTTTGATAATGATGCAGTTGTTTTTTCTCACGTCAGTTTTTTCAGGTGCTTGCGTTCAGTGTCTCAGATTCACTCAAATTTGATAATCGGTTGGGAATTAGAAATTCACCTCTTTCAAACTCTCTGTAAAAGGAAAGTATGAAGTGTTCAGATCTTCTCGTTGCCAAAGAAGGCTGTGACCAGAGGCAGAAGAACAAATTGTTTACAGACAGTGCTTTCTGTGTTCTCTTACATAGTGCCTTTTAAATACAAAAGTATCTTGAGGTTTTTCTTTACTTTATCTTACATATTTCAAATTTGTTTAGCTTGCATTTTGATTGTTATTTTGGGAGAACTTGTAATTATAATTGCTGTCAGATGTAACTGGACATACTAATAAATGCAAAACATCACCATTTCAACATGAAAACACTGAGACTGTGACTAAGCATGTGTTCAGTTACTAAGTTACTTTTAAGTGTACAAACAAATCTGGATGATCAGAGTACATTTCATGACTGCAAAAGTGTAACAAATGGGAGCCGGTGTTTCTGTAAGATAATATTAAGTACAAATGGAGGAGAAGGTTAAATCACGTTCAGTCTGTGTTCCCTTGAGCACTGCAGGGGTTTTCCCCTGAACATCCTGCGGTTCCAGCCCGCAGTCCCGGGCAGGTGCAGCTGGAGTGGCTCTGATGATCACTGCCTGTACTGCTCTACCCGTGGTCGTGTTCCCATGGCAGGGACAACTGAATCCTGTGTCTGTTCTGGAGATGCTGTGATTTATGGACTGACCTTGTAATGGGAATGGATGTTGATTTCCACCAAATTTAGGCCATAGCAACAGATGTGCAGTCCCTGCCGAGCTCCCTGCGCAGGGTGACTGGAGCCGTATCCGAGGCTACTTTGTAGGAGGAATATGTCCCTGAAATCACAAACTTGCTGCAGGAGGAGGTGATGGAGGGACTGCTGGTCTGCTGGGAAGCAGTCTGGCAAGGTACTTTCTGCATGCCTTCCACGTGGTTTTCCGTGGAGCCTGCGTCGAGGCAATCCTAGCTGAAGGCCAGGATGGGAATGGAGAAGGTATCTCACACAGTAAAAGACATTGTCACAATCCTACCCAGGGGCAGATAAAGGACATGTGCCTGTCTGTTCTATCAGGACATCCCCACATAGCAGTTTTCTTCTCACACCATTTTTGTGTTGCTGTTAAGCTTAATGCACTAGAAATCACCTGCCAAAACCTTTATTGAAGGTGATCGTGAGTTGCTGAAAAGTGAAGAAATTCAGGCTTGTTTCCCATGGCAACTTTAACTCAACCATAAGTATTACAGTGGAATATTAATCTGCAATTACGTATACTCATGCAGCTTAGGCTTGGGTGTAGTTTTAATTACCTAGTTCTTAATTCAGCTTCTTACAACGCTGTTTCTAGAGAAACGTCATTAAAAATGCATGTAACACAGTGACTTAAAAGTTTTTTTTTCTTTTTACTTAAAGTAAATATATTTATGTATTTTATCATCTCTTTGCCAATTATGGCTGTTGTTATGCCATTCTTCTTACATCAGAATGCTTTGAGTTCCTAGAGTGGCAGGAAATAGTTCATATAAAAGCCTTTTCAGATGGATTTTCCTGTTTGTGTTAAGTTTTTGAAAAACCTTTTTGAAGCCTTGTAGCTTTTGAGGGTTGCACTGCACCTGGTGTCGCAGACCTGCATTCACTTTGCCTTGGAGACCTCCCTCATTCTCCCAGTAAGTGGGGACAACCTTGCTGTGACCCGTGTGAATCTGACAGGGTGGGTTATGACTTCAGGCAACAGAATTAGCTGTATTTATTTAAAACCCGATGAGCTAGGGAACATGAACAGTTACTGAACTCAAATCTCCTGGAGAGCACAGCCGTGAGACCACCAGGCAAGACATCTGATGCATGAAAAGAAATTCAAAGCAATTTCTTATTTAAAGATATAAACCCGGCATTATTATAGCGACAAGACTAAAATACCAAGGCACTCGGGTGGCCAATTGCTGCAGTCCTAACCTGACCCAACCTGCTCAGCTTTTGGCTGGTTATTGACAGGCCGATGAGATGACTACTTTAAAGCAATCAGTCATGTTGCCCTTTCCCTCGCAGCATGTGGAGACCCCACATCAGTTATGCATCCCGGCGTGCAATTCCCCACCTGTGCTGTTTGAACACTGTATCCTTAGCTGTGCAAACATTACACATCGTTTAGGTGACAAGTTGCAAAGTTAAGTAGACTTGTTGTTACAGCAGAAAGTAGTTGAGCGGCAGTCACCCTTGAAAAGAAAAGATCCAGGCTAGCTCAGGAATGTGCAAGTCCGCTGGATCGTGCTTAAAGGTTTGTTCACCTCTCTGTAAAGCTGCTGGTGAGGGCGGCGTGTGCTGCTGGAAATGCTCACACCAGGAGCATTTCTCAAGTGAAGGGGATGGGTGCCACAGGTTTGTGGTTTGCTGTGCCGGTCCTGCCGTGTGCATGGCCCTGTGCTGTCATGGGTGGTCAGTGGGTGCCTGCTGCTCTTTCACAGCCTCTGAGGCACGGGGAGTATGTTGCATCCTTCCCAGTGTGATTCTTCTAGGCAGTGTTCTTCCATGATGTGGCATCTATCTACTGCTACATAAGGATGTTGCTTTTCAGGATGCTGTGGGGCTGGTCTGGGGAATGGTCTTTGCTGCGTTGTTGTCTTGTCTTAGCTTTGAACAAAACCTTCCTGAAAGCAAAGAAGCAGTGCTGCTCAGGTCTTTTGGTGAGAAAGGCACATGACTGAATCTTGTGGGCTTTTTCCCCTTTCTGCCAAGCTTACTGTGCAACCATCCCAGTGTTGTCTTTGTTGGCCTGTGCACTTGTTAGCTGGCAAAATAACTCTTTGTTACGTTATTTAATTCCTCTCTGTCAGGCAGAAATGTGCTGCCACCAGCAGCTAGTTGTTATGTCTGTAAAACCCTGGGTGTTCATTTACATGCACTAGCGTGCCCTTTCTACCTATCCCAGATGTTTTAGTGCTGCTGGGAACATTGATCATTTGTGCTGCTCAATATCAGGTGAAGAGGTTGGGTCTTGAAGTGATTTGATAATTCTGCAAGAGGGACTGCACAGGCGGTAGAAAGGAGCAGATATGAAAAAGGGTATAGCATAGTTGTCATCTGGCAGTGGAAAGGCAGTTCCTGGAAATGTGTGTGTGCTGTTTTTAACCTGGTTTGAGTACTAAACTTCCCCCAAACTGTCAAGCTTAAATTGTTGTTGGCTGTGTCAGTAGACATGTTCTGGGTCGTTAAACATATGTCAATAGTGCTTGAAGAAACAAGTTGAAGTGTTGATGTCTGTTGGTCTATATTTCTCATCCCAGGTGTGAAAAGAGGAAGGAGGTTCTGCCTTATTCTTGATGTCTGGGTCCTGCTGGAAAGATCAAAATAGCTTAGTGGGTTTTGACAGAGAGAGATGATGCTGGTGGTGAGAGGCAGGAACCAGCCTGGGAGGAAATGATTACCGAAAATTTTGTTCAGGATGGCAGGACAAGGGTTGTGAGCCAACTGTCAAGATTTCAGGTATAATGGCAGGCATGAAAGAAGTCCCAGGGAATACAGGGGTAAGTTTAGGGGAAAAATGTCATTTGTGAAACATGTGGATCCTCCTTTTCTTGGCCCTGTAAGGAGGGAACTCAGCTGAGGAAGTGCTTCACTTGGCATTCCGTACTCGAAAAGAAAAAAAAAAAAGATAATATTTTGAGAGGGTGAAGAAGAGAATCAGTGAGCGTGACCAGGGGTCTGCAAAACATAACCGTGAGTGGAGGCTGGGTGGCATTGGGGTTGTGTTTAGTGCAGTGACAAGAGGGTATGTAAGATAAGGTCTTCTGTTGCAAAAGTGAGAAAGGCAATGTTCTGGCCTGTGTCTGCTGTGGGTAGGAAGAGCGGTCAGGAATTTAAACAACAGCAAGGGAAATTTGGGTCAGACATTAGGAAAAACTTTCCAATGATAAGACTAATGAAACAGGAGGACAGAGTGCCTGGGGAGTGTGTGAGTCTCTCTTATTGGAGTCGGTAAAAACAGCCTAGACAAAGTCAGAAATTATTTAGGGGGTGATGATGCTGCCCTCGGGCAGGTGCATGGACTAGATGTCTCTTTTAAAGCTGAGGCTCCTGGAGGCATGTGATTAGATGGGGATTTCAGCTTCTATTAAAGAAAGAGAAATGGTCCCTCACCCTTAAAGTAGTAAGAAAGCACTAGGAAATAAGAGCCACTTTTGATGCCAATGCAGAGCCTAAAATGCAACTCAGATTTTTATCCTGGAGGAAGTCCAGCCTTTGGGCTTCAGTGCCTGAGTGTTGGGGGTAGGCAGTGAGGTTCACCTGGAAGCAGGGGGAGGAAGAAACATTGGATATTCAATGTTCAGGCAGCAGAATATTTCTTCACATCATCTTATCCCAGTGTTTTGTAATCTTTCCATATTCCTGCCAGTTCTCTTTTGACTTGTGTTTTGTATTTCCCTTCACACTTTTCTGGGAGATAGTAGTTGTTTAAATGTATTAAATCATTAGGGGTGTGCATATGCGCATTTTAAGCTAAGTAGCGATGGAAAAAGAGATTTGGAGGTCAGCTGCTTCCCCAAAGACCTTTTGACAGGATTAATCAGTACAGAGAGTAACTTACCCAAGACCAAAGTGCTGAGAGGCTCTGCGCTGTGCGTGCAGACAAGCATCCCTTGGAAAGCCGGCAGAGCCCTGATTCAGCAGAAGTCCTGCTGTCCCCCACTGCGGAGGGGTTGCCTTTATGGTACTTGTTTTGGTTAGTTTTAATAAAAATTCTGAAGTGGGGAAAAGACCTATGAGGTCATCTTGGTTACTGCCCCTGAGGGCCAGTGCGAGGCTGCTCACTTGGAAATGGCTTTAGTTAAAATAATAATTAAGGCAGAGGATGGAAACTGGGGAGGCAGATCTGTTAGGCTAGTGCTGTCCTTACTGTGTCCCTTTTCGATTTTAATTGCCTTGGAAAAAAAGGAAAATCACAAGGCTTTAAAAGCTCTGATTCTTCCTGCTCTTCAACCCCCCGCCCCCTCCCCGATCTTGGAGGCATCAACTCTCATCTGTCAAAGTGTAAATCAGCAATTAAAACACAAACAGCGAAATGCCAAAGATGACCCGAAGCACAAAGCAACTGACAAACAAGTCCGGACAAATCGGCGGATAATTTATAAGCATTGCCCTAAAATCTAATTATTTGGCAATTCGAATTTGCAGCCGGCCAGGGCTATGCAATAAATTTAACCCGCCATAAATTATTTAGGAGCAGCCCGTGGTGTAAATCAAAAACACGAGTGTTTGTTTAAGAAATAAGCTCCTTGTGCATAAAATGACTTTTTCTTTGGGTGGAGAGGGTGGAAAGCATCCCTGAACAAAATGAGCTGGTGCTAAGGCTCTGCCTTTCCACGGACACTCCCTTGCCTCTTCTACCCTTACCTTTTTTTGAAGATGTAAAGGGTTCTTTCAGTAAGAAGTTTTATGCTTTTCCTTATCAGACAAAATCCGTTTCTCTCAACAGCCTCTGCTTGTTTTTATTGCATTTTGAACAGTCAGCTCTGATTTTTATGGGCATCTTTTATTCCTGTGTTTATTAAACTTCTTCACATGGGGGTTAGAGTTAGGGATAAATTATTCCCTCGTAGTTTTTGAACTGAATAGGCCATATGGTCTTCCTCAAATATGTAACCCAGTGTCCTGAAGAGTGGCCTGGCCACTTTATACATAGACTTCTGTATTAAAAGGTTTTGAGAGCTGGGAAGCTCTTGCTGGACACTTTATTCTTTCTGTCTAGTGATGTGAGTGCTATCCAGATCCAGAAGGATAAGCAAAAAGATTCCTCTGTGGGAATTAGTGTAGTTTCAGGTTCTTTCTTCTCTGACAGGAAATTGTTTAGCAAGTATAGTTTTGTTCTTGTTTATTTCTTTTATTAGCAAGAAGATCAGGAAGACTGAATTAGTGCATCCCTGCTCTGGTGTTAAAGGGAGGGGAGTTTCATTTAGGACCATTGGCTAAGGAAAGGTTGGGTTTATAGCAGTGCTTTCACATGCCCTTATGAATTTTTCAAATCCCTCTTAAAGGAAAGTCCCTAGCCATTCCACTGTTTCCCTGCAGCCTCCTGCTGCTGCTCATCCCACTGGCCAGGTTGCATGTGAGGCTTTCACCTGGAACCTTTGTTTTTGTTTTTAGAAAAGGCAAAAATTCTGAAGGAAGCTGTCACGTAGATTTGCTTGAAGGACCATGAAATCGTAAATGCAGGAGTGTTGTAAAGAGTGGACCTGGTAATGGATATATATAACCCTCTGGCTCTGTAGGTTCCTATTGTTACCGTGTTTGGGGGCGCAGCTGAGGGGAGGGACAGGGTGCCGATGTCTTTTTCTTTAAGCGTGTTAATATTGATTTTAGAAGCTCTGTGTTCCAACAATATAAATGCAAATGCCTGTAATTGGGAGCCTCGTGCAGAATTTCTCAACAGAAAACATGTTCAACTTTTCATGACAATGAAAGGAAAATAAAAAGCCGCTTATTTATTGGTGGTGGTTTGAATCCTGGATTTCCTTTCAAGTTACTTTGCAGCGCTAAATAAAATACCTAATTGCAGTGCTCGCAAAATTCGAATGAGTACATTTGTTCTTCTGGTAGCTTGCGGCTATTTGCAGCCTCTGGACACCCTCAGCATTATTTTAGCACATCCATAACTTCTGGTTGTGCTGTAAGTTGGGGATGGGGGTGGGGGGGGAAGACTTAGAAGCCCCAAATGCTGCTGGCACGAATCACTGCCAAAGTCAGGACATGTACTCAGTGTTGGAGTGGAGCTGGGTGAGGACCTCAAGGTAACACTTACGGATGATTAGGTTCTGATAAAGGAAGTGTCCGTGAACCTCTCCTCTTAACTCCCTCGTGCCTCTTTTCCTCCACCTTTCCCTTCTGGGAGGAAGCAGTCAAGGTCCTTGAATGGTGGAGATGGAGCTGGGCATGTTGAGCTCACTGGGCTGCTGTGAAATGAGAGAGAGCACCCGGCTGCCTCACTGCGTGGCAGTCTGCTGGGGGGTTGTGTGTGTGAGTGTCTAAGTGCTCACCATTTCATAATAATTACTAATGAAATTCTAGATCTGTAATAACATTTCGGATATCTAAAACAAACCATATGCTTGTAAAAAGAAAAAAAAAGAGAGAGAGAAAAAAAGTGGAAACAGATCAACTTTAAGCCATAAATTCTTGGTAATAGAGGCCTCTTTTCTCCCCCCTTTCTGTTTATGTTTGATAGATATTTTTGTTTCTGCAGGAATGTCAACTCTTAATTTCATGATGTATCATGGGCTTAAGAAAATTGAATTTAATAAAGGCAAAAGATGAATGGCACCTTTAAAGGTCCCAACACTTGTCTTTATTAGCAGGACAAACTGCAGGGTCTCCAAACACTGCTTCTCTCCAAATGAAAGTTTAAATGAAAAGTACAGCAGTGTCACAGGTTAAATTTCATTGCAGGACTGGCTAACGTCGTTAGTGAGGAGTGGGGCTGATTTCATGGGGCTGGTATCTGTTGCCTTAGATACCAGTGGAGCAAACACTGCCAGAGACTGGAAAAATCTCCGCTATAGGAAGCGTGCAGATAAACAGCCTTTTGGGAAAGGTTCTTTAGCACTTGCTTCCAAAACTGACCAAATAAGCCCCAAAAAGTGGCTGTGCTTTCTCCTAAGACGCTCAAGTCGCCTGTGGGGTTCCACCCCTACTCCTGGCCATGCAGTTCCTAAAGACCTGCAGTAATTCTGGATATTGTTAGATTTTCCACAATTTTTTAGTATGGCTTTTTATTTCCTCCGTCTGTCTTAATCTGACCCTCCTGGAAGTGCTTTCTGCCTTTGGTACTGGAAGGCAAGCGACGCCTTTGTGTATCAGATCAGCAGCAGGGCTGTCTTTCAGTCTCGCTTTGCGTCCAGCCACTTGATGGCCCCTGAGGATGTTTCTGGTCCCTTAGGACCTATCCCGGCATTGCAATGCAGCCCTGCTGTGAAATCCAGCCGGTGTGTGTCTCTCTCTGGAAGGGGAAATGCTCGTCTTGCCCTGCCGAGGGCTTTCCTGCTTCTGTGGTCACCCGCTGGGTGGGATGCAGACCTGAGGGGCAGTGAGACGCCCCAGCCCGATTTGAAAGATGCCACAGTGTTATCCTGGGTTAAGCCTGGCTCTGTTATGACAGGCTCTGTTAGCCTGTCCGTTAGCTTCAGACTTTGCAGTCTGTTTTCCTTCTGAACAGAAGTTTGCTGCTTTCAGAGCCTATCTGTGGTACCCTTTTGAGGGGATGATCAGCTGTGTCCAGCATTTCTTACTCTCTCATGTTTCCGTGGGTCCTTCTGGGTGGCTGAAGCTGGTGCTTTTGGCTGCACCGCAACAGGCAGTCTGGGTGATGCTCAAGTGTTTTGCACGTGTCTTCTCCTCCCCTTCCAGCCCCTGGGTTGAGTTTCTTTTCTTTCCTGGGGAAACTTGGTGACTCCTAGTGGGGTGCTATGGCTGTGGGGAAGGATGTGCCCAACCATCTGCTCTACCTTAGCCCAGGTGGCACACGGTGGAGTGTGGCACAGCTGACCATGGGGAAACGGTTAAGCCCTGCATCCTCTGCAGTTCCACTGCTCCGTGTCTGCACCTGGGCACTTAACGTTATTAACACTTTATTTTATTTTAATTTTTTTTTCTAATTTTCCATATCAGCAGCACATGTTCCCCACGTGCCCTGGTCTGGGCTGTCTGCCTGTTGCGCTGGGGAAGCTGCTCTGCTGCATCCACAGGCTCTGTCCACCATGGAAATTGGGTGTTTCTCCTGGCTGTTTAAATTATCTGTTGTTTCCATTTACCCACCCAGCTTCTTGCCCTCCTGCTGCCTAGTGGGGTGGTGATGTCACCAGCTCATATGTATAACCTCACGATAATTTCCGCCTCCAGGTCATGAGGGTTGCAGCCAGGGTCCAGAAAAGTGTGTTAGTTCCTCTGCAGCGTCTGCATTTTTCACATGCTAATTTTACTCACAGGAGTTGGATTTTTTTTTTCATTTTTTATTATTTCTTATTTGTCTCTTCCAGATGTTTTCAGGCAGTTTTTTTTTTTTGTTGTTGTTAAACTAATTCCATTCATGTTTTAAAAATTTATGAAAGCGCTAATAAAAATGTCAAAGTGGTAAAAATGTTAGCTTTTGCTCTGCTTTGATTAAATTTTGCAAACTGTTTTTGAATATTAAAAAGCAATATTTTTTTTATTCTCTCTCCCTCTCTCTGTTTCTCTCCAGAAGTGATTTGAGAGGCTTGTTGCATGGATATCACTCAGCAGCCTCATTTGCACTCCAGAACCTTGGTGCCATGGATCTCTATTAAATAACATAGACAAATTATTCTTTAAAGACACCAAACAAATTGTCACTTCTCCTCTTACATTAAACTGGAAGGAAGAAAGGGAATGGAGAAGGAGGGGGGTGAACACAAAGGATTTTATCGCTTTTATTCAGTGGGCAGCTTTTTTAATTTCATGTATATTTTTTAATAATTGAGAAATCCATCGCAACTGGATTTGTTTAAACTTTTTATTAACAAGTCCATGTAAATTTTTGATTGCTGATTATTCAAATAATTGAACATTCTTCCGATGAAGGAACGTTTTTATTTCCCTATCAGCATAAATTGGCTACAAAGAGGAAAATGAAGCAGGGCTTGCTACTGTGCTGTATCCCATAGGAATGGATCTGGGGGTAGCTTCCAGCTCCTCAGTCTGTTGGAGGAGGGCAGTGCTCCTCAGCCTCTCCAGAGGAGGAGGTGCTTCATACAGTAGTCCATGTTGTCTGTCTGATGGTGTCCTCCAAAAGGATGGTGGGGTGGAAAGGATGGGCCTGGTTTTGGGGAGGGCTCAGCCCCTGGGATGTCCTTACTAAATGGACCTGAGCCCCTTGCAGGTACATCTCCGTGTTCCCTGGGTAGCACACGCGAGACCATCTTCCTTAGGTTCTGCTTAGGCAGGGCTGGGTGCAGCTGCAGTGCTGGGCACAGAGGCCTCCTTGCTGCTGTCCTGGCTGTGATGAGCATCAGCACCATCCTGCTCTGTGCCTGAGGCGTTGGATGTGCTCTGTGCTGCAGCACCACCTTCCCACTTTTGCAGAGCTTTGTGTTGGGCTTATTTTTCTTTGGGACTATCGGGCCCCTCTTTTTACAGCTACCTTGCTAAATGGGATAATTTCTAGCTTCATTTTTTGTTTATTTTAAATGAACAACTGCTTTTCTTTTTGCCCTATTCAGGAAATCATCGAATTCCCTATCCTGAAGCTGAATGGCAGGACGATGGAGATCGAATCCACCTTTCACATGTATGTTCAGCCTGTGGTGCATCCCCAGCTTACGCCCTTCTGTACAGAGGTAAAGTGCAAAGGTTCCCTGGTGCTCCAAGAGTCTGCCTGGGAAGCAGGTTTCCATTGCACCAAGGGACTGGGGTTGCCTCTTCACGGTTCAGCTGCAGTGCAGTGTGTCATGCCAGCCTTGAGTTAAGGACAAGGGGAATAAGTTTTTGTTATTGCAGTAGTATGTAAAGACCTCACTTTGGATTCATAAATAACTAGCTGTGATCTGCTAACTAATGTAGTTGTGTTTACAATTAACAAACATCTAACTGAGTGACCACGAAATAAAAGCTGATGCTCAAAATCTTGTAACCTCCCTGTGAGCTCTTGTGATTTTGCTGTGCTGCTCTGTGATGGGGAAGGTCAAAGAAAACATGGTCTGAGGGAAGGAGGTGCTGTACAGCTGCGTAGTTCAGAGGCACTAAATGACTCTCCTGTGGGCCTGCATGTTGGGGTTTGATGAGTCCTTCAGAGCGGTAGGATGTCTGTATTCTTAAGACTTTCTTTTTGATGTTGTGCTTGTGGGGTGCTTGAAATAATTGCTGGAGAAGTAGCCTCTTTTTTCTTGGTTACTCTCACTGCTGAGTACAGCTGCTCTTGAGCTGAGGCCACCTTTCCACAGATACAGAATGAAGGTGGGCAGTGCGATCCCTGAGGGTTCAAAGGAATTGGGGGGCAGGGGTTGTTTTGGGTTTTGTTGTTGTTTGTTGTGTGGGTTTTTTTCATTCAACAGAAAGAATTGAATGTTTTCCCAAATGTGTTCTTTCTCCTTGTTGTAACCATCAAAACAAACTTTTGAGTTCCTCTTGCTTTGGGCTTTTTTTCCTGCCACTCCACTGGTTCAGTGTTTGCCAGCTTGGTGACTAAAGTACTGAGTGTGGGAATCAGAGTATCCAAGTTCTTTGTTCTGTCCGTGTCTTGTCTAGGATCGTAGCACCATGGTGTGTTTTCCCCTACCTCTCTGGCTGCAGGTTTAAGCCCTTGGAGTGTTTGTCCCACATGTACTAACCTGATGAAAAATGACTCCTCTGTTTTAGGTGGAGTCCCCTCCAGGACCAACCAACCCCTTCCATATTTTCACATTGTAAAAACAAATACTTATTTTTATTCTCTTGTAACTAAAAACCATATGAAGGTATTTTATTTAAACTTAAAAAAAAAAAAAGAAAAAGACTAAGCACTGAAAACGTTATTCCCAGGAGAGGGGCTTTCAGAAAGCTATAAATGTGTGAGAACAGAGGGTTATAATGGAAACTGTTTTGCAACCTTAATGCTAGGAGGCTGGACAACTACTTTGGCTGTCCTTATCCCCATGAGACTTACTGGACACATGCTTGTACAAATGTGATAAATCTCACAGCTTGCCACCTGATCTTTGCTAAAAACAGCGCCATCTTCTGAAGGAGTAGAGCCCAAAATGTCCATTTTGCAAGTCCTCTAAGTTCTAGAGAGAAGTTGTCTCATTAACTCCCACCAAAATTCCTTTTTCTGGAAATCCCTCTGTTGCATCCTTCCCCCTGTTGCTAAAGACTGCAGCTCCGTTCTTGCACAAGAATCTGCATGACTTGTGTGGTGTGGTTGTGTGAGCTGAATGGAGCCTCCAGCCTGCTGCAACCTGGGGACATTCAGAGGTTCTCTGAGTGATGAGCTTGTGACCAAGACATTCAGCTCATCTAATGCTCCCACACCGCAGTGTTCTCTGTCTTCTCTTGCTCATGGGAGCCTGGAGGAGCTGTTTGTGCCTCTGCAGGTTTGTGTCTCCTGTGTGTAACCCTAAAGCAAGCAGAGCTCTGTGCGTGTATGTGAGTGTGATGGCCACGTGTTCGCAGAAGTCCCCAGGATGGGCAGGGGTGTCCCAGCTCAGCGTTGCACTGCAGCCTCTGCCACTGACTTTGGTCTGCCATCGTGTCCAGAGCTGGATGAAAACAGGCAGTGCTGATGCCAGCAGGCAAAATGGTTGCAGAACCCCCACCCGTGTGTGTCAGTGGTACAAAAAGGTCCCACTTGCCAGGTTTGGCAAGTCCTCTGTTATTAATGGTGTGGGTTAGGGAGCTAGTTTTAATCCTAGCCTGGAAGTCACTGCTCCTAGACATCTTCCCACTGTACCCCTTGCTGCTTAGTGTCCAGCATGACCCCTGTCCCTCCCAGCTTGGCAGTCCACTGGCCTGTTGCAGGGGCTGTGAAGAAGTCTGGGAGTGGGATCATGCTGGGGATGTAACTGGGCTTGTCGCTAGGCACTGTATCTGGGGCTGAGTTTGAAGCCCTGCCCTGAAGGCCACAGGTGAACTGGTTGTACTGAGACCTTACTAAACAGTGGGGTCAGTGGCTGTTGCTGGACAGGTGTAGGGGTCAGCCCTGTGCCACTGGTGTAGGTTCTCATGAGACCCCAGGGACACAGCCAGGACGTGCTGCTGTGGAGCTGCTGCCTGAACAGCTCCAGCACTTGCCATTGACTTTCTGCTGGTTTATGTTTTCTGAAAAATACTCATTTTGCTAAATGCCAGTAAAGGGCTTTGTCTAGGCACCTCTACTTACAAAGGTGAGATTTATTGGCCTCTTTGTCTACAAAGAAAGACCAGGCCTGATTATCAGATTGTACACCAGAGACAAGTGCTTAGGTAATCAGCAAACTGTCTTGGAGTAGAAATACGATGGTTTCCCAGATAAACTCTCTAGGAAAAGCAGTGCTGTTAACATTACATGGGAGCCTGTCTGCCGTGCTGCTGATTTCCCCTCTCCCCTCTGCTTGCTGCCTTTTCTGGGAAGCAGTAGAACTGCTTAGTATAGACTCTGTGTGGGAGGGTTTCTGGAGTTGCTTGACATTACTCCTTGGGCCTGGAGTACTTGTCCCATCCCTCTTCCTCCTTGAAGAGGACAGCACAACATGGGGAGGGTACCTGGAAGGGTGAAGAACTTGGGGTCACCTTCAAGGCATCCCTTTGCTTTTAGAGTGTCTATGCACCTCCTGGCTACAGGAGATTTCTTCAGCTCCCCACACAAATGCCCAGGAGCGTGTCTTCCAGTAGTGGCTCACTCTGAGCCCTCATCTGGTTCCCTTTCTCCTGATCTGCTTCTGTAAAACGACAGACTGTGATTGGTTATGATGAGGGCTGGGTGTTATGATGAGTGTTTAGGCGGAGAAAGTGGAAAGTGCTTGTAAGGTGTTAAAAGCTGTTATTAGGTGTATAAAGCTCATCATGCCCTTTTGGAAGATGCAAGTGGTTTGTCTGGTGTCCAAGAAAGTTCATGCTGGGAGCTAAAGGAAAGGTTTTCTCTACACAGAAGAGTGCTTGTACGGGCTTTTTCATGGTACTTTGCTCTCTTTTTATGATTAATTTTTATTGATTTTTTTCCCCGAAGGAATAGACAATAAAAATACAAAATGATAAATGCCTTATAGCTTGTTTGTGTTCCCAAGTACTGTGTGCTTCTTGGGATCACCAGTGAAACTTTACAATTGTGCAGTTTTATGTTTTTATACTTCTTCAAAGCTGCGAGACCAGATAATGCTGCAGAGATCCAATGCACTAGGTTGGGTGTGACAGGTGGATGTGACTGATAACAGAAAGGATCAGAAGGGGTGAGAGAATATAAATCTGGTCCCATTTGAGCACTCTCTGATTTGTATTGAAATGTACCCATGGAGCAGGTATATCCCTTTGTATTCATGTGTATGATTTCTGCAGCACAAATCTTGTGTGTGTGTGTTGGGCGATATATTCTTGTACAGAAAAGTTGGTACTTTCTGCCTCATAATGGCTTGATGAACTTGAGAAACCCACGTAGAAAAACTCTGCATTCTTAAAATACTTTCTCTAAAAGGTATATATTACCATTCTGTGGAAGTCACTATGAGAAAATAATCTTTTTACTTACAGCTTATTCAGTGAGTCAGGTATTTGGTATTCATTAAGTGTAATTACAGTTTAATTGGAGTTTAATATCTTTTTTTTTTTCCATCCTCCAAGTTCAGTGCTATAAGCCAAGCAGCCAAAGAAACTGAGAGGTAAAAACCATTTAGCTTCCTTCAGTTGCCACATATTTAATGAAGCCAAGCCCTGTGGTTTATGAGAGGGCTTATTTTTATGAGTAGGTTGAGCTGGTCTGCATGGAGGAGTTACTCCTGGGTGGTGGTGAGGCTGTCAGCACCTCTCAACTGGGTGCTATGGCTTCCGGAGCCCTGGATGCGTGTGCAAGCAGCAGGGCACGCTCCTGGGTTGTGTTTGACCCTATTTTATGAAAATGTGTGAGGTGTGTAGCTTCAGAAAAGTGCCACATGAAGTGAAATCCCATAGTGTGCACTTGTTTTAATAATGATTTTTTTAATTACTTGGATGCATTGATGGCAAGCTACTGACGTCCGATATTCAATATGTTAAAAGACAGTTTTGTCACTTGGAAGGCAGACAGAAAAATTATCTCTTTTCCATGTGCCTCAAGCCCTTCTGGGCAGACACAGGCAGAGGCCCATGAGACTTCATCTTTTTATGTCTGTGTCTTAGCTTTAAACAGCCAAGCAGTCCAGGAGCAGTCAGTAGGACTATCTGTTAGCAGGATCTGTTCATAAGGAACCTCCTGAAAAACAGAGTAGACAGGGTTCTGGAAGAAAGTGCTTTTCTTCAGGTTTCATTCCATTGTTCTGAATACAATTTTGAAATGGAGAGGAATGCTGTGATGGACTATGGGGAAAAAACACATGCTGGCTGCCCAGCACAGGGGGGGATGACTGGATCCACTCCCGGTCTTACCTACCAACAGTCATCTCTTCTGTTCATCTGACACTGAAATTTTGGTGTAACTGTGATAGCAGGGGAATGACCAGAGACCTTGGTAGTTACTGCTTCCTGTGTACATCAAGGCAACACCAAAACTGGTGAAATGCATGTTGAAAAAGGCATCATGCTGGTGCATGACGCTGCTCCCCAAGTGGATCCTGCCCTGGTGAGAGTTTGCTGTTTTGTGGTATGGGTAGGAGCCACATTACATTTCTGTGTTTAGGATGAAGCTGTGCCCTTGGCTGTGACTGGGGAGCTGCCAGGGTCACTCTGCTGTGGCTGGCTCCTCAGCAGCATCCATGTGGGTCACAGGAGCATGTTTTGGTTGCAGAAAGATGGACAGGAGAGTAGACCTTTCTAATGATCTTTTGAGTGCTGCTCTGATGCCTGCTTTCTGTTTGTCTCTCGTTTCAGCTGACTGGGATTATTCAAGGCATGGTGGATGGGCAGCCGAGCCTCCAGCAAGTACTTGAGGTAAGCGGAGTAACCTTTAGTTCTCGAACTCTGATCTCTGGTCCTGTCGTCCCCTCTTCATCTCTTTCCCTGCACCCTCCCCTTGCTGAGAATCGAACCGCGTAATTTGACTATGATTACAGCTTCATTAGAATAACATTTGCTGTCACATTGGTGACATGCTGCTGAGAGTATTGAACCATTGATCTGTCATCTCCAGCTGTTCATGTCAAGGGTGCTGACAAGATATCCAAACTCCTGCCAGTAGATAGGAGAAGAGGCGATTCTTCCTTGAACCAGTTTCAAAACACCGAGACATTGCTCAAGACCACTGCTCCTGGAGCTTCTGCCTTCGTTTCTTTTCCCCTTCCCCAGCAGTTTATTAAATTAATTTTTTTACCTATTTAAATGCTCAATAATACATGTAGTATAGAAAGAAAATGCCTCTAAAATCTAATCTGGAGGATGTTTGAATGCAGAGATAGCCCTAATAATACCATCTGCTTAATGCTGAATTCCTAGAGCATTTAAAGCTTAATTAGCTTGGAAGTATTTCTCCATCAATAGCTTTTGTTGGTAGTCAGATAGTGAAGGAAACCTCCTCAAGCAGAGCCCACTTGGGCTGCAGGTTGGTGTTCGAAGCATTGTCTCTGTCAGGATTTCCACTGCTGTGTTACCTAATTGTTCCTAATCAGAATAATTGCAACAATTGCTTATCTGAGGAAATCAAATTAAAATCCTCCGTGGAGACAGCACTTCATGGGTGCTCATGTCAGGGAGTGTAGAAGGGTTACTGCTGCTGTCTCCAACTTCGGGCAGCCTCGTGCGAGGCTGGCTGGAAGATCCTGTCAGCCCAAGGGAGGCAGAAGTGTGGCTGAGAGGCTGGACGCCGCTTTCGGGGGGAGCTTTACTCAGAGGGCTGTTGTACAATCGGTCACAGGAAGAAGCATCGACCCCTGCCAGGAAGGGCTGCGGCAATGACACGAGACCGAAGACGGTGCTCTGCGAAGGTGACATCTTGCATCCATGCAAACCCCCGGCTCTCCCTGTGCTCTCCAGAGAGCACGTAGCAGCCGTGCGTGTCCATAAGCGTATGGATGCCTGTGCCTGCTTCCCCAGGAGGGAGAGCCCTCTTTGCCTGGGTGGGTGAATGTAGATCGCTACTGGAGTATTCCAGAAAATGGTTTGTTCTGTTTCTATGGAAGCTTCTTACAGTGTGGGAACACTTATTTAGAATTTTTTTTTTTTATTTGGACCCAAAAGGTGTTCCTACAGCAGCACATTTCTAGCTTAAAATGAGATTCAGGTCAGGCAGCTTCTGGGGCACGCTGGTTTATTCAGGAGTGAGAGGTGTCAGGTGAGGGAAAAGAGGACGGATTTCTCTTGCTGAAGCTTTGGAAATGCTGCTAGTGAGGCTGCATAATAGCAGCTGATTGCCTGCCACCACAAGATTTTAGGCACGTCATTTGCTAGTTTTAGCTGGACTAAGTGTCTATGCAGGGGTTTTAGTCTAGGTTAGTTCCTTCTGCTTAGTTTCCGAGGTGGATTGCATCCTCCAGATTAATGTGACCCATTTCTGAAGAGGATCCATAACACCTGTTCCTATGGGAAGTTGATCAGGTATAGTGGATTCGCTTTAAATCCACACTACCCTGAACAAGAATCTCCTCGGAACTGTAAGGAGGAAAGAGGGATCCAGACTGGAAAGGAAGGGGATATATGGCTTTGCTTGTTACTGCCACACAGTGCCTGTGTGTGCCCAGCCCTTCCGTTTTTCCCCCTTTCCCATATCCCCTTGAAGCTGTATGAATCAGAGTATGTGAAAAATGCTGCAGGGGAGGGATGCCATCTCAGGATACTTGTGTATTGGTCCTCAGTGGAGGGGACACAAGTTATGCTCACTGGGAGCCCTTTTGGTACAGGGAGAGGAGAAGTGGAGGAGAAATGCCAGGTAACAGCGCAGTTGTATCATCCTGTTAACGCTGCACAACTTCCATCCCTCCATGAGCAGAGCTGCTGCGGTGTCTGATAAGATCATCTCTGCTCTGGTTGCCTGATGTCTCCTATCAGAAATCTTCAAAGGTCCAAACGTGCTGTTGTTGAGATGGCAAGCAAAGAGAGAAGAGAGAGAGGGAGAGGCTGGATAAGATCACAATTTTCTTCTCTCTTGATTGCAAGCAGCTTATCTGAGTTTAACTGTTGTGGCTCGGCCTGTCTCCGCAAAACTCATCCCCTTTTCTTGCCTTCCTTTCAGAGGGTTGACGAGTGGATGGCAAAGGAAGGCCTCTTAGATCCCAGCGTCAAGTCGATTTTTGTGACCTGTGGAGACTGGGATTTGAAAGTGATGTGAGTATGGAAGGGGAGGGAGATTTTTCTGGGCTTTATTGCTCCGTGCTTGCCTGTAGCGCCTCTGTCTTTGTCCTTGCAAGCCTGCAACTATCCCTAGTCATTGTTTCTTAGGGAAATTGTTGTTTGCTGTGCATAACTGTCAGTGGAGAGTTGTTTAAGAAGATGGGTGCTGGGCATAGTGCAAGATCACTGCCTAGGTTATTCCCTGTAGTGAATGAATCCTTTCAGAACCCCGAGAAAGGTTTAGACTGGAGTTGTGTGATGCTTTCCTTTTTATCCCATATACTTTCCAAAGGGATGGATATTTATGAGTGCATACGTGGAATGCTTTTTTTGTTACACCCAGATCAAGTGATGGTCCTTACCTGACGCATGCAAGGCTTCCTCTCTGTCATCTTGGCACAGTAACTCGATGTGAATCACAGAGTAGTCTTTGGGACAGAATACAAAACAGGTCTGGCATGATTCATTGGTGTTCTTATTGTTAAGGTCATCTTCACCAGCTGAGTGACTGTATCTGGTGGGGACCTGCACTGGGATCTGCAAGTGTCGGTGTATGTGCATGTTTTGTCAGGAAAATTGCTAGACCACCAACCTAAAAATTTTATTAAAAGAACAGAGTTAAGTGTCTAAAAATTATGTTACTTTAATCTGTAAAGTGTTTGCAGATCAGTGTCATATTGTGCTGAATTCCCTTGGATTCCTATAATCTCGCTTCAGCTTTTCCTTTCCCCGCAGTGCTGGATAAAGACTACTGTTGTTATCACACCAGTAAAGCATGGGCTTGACACATCCAATGCTAAACTGACAGCAACAACTCGTTAGTAGTGTGACTTGGTTTCCACTGTGACATTGGTTTCCCCAAGCTGGAAGCCTAAATAAACTGCACACAGCCTAGGAGCAGTCAGCCCCTGTTCTTCCCTGCAGAGTGGTCTTTGTAGAGCGGCAGCTCCTTGCCTTTTCTTGGTGTGATTAGTGAGACGTGAGATGCGAGGACCAAAGCTCAGCTAGCGGACATGCGAAACTGGCCGTGCTCCAGTCAGGGGGTGGTATGTGAGCTTTTGAGTCAAAGTCTGGGTCTCTGCTCAGGCTGTGTCCAGAGCTGGTATATATTGCAGGTTCCTGCGTTGGCTGCTTAAATGAAGAATGAGGCTTATTTTTCTTTATTTATAGTGTTTAAACTTCTATTAGAGACCAGCACAAACAGCTGCTGTGCTAAACTTCTGTTTCTCATCTATTCTATTTCCAGTTCTTTACTCCTGTATTGCTGTTCTGAGAGCCCAGTTTGCCACTTCTGGTGATGGTTGTAAGAAACCATCTTTGCTTCAAGCCCACCTTTCCATTGCTTTCACAGTGGGCTGACAAGGTTACCAGGTAGCGGCATCCTAACTTGGTGTCTGTATGAAGTGAGCAACCTGGATATGTTGGGTGGCTTTTTTTCTCCTTCAGAGCTCTACAGTGGGCAAATAGAGGTAAAGATGAGCCCCATTTCTGGTGAGCCGTAGGGGTTGTGGGGTGAGCTGGCTCAGCAGGACATGCAGTTCTGGAGCAGTGATACGCAGTTCACCATTTCCAGTGGTCTCTCGCATGGATTGTCCCTCACTAGTCAGCTGGAAAAGAAGACTCCACTTCTGGCCATGAGGTTGTAGCGAGTGGTTCATTTCTCCCGCTTCCTTTTAAAAAATTTTTTTAAACCATTAACTTCAGAATTCAATCCTGAAGCATCTCCAGGGCAAAGCAGAAAATACATTTCGTGTTTCCAACCACATGGGTAGCAGGAGCGTGGCTGCAGCTGCTTGGTGAGTAGCACATCACGCCGCTCCGTCGCCGATTGGGTGCTGCAGCGTGTAGCGTCACATCTGATTAGCACTGTGCTGGTGGATGAGGCTCGAGTGAGGACTCCCTGCCAGCTCTGACTTGTCTCATTTCCCGTTACTTTTATCCGTCACCGCAAATGCCGAGTCTCCCTCCTGAACTAATTAAGTTTGCGTGTGTTTAGACACATTGCCAAATAGGGTTTAGCAAAGCAGAACTGAGCATCTCTTTTTAAAGAGAGAAAGCAGAGAGCTGGAACAAGGCTGCTCAGACAGGGAGGTAGAGCCTCAGAGATGTGGAACATCCAGGAGGTATTCCAGGGAGTCATCCCATACTTCCCTACAAGACTTGTGGTGTAGCTGGTGCCCTTTGCTACTGTGTTGAGGCCACATGCTGGGCACAGAAAGCACTGGGGCAGTAAGAGGGGAGGCGGTGCTGCTTGTCCACATTTGGAGGAGTGTGTTGGTGAAAGCACTGTGTGGTAGAAACCTGACTGGGTTCCAGAGGAATTCAGGACAATGAGGTGAGTGCAGTGCCTCCTGGCTTAAGGAACCACCACTTGTGGCAGGTCCACTCCTAACTCTGCTCTTTCTTTTCTCAGCTTCTTTAGTAATGACAGCTACTTGCATAGCTGCCTGCAGAGCAAACTGCAGTCCTCTTACCTGTATCTTGAGTGGTTTGAAGTTCCTGTCCTCCGTTGTCCTTAGCTTGGCTGGTAAACCATGCAGCCTTGTTCCAGCAATGACCTGGGCATTTAGCTTGACTCCTGTCTGCATGTGCTGTTGAAAAACTGAGGCACCATGTCTTCTGGATTGGCCTGTCTACTGTGAGGGCTTCCAGTAGGTAGGTGCCACTGGTAGGTGCCAGGGGTGAGCAAACTGGGTGCAAGGAAGTGGCTGGAACAAATAGGAGGAATCTACAAGGCTGTCAGTGGTGGATCTGGGCACAAGGTGGGGAAATAACCCTGTCTATGCCAGGAGTATGTCAAAGAAAAGCACTGGAGGAATAGTGACTGTCAAGGTATTGCTCTCTGCTAATGGTGTCTGACACTATCTGAGTCTGCAGGATTCAAGGTGGAAGCTCATCTGCTAACGGATCAGTGAAGCCTCTGCTTGGCTCAGGGATCATCAGGGAATGAGGCACTGTGTGGCTACAAACTTGGTTGCTCTTGAACAAAGGAGCTTTCTTGGAAGACCGCAGAGCTGTTTGGCTTCCCTCAGACAACAGGGAGCACTAGTCACAAGGAGCTGGCTGCTCAGAACAGGACACCAAGCATCTGGGAAGGGCCTATGGAGGTTTGGCATGAGTTGAGGTCCTTGGCCATGCTACCAAAGGCTTTGTTGTGGGTGTGGTGGACCACCAGAAGGAGAGTCCCTGTTGGAGGGATTGGTTACTGCTGGAGAGAGCCCATTGTGTGAGATGGCTCCGAAATGGAACGTTGATCCTCTATGGGCTTTGCTTGGATCAACCTGTTTTCAGTGCTCGGTGTGTGTGAACCAGGCTGGAGGCGGGGAGACAGCAGCTCTCCTGCCACCCCTCCCCTTCCCTCTTGTTAAGATGCAATTTCTTTAATGAGGAAAACCTCTTGAGTAGGAACATCACCTTTCTTGAAGGCTTGTCCTGACAAGGCAGTTCAAGCCGACAGAGTCGCATATCAACTTCAGCAAATATCAGTCACTCATTACAGAGACTCTTCTTCCCCCCACTCCCCAGCAACACCCCTCGTTCCCAGACAAGGGAATGAATCACACTCCTGCTCTTGAATACATCATGACAAGTCGTGGTTCTAATGAGAGAGGGCCATTCATTCTGGGTGGAAAGTTCCCTGTGTCGACTCAGAAATGTTATTAATTAAAGAGAGCTACCTGAAGCAAAAGATGAAAGGAGCACCAGACCTGCCAAGCTAAAATATGAGTGGGGATACAGCCTTGTTAGGCACACGGTCCTCGGGCCTCTGTGTGCTCAGCGAGAGGATTCCTTTAGCCTGTTGCAAGGAGCTATCCTCCAAGTTTAACAGCTCCAGGGATGGATTCAGATACCTGGTGTAGTCTGCTTTAGTGCTTGGGCCTCATCCTGCACCTAGGTTGGAGCTGCCACTAGTCATTAAGCACGTGGTGTTGATGTGGCATTGGGTGGTGAGGGTAATGTGCCTCCGAAGGGCCGAGGGAGTCGCTGACTACAGGAGACAGTCTTATTGGAAAAGAGGGTTCTTAGTGTCTGCCAGGGTTGAGCCCGTGTAATGTAAATTCTTTAGTGTGGTCTGTCTCCCCTGAAATGTCGAGTTGCCTCTCTCTGTGTACGGAACCAGTTTGTGGGCTCTTAAACACAATGTGAATTAAGCTTGGCAACCAAAGAGGCATTTTTACCGTGTGTTCATAGGTACAGAGCTGAGATACACTGAGGTTAAGTGATGTGCCTGTGGCTGTGCAGGCAGGCAGAGGCAGAGCTGAAGCCTCATGTGCCAAAACTCGGACCTGCACTGTAATGTCAAGAGCATCAGTTAATCCTTTTCCCCAGTTTTGGATCATTCTGCAAATGCACTAAGCATAGCTAAAAGTACATATAGGCTTTGGTCTGTATAACTCTGACATGAAGATCCTTGTACTGCACTTAGTGTGGCTGGTCAGAACATGCTAATTTATGTCTTCACAGGAAGCTACTGCTCAGAAGTTTTTTATTTTCTTAAATAAGTGTTAAAAGGCAAGTACTCTCTAATATAGTGATAAAACACAGTGAAGTGTCTTGAAATGTTTATAGCCCTTGGTGCTCTTCCTAGGTTGGATATTAGTAAATTCTAAGCAGTAAATTATACCATTGCTTAATTTTACTGTTTAATTCTTTCCTTGCAAGTTACACAGGCTGGGAGGATGCTTGCCTTCTCAGACCAGCTCTGAGTGTGGCAATGGGTTAGTCTTTCCAGTCTTCTGTCCTGGACGTTTGGTTTGAGATCAGCCTTAGGACATGAAGGAAGAAGGATTGACGGTGTTAGTGTCCCTTGTGCATACTGTTCTTTATCACAGGACCAGAAGGGAGCTGGTAGCCTCTGCTGGGAGAGAAGTTGCAGATGGCCTTTAACTGGAGTGAGTGGGACCACTTGGGTATCTATGAGGAAAGGCAGGAGAAGGCGTAGGATGGGCTGGTTGGGTGGCAGCAGGGCAGGAGATATCCTCAGAGGGTGGCTTTGAGAGTAACAGGAAAGATCTGGTAACTGAAAGATAATATAGTAACCTGCATTGAAAACTAATAAAACTATTCCTTTCCAACTAAGATCTTTGGATTAGATTGGTGGTGTTGCTTTTAGTGGGAATTGTTTTGCTGACCAAGCCAATGGTGTATTTCTTTAGATGGTTACATTGGCTGAAGGAAGAGGGTGGTGTGAACTACAGTGCAGGGATGGGACTGAGTATCCAGGGTCAGGAACCTTTTGAGTCAGCTTTGCTGATGGAGTCGTTCATGTAATTACATCCTAAAGTGCTTTGCTGGAGCTAAGCAAGGGAGCCTTGTGAGCATGCTCTTCTCTAGCACTTACAGGGAGTAGCACTGACCCCATTCACTTCTGCGACCCCGCAGTCCAGCTTTTTGTTTTTAAAGGAAATGATATCACTTGTGCAAAATAAATTTTGGACTTTAAGATTCCCCCTCTGTACGCTCTTACTTAAAGTGAATATACCAGACTTGGCTTTTGTTGTCCTTATATACCGGTTTCCCTTTTCTTGTCCATGTTTGAAATCACTGGTTGCAAGTTACATTGTCTGAGATGTGTCATTCTGGGAATGCCTTTGGGTTAAGCTTGGGACATGAAATCTTTGCATAGGAATCATCCTGCAATGGACTATCACCTTCGGGTCTGCTACTTGTCTGGCACGTCATAGCAAAGGCATTCGTCACAGTCAGGGCTGTACTGGCCACAGATTTATTGAGCTGTGATGCCCGGTGCACTCTGGGGAGCAGGACTCTGCTGCCTGGGAATTACGACCAAACAAGTTGGAAACAGCGTGAAAGATGGTGAAGAAACCTGGAATAAATTTGGAGTGTAGGGGAGAACGAGAGAGGCATTGCATCAAGTGCTTTATTTCCAGCACTGAACCTTCAGGATGGAGTAATGAGTGGAAAAGGTGGATTTTCCATCCCTGGGGAACTTAAGCTGTGTTTGAAAACAGTCAAACTGAACTGGATGCAAGTCATTGGTCTCAGTGTCATCTGCTCATAGAGTAAGGAACCGTAATTCCCTCTGCACCAGGAAGACTAAGGTGAATTCTGTGTCCAGTGTTCAAATTCAGGCAAAAAGTTTCAGAATCAATGGATACTTGGTAGAAGAAACGCCCTGGCCTCTGTATGAGAGCCCTCTAACAGCAATCCAGCATCGTGGTGATCCTGTGCCCTGGGGAACTAAAAAGCTGGTTGGTTTGGGGACTGCACAGGATAACCACTGGAGGGTTGTTTGCCATTTGAATTTTGTTTTCCATGGCACGTGTGAAAAACAGGATTAGCTTCACAAAGTCTGCATTTTCTCTTAAAACAGCTTAATTTTTCTAGTGCTAGACAGCCATAGTGTTTCATACCGGGGCTGAAATGTCAGCTGTCTCTCTTTAGATCCCTGCTCTTCTTTCTTCCCAGCCAAAGCAAAGCAGTTGTCTGTTACCATCAGTGCTGCCCTCCCAGTGGCTTGACTGGGAGTGATGCACTTATGTCTTCTGTGCCTGGAGAGCTCTGCTTGAAGAATACTGCCAGCCTGGGAGCAGCATCCTTTCTCTTTCACTTGCTCTACTGTGTGAGTCCATAGCTTTCTTCAAAGCGTTTTATTTTGTTTGCATCTTTATTTCCTGTTGGGAGCCATTTTCCTGGATGGGTTCAGCCCCTTTCCTCCTGGAGCTCCTGGCTGGCAAAGACCTACTGGGCCATCTTGAGGTCATCCCTGGTATTTTCCCTCCAGCGTATTCTCACGTGCCTTGTCCAGCGACTGTCTGTATCTTCAGGAGTGGATGTCTGGGTGTGTGCAGGACTTGGGAGGACACTACAGCTGCAGACTAACATTTTGAGCTGAGTCCATTCCATGTTGGAATCACCTTTTTCTGTGCTGCCCGCAGCAGCCTGGCACCCCAAAGATCGGTGTCGTGTGCTCAGAGATTTACTGTGGACCAGGTGTTAGCAATGATGTGAGATGTGGAGGTGGTACAAGAAGAAAGCAGAATAGAGAAGTCTGTGGAAAGAAGACTGAGGAAGCAGGACGATGTCCTGACAGGGTTGTATATGGGAAGCTCATACTGCCCAGGACTTCCACAAATCTTGGTCCCACCACCTTTGCCTCCCTCTGAGTAGGGTTTACTCCTCCCCTCTGCCCAGCACCAACACTCTGGGACACCCTTTGTTTTTCCTCTGTAGGTGCCTCTTGGTCATCTCTAATTTCCCTGCTTCGGTTTTTCCATCTCGGTGTTGAACCAGCTCTAGGTGTTGACTGTCAGCCAGCGTGTCAGAGGTGCCTGGGTGCCAGCTGAGTTCAGTTCCTCATTCCTGCCTGGAATCCTGTCTATCCCTGCAAACTGAGCAAATGGAGGAGCCTGGTGGGAGGTTGTCCAGCTCACTGTGTTCCCAGCTCTAAAGAGAACCTTTCCATTTTATGGACCATTTAGCTTCCCAATGGTGATCCTAGTTCTTCACAGCATGTATGTGCCATTTCTTGGTTATTAAAAAGACCCCTGAAAAGGAGCTGCCCTCTGAGTCAGTGCTCTTCCATGCAATTAATTGCAGCAAGGTTTTGCTTAGACTGTGAGGTTTAATATTTCCAAACTCTCCCTGTGCTAAGAGGATGAATTAATACCCAGGTGTCCCCATGGCTACAGGGACCAACCCTTGTGCACTGTCAGTAAGCAGGCAGGGGAAGAACTCTTCTGCTGGGAGTAGTTCAGACTTGGAAATACTCTGGAGGAAGTCCAGTTGGTTTCTGCACAGAGCTCAAGAATGTTTTAAAGGTTGTCTGGCCAGGTGTCTTTCATCTCTATATCCTTATTTTGTGTGACACTTCAAGTGCCAAAATAGCCTCCATTCTTTGGGGGCCAAAGCAAGAGCCGTGGGAAAGGCGTGATTACCTTGGACTGACAAGTCAGCTGAAGGATGGATGGCTGCAATTGCACAGAAGGTGTGGGATGCATGAGGGGGTGGATTGGAGGTGGTTCAAGGGGAGGTTCTTGTCAGGTCACTGTGCTGCATATGAGAAAACAGCAAGCCATGCGACCATGTATTTCAGGTGTGATGAAGCTGCTGGGGTCCCCTGGCTCTGTGAAATGCCAAGTGAAATGTTACTGCCGTGCAGAGCACAGCAGCGTGTTGTAATTAATGAATCTGTTATAGGAAGAGCACATGTGAGCAGTCTGAAGGGTTAATGTGTGAGAGTGATAGGCTTAGGTAGGCTCAGGTTTGTCATCAGGATTGCTGTGTTTGGGAATCGTCCTCTAATGACAAGACCACATGAAAAGAAATTGGGTCTTGCAAGGAGAGCACTAAAAGTCATCAATTGCCACAGTTATTTTGCATTTGCTGCAGGCCTGAAGCAAATCTCTGGCTTAAGGAGCTCTAAGCACCTGGGTCTTGCACTGGATTTACAGGTAAGGTGAAATTGAGAAGGGGCTAAGTAATTAATTCCTCTTCCTGTGGCCGGGATGGGGGATGATTCTGACTTGCCACTTCTCCTCAGAAGTTGCTTCAGAAGCTGGTAAGGACTCTGGTTGTGAAACCTAGGAAGCAAAGAGGATCCCTGGGTGCCTGACAATTCCTTTTCTCAGTTGGTTCTTTCTTGCAGGCAGCCTCAGGCTGCCTGTCTCTTTGTTAAGAGAGTGACAGCAATGTGACACCGTGAAAATAATTACTAACAAATCACGGTGGTGACTGCAAACAGCTCGCTGTCTTCAGAGGCATGTCAGGGAGCATTAGAGCAGGGCCGTGGGAGCGGCAGAGCGGATAGGGGCTCCTTCTCTGCTCTAGGCTGAGGGAAGATCTTCGGAGACCTTTGGCGCCTGCCACCCCCACATCATTCCCTTCTCGTTGGCTCTTTTTTCCTTTCCTCCCTTCCCTGCCTTTGCCATCAATAATTAAGCCCATTAATTGCACAGTGAGTTTAGGAAAGCTGCTAATGGCAAGACAGGGCGTCTGCCTTCCCTGGGTTCAGCAACCAACCACAGAACAGTGGGAAAATTTCTGGAGAGGTATCATGGTCAGAAGCACATCCAAACTGTGTTTCCTATCCTGCAGCCCTTGTGTGTTGCCCTGGGTAGTAATGTTTATTAGCAGCTTGCCCCTAGGAATTCATGGGCTGCTGGTACAGTTGGAGAAAAGCCCATGTCCTTCTCCTCAGGAGCCTCCAGTTTCGGTGAACCTGAAAGAGTAGGTTTGTATTTGTGGAGAGCATCACAGCAAATGTGCAGTCACCTGGCATGTCCAGCAAGAAAAGTGGGCAGAGGAGTGAGGATGTTCCAGGATACTGTAGAGACGGTGCCAGCAGTGTGACTGGAGCTGCAGGTGAAGATGATCCTTCAGAGAATAAGCAGTGAACAGGTCTGAATGGTGTGAAGGAGGTGGTTGGTACCACACAGAGCAGCTAGGGGAGTTCCTGCAGGGGTGAGGCCCCTGCGGTTGTGTTGGAGTGGAGACCCTTCTGCAGGGCTACACAGAGAGAGTCTGAGGGAAGCTCTCTCTAAAGCCTCTCGTTATATTGATATAAAGCTCCCTCCAAAGGGAGAGTCTAGCAGAGATACCCTTAGAAAACTGTAAGGCAGCTAGCTGCTGGCTGAAGTGTCCTTCAGCAGCATTGATAATCAAACCCCTGGGCAAGCCTTGAGAGGGGAGCTCACAGCCTCCCCTCCCCTCCTTGTTCCTGGTTGGAGAACGGGCCGTGCTGTCTGGCAGGTCTGCAAGGGGAAGCAGAAGGTGCAGATGGGAGCCTGCTCTACTGCGCAGCCTTCATTCCCATTCCCTTAGTTACTGAAGTGATTTCCCCGACTGTCACATCTGTAAATAATGTTGCTGGTGTGTATCTAGCTGGATGCAGAGTGGCGATGGAGGGGGGAGGGCTGGCGCTGAGGGTGGCCGTAACAGCCCCTCTCCCGGACTCATACAATATTTATGCAGGGCTGGGAGTCGGCGGCACTGACCTCCAGGTCGTGCTGTTAAACAGCTCCCGCAGCCCCTGCATCCTAATTGCTGCACTTGTCCTTTGCTCTGGAGGATTCGGCGCCTCTTCTCTCCAGCGAAGCAAATACTAATGGCAGGCTGCGCTTGGAGGTGGGGAGCGGTCTCTTCCCCACAAGGAAAAGGCAAACTTGTTTTCCCCCGTGCATGTGTAATTTGCAGCTGCTCAGAAACCTGTGCTCAGGCCCTGTTACACAACGTGCCGCTCTCCTCACTGCTGCCAGCGTGGAGGCTGGGCTGACAGCCCGTGAAGCTGTTGTGTGTGTAATTTTGGGCTGTGTATCATCAGAGGGGACAGGAAGGTGGGTTACCCCGTCCCACTGGCTCCTTGCAGGATTTATCTCTTACCTTCAGTGGGGAGAGGGAAGAAGAAGCAATCACAGAAGTCAGTTGAGAGAGTAGACCTGGATGACGTGGTGCCAGAGGAGTGCAGAGATGGTGCCAGGAAAGAAGAGGGGGTCAAAAAGCGTCACAAGACAGAATGGCATCTTTTCTTGTAGAGAAATGATCTGCTTCGTTGAGTGGAAAGAGAGGTGATGCAGAAGGCTGGAGAATCCCTCTGTGGGTGAGGGGCTCCTCCCCTTGCAAGTGGTACAGCTGTGGCTGGAGGTGGAGAGGTTTTTCACCTTGCAGACAGGGGTTTTCAGCTGATTGAAGTGGTTCGAGAAAGCCCAAAAGATAAAAATTTCGATTGCTAGAGCTGCCATGGTTTTTCCCCATGCCATTTGGCTGGGCTCTGTCCCACCGGGGGCTTCACGTCGGGTGTCTGCGAGTCCAGTGACCTGACTGACCACCCACGTCCCTTATGCTGCCTTCCTGGGTTGGCAGATCCCCTCTGTGACTGGAAAAGTGCTGTTTAGACTGAGACTAATGGCCTTTAAGTGACATGATTGTATTATGTTAAGCGTCTATAGGCTTTACCATTAGGCACTAAACAGTTTATGACTCATAGCGGAGAACCCTTGTCCTGAAGAGTTGATGCGCTAAATGGTCTGGACAGGCAAGGCATGGAAGAGGCAAGGTTTCCTCCTGCCTGTCACAGAGCAGCTCTGAGAAAGGACTGGGGCAGGACACGTCTTCTCAGTTCTAGAGCAGCACCTTGCTCTAGGTCTTGCATGTTCAGGTTTCCTGAGGAGAAATACTTCTGCAATGGGAATTGTGAGGTAGGAGGAGAATCGTGTCTAATTTTAGCTAAGTTTTAGTGCGTGTTTTGGTTTTGAGGGGGCTTAGACATGATGTGTTGTGGGTGCATGTTTCATCCAATATATTCCCTTATTCACTGTGTAATTAGTGTTCTGCTGCAGGAGTCTGAATGCTCCCTCTTAAAGCAGCTAATATGCAGAGAACTAGGCGATTACTAAATTAGTGTCTGTATGAAAGACTAATTAAGAGACCATATAGACAGAGAAAGGACACGCTCTGTGTAATCAGGCTCCACTACAGCATGAATCACAGAATAATTTAAATAGAGATCTCTAATCCAGCCACCTGCTCAAAGCAGAACTAACTTCAAACTTAGATCAGTTTGCTCAGGGTCTTCTCCAGATGAGTTTGAATGTCTCCAGGGGAGGAGATTTCACCACCAATCTGTTCCAGTTCTTTATTACCTGCACGGTGAAGAGTTTTTCCTGATGACAAATTGGAAGTTCACCTGCTGCAACCTGTGGTTGTGATGTGTGACATTCACTGAGAACATGCCTGTATGGTAGATGTACACAGTATCCAATTTTGTACACTCCTCTTCATAAGGTGCTGTATAATGTCATGTTTAGTAAGCAGACAGACTGTCACACCAAGCTTATGTGTAGAAATCTGTTTTTAAGGGTGTTTCATAGTGTCAGGTTCCCAAGGTTGGAGGGGCGACCTCAGCCTTGGAGACATTCCAGTTTCTTTTTCCTTGGGAGCAGTGTCATGCATTTCTGATGTCAAAGGGAAGTCCACCCAGTTGTTCTCCCTGTCTGGAAGGGCTGGTGAGAGCATTTGCTCTACCCCTCCACAAATCTGGAGTAGTGCGAAGCTTCTGCCTGCTGCACTCAGCTGAATTGTGGAGCCAGCAAGCTCTGGTTTCCTGCATGGTAATTAAGTAGTTATTTAAAAATACAAAAGCTCAGTTCTGATCCTACTCTCCCTGGCTGTTTACTAACTCCAGGTAGAGTTACTCCAGTTTTACTCCCACATGCCTAGCAGCAGAATCAGGCCCAGTAAATAGAGCTATGAATCTTTTTAAGAGAAGCTGTTAAGCGGTAGCACATAGATTTATTGTAGCATCATGTGTGTGCAATTGTTGATGAACATCTTCTGTTGGAGGCTGAATACCTGCTGTGTTACAGCCTTGCTTTTAATGTTGAGATAGCATCTCTGCCAGCATCTAGCTGACGCACAGACAGATACCCATAAAAGGGCCAGATCTCGCATGGTGTTAAATGCCTTCATGTTTCATTAAGGTTGATGGCAGTGGAAGGCACACAGTGCTTTGCAGGACGAGCGAGTCACGAACGAGCCACTTGCCCTGTGTGCTTTCTGTGGCAGAATTATGTTCCCAGTGTATACATTGCTCTGGTTGCAGGCTGGGATAACAGCCTTTTCAATTCACTGGCTGTTGGAAAGCATGGATGTTGAAGTTCTCCCAAATCTCTTAGTACCCAGCGAAAATTTAGAGAATAGGGATCAGGCTGTTAGCATGTGATGGGTGTTCAGACATTTTAGCCAATGCTGCTGAGTCCCAAGAGTTAAGGCTTGCAGCTTGCCTTTTAGGCTTCCTAGGCAGAAATACGCCTGTTAGACAGAGAATGCAGTGCTGTCTAGAATGGGCATCACAGAAAAAGAAAGAACGTCTGAAAGTGCCAGGTATTAGCTTCGCTGCTTAGCCTGGGTTTTTGGCCTCATTACACTAATCCAATTAAAAATTGATGGGAAAAGATAACACACACTCCAGTGAAGGGGGTTGTGTGGCAACTTTCCTTCCTGGGTGGCTGGAGTGGCCCAAGTTATGTTGTGCATCACCACACCTCCCCAGGCCCTGCAGACCCACTGGTTCCTGCGTGTGCCATGGTGTGTGCTCTTCTCCTGCATCGTGTCTCTCTTATTACTAATGGAGCATGGATGCATTTTAGCTGCTGGTCAGCCCTCATTAATATCCAGAGATGACAGGTTGACATTTGTAAAGAAGACTTGCATTGACCTTCATGTTGTGCATCGGTGCGCTTGCCACACAGTGCCCTGTGCTGGGTGCTTCTTCCTGCTGCCTCAGGAATGCATTTGTGTTAGCAAAGGGACGGACTGCTCTGTAACCCTTTGCTGCTGCTGGGAACGCAGACAGTGTGTCTGGATGTCCCTGCGTCCCTCTGTCCATCGCAGGACTGTTCCCTTTAGAGCCTCCATCTATCCCAGTCAGTGGGACTGGGGAGTTCTGAAGTTGCACGTGTGGCTCCTTGTGGAGGTTTATTATTTGGGTACTGGGGCCTTCATGGAAGACAGCTTCATGCCAGTGACGATGTCCCGTGTGCTTCCTTTTCCTGGCTCTTGTCTGGGGATGCAACAGAAGAAAGGGCTGCGCTGCCCAGGCATCCCAAGTGCTGTCAGTTGCCTGTCTCTCCCCCGACCCACGCCATCCCAGCTCGAGGACTGCTGCAGCCTGCTTGGCAATGACATTTATTAACAGAGGGGGCTTTGAAAAGAGGCAGGCTGCTCCTGCAAAGGCTCCTCGCTGTAACTCCGTCTCCTCTCACCAGCCCATCTGAGGCAATGGCTGCTGGTGTTGAAATTCATTAGTGTTTCCTGACAGGCGATGGAGGCTTGCTATGTCTGTTCCCACTTCCTTACTCTCATGTCCCTGCTTCATGCATGCTGATATTTAAAGCTGATGTGTGGCTCGTAGGCTTGTTGCACTGTGACAAGTTTGGGGGTGGCTGAGAGAACTGAGAGGGTGGAAGGAAAGCAGAGAGGGAGGGAGATGGGACCTGTCTCAGGGTTTCTGTGAAAGCCCAGGGCTTTTCAGACCCTCTCCAGGTGTATTGTCTTTCCACAGCTACTGCTTGTGAATTTTAAGTACAGCCACGCAGTGGTGGTTTGTCCTGCGCTGATGAGGGGCAGAGACAAACGGCACCATGGGCGTGGGGTGCACTCACCTGGCAAGGGCTCATCTGGTGGAAAGAAGAGCAGGCGGGCTCCTCTGGCCCTTTGGCAGGTCTGTGGGGCTGAGGAGTGTTTGAGTGGAGAGCCAGAGATCTGGCAGGGAGTTCATCCTTAGCTTTGGACAGAAGCATGTATGGGGACTTGGCCTCTTTGCTGTGAGTGACTGCAGCGCTGAGGAGACATCTGCCTGCCAAAGCCTTCAGTTGCACAGGAAAGTTGTCCCAGGCTAACTTGAATTATTGGGATGAGGGAGTTGGGGTTTGGGCATTTTTTTTTTGAGGTGTGTATCAGCATGCTTTGGTTTTCACAGGGTGCAGTGTGGCATGGGCAGTTCTTTGTGGCTGGGAGGCTCTGCTCATGTGCAGGTGCTGTAACATCACACTGTCAGAGGCTTCCTGGTCTGGCACGGTGGTTTTAGCAACGTAAGGTTGCCTTTTTGGGAGGGTGTGGGTTTACCTAAGCTACTTTAAATTCCTAGCTTGGCCCCAGCTCTTGTGGGGTTAAGTGCAGAGAAATGCAGCTTTGCTTGTTCTGGTGCTTTTTCTCTGCTAAAACATCTCAGGTGCCTTAGCACAGGATGTTATCCCCTTGCCAGCTTTCTCTGTTGAGAGAGGACACGCAAACTTTCCTCTTCTCTTGGCAGACATTCCACTCTACATCAGAACAGCACCTTTGGGCTGCATGGTCCAGAAGATGCCTTGACCAGCATTGCTTTAAACTAAGGTGTCAGGCTGAGGTGGTTTTACAGCTCCTTTTGGCTGTCACCTAGGTGCTGTTGAGTGCTGCAGCATCCAAACAGCTTCCTTCTTCAGTGAAGGATTTCCAGGGCAGGAGCCTGCCAGCCCTCTCCTTTGTAGCCTGGTGTGCTGGAGTTGGCTGGGACACAATTAAAATGTTCTGCATCTCTTACAATACAAGGTCTCCAGGGCATGGATTTTTTTGGAAGGTTGAGATCAGGTCTATAAACCCCAAGATTTAATGTCTCTTTATCTTCCCGTAGAGGGACTTGTTCTTTTAACTGCCTCAATATCGATACACCCAGTGTGTAGCAAGTGGCCCAATTTCTTTGTCTCCTGACATCCTGAACCCAGAAGCAGATGGACGTTAACCAGCTCTGATTAGTTGGGAGAATCAAGCATTAATTTTTTATACACCAGGACCACCTGAGTGACGGAAATCAATTACAGCTGCCCCTCCTCCTTCCATATTAATGTGGTGGCTCCGAGCAGAGATGGAGGGACCTGTTGAAATGAGAAACCCCTATTTCTTAGTTTGACCCTCTAGATAATTAGGGTTAAATTGATATGCTATCACACTGGTGACACATTTTATCTGCCTCTGTTTGTACAAGAGGATACAATAGTGGAGGAAGGACCAATTTGTGCCCTGCTCTAGCTAACCAGACCGAGATAAAAGGTGTCACTAGTACGATAACGTTCTTGCCTCGTGCTCCTTTATTGTTGCTCAATTTGCCTTTTTTTTTTTTTTTTTTTAATCCTGTTCTTTTTCTTTCAATACCCTTGGTCATATTTTAACTCCATGCCATCGCATAATGACGCCCTGCTAAATGTGTGTGGAGATAGGCAACTCTGGCTGACAGCCTTCCCTGATAACCGAATTCCAGCCCATCCATCACTAGGCTGCTCTCCTTAACTTAAGGAAAGTGATAACTAGAGCAAGGCCGTTTATCACCGCCGAGCTGTGCGTTTCTTGCCGCCTTGGAGAGAGCTGGCTTCAACGGGAGAAATGCAGCCATGTCACCTCGCCTCCTATTTGCATCCCGTTCATCTCCAGGCCCCATTTACCCTGCAGGGTGGAGGAGCAGGGCTAGGTGGAAATCAGAGCCTCGGGTGATGAAAGCTCTCTGAAAATGGTGCAGAGTTGCCACTGCTAACCACAGTCTGAGAAGGACTTGGACTTGCTTGGCTGGTGGAGGAGAGCGTGACACCTGGTGTCACTTGCTCTTCTGCCCAAAGGGGATCTGCGTTTTGAGAGCAGGCAGAGGTTGTGCACTCCCATCTCTGCTGTGGGGAGGACGGAGTACCAGACCTGCACCAGAGGCTGGAAAATCCCACAGCCATTCTCAAGCTTCTCTCTGTCAAGTGCAGTCATACTTGAAGTCATGGCTGTTTGGCTGACAGGGTGGTTTTGAAAGCCAGCTTCCTTCCCAAGGTGTGAGCGCTTCAGTGTTTGGGGAGGCAGTGAGACCTCGTTCAAACACTGGAAGGATCATGGCATGTTGAATGCAGCGAAATGTGCCATCATTTCTCCCTAACCTGAGGGAGGGCCAAATCCTGAGCTCCCTGCTCAAGCAAAGCTGCCCCCAGTGTGCAACATTGGCTCTGGCAAGAGCAAGAAGCCATACTGAGCATAAGAGCTTGTTTATCAAATGGTCAAGTAAATGGTGGCGCTGATAAATGGGCTTACTTCTTTACGGGCCATGGCACTTCTGTTCCCCAGGACAGCCACAGGTTTGTCTTATTTACTCCAGCCTGGAGAAGATGATGGAGAAACTCTTGCCTGCTCACCAGGCTGAAGAGTGTGGGGGGACCACTGTAGCTTGGATGAGCTTGGATCTGGGGAAAAGACATTGCAGGAGTGTTTTCTTTCCTGTAGCTACCTGGGAACCCGTTTTTTGTGCAGTGAAAGCCCCCAGTTCCCTGTGCTGGGAGTGCTGCATATGCAGATGACACCAGACCTACATAGCAATCCTTGGTAAGTGGCTGTGTCCTCACTGGCCTGGAGCCACCAGGTCTGCATCTTCCATCTCAGGGAGTAGACTGATGCTTTGGTCTGTGCTGCCGACAGCCCGCCCAGGTTATGGTGTGAGTGTAGGTCTCCTAGTGCTTGAAAAACTTGCTGTAGCCCCTCTGGTGCTGAGGTGAAATGAGGGGAGCACAAGCATGGAGGGGGAGGGAGAATGTCCTGAGGTCACACGGCTTCACAGGCAGTTTCTGGGGTTGTTACTTGTTTGCAGAAATGCATCATTTATTTAGTTGACATATTTATTTGGAGCATTTATTTTCTCCAATTAAAGACCCACTGTCCAGCGCCCAGGGCATACTGCCATCAGTCTCAGGGTGGAAATAGAACCAGACTGTCCAGCTTGCTGGGCCTTTCGGTCCCACAGGGATGGCAGTGTTTTAGATGTCATCCATTGCGCTGGGTGGTTAGCTGTCAATTCCTGTGGCTAACAAGAACAATGCTGCACTCACTTCTCCTGGGCCCTATCCAGATGTTAGGTGAATTGATAATTATTCCTCTAACTGGAGCTGCGCTGAGACCTGTATTAATGAAAGCCTCTTGGGTTGAGAGGAGACACACAATTTTAAGTAACATACCTTTTGCTAGCCTCTGTCATCATCCTCTCTAGCTAAATGTGAGGAGTCTAAGAGGTTGAACTAATCATATGTCTGTATTTAGACCAGTTGTTTGTTTTAGATGGTTCCTTGTGTCTTTTTTGATTTGGGCACCAGTAGAAAGCAGCTTTCCTGGAGAAAGAGTTTCTTAGCATGCTGGTTGAGGCTGGTGGGGTCTGTTTGACTATGGGATGTCTTAGACATATGTGTAACGCATGGACCGGGTTGCTATTTATGTGATGGCTGTTCCATTGTGAGGAGTAACTCCAGGTGGTTTATTTCAGTGCTTACATCAGATGAGCTGTGCCCAGAGATGAGACTGTGCTGTCAGGTCACATTGCTTACCCTGCAAATCGCCACAGAACTGCTGTATGCAAGCTCGTTCTTTTGACAGGCTTCCTGCTTTCAAAGAGCTTCCTCTGGACCTCTTTATTCAAATGTGTTTGTATGACTTAAATTATTGCTCCTAAATGATGACACTTGCATCTTCTCAGGACCAGGCATATTGTTTTGGCACAGGCTAATTTCTTAGCCTAAGCAGGGCGGAGGTGGTACACAGGTGGATCCCAGTGTGTGCCAGCTCTGTTGGCCACATATTCCCAGGAGATTCCCCTGGATATGTTTGCCAGCTTCCTTCATTTCCTTCCCGCAGAAATGGAGGCATCACCAAGACCAGACCGCTCTGGTACTACAGTACCCTGAGTCTCGCATTATCTGCAAGTGCATTATCTGTGCTGCTCCTTCATCTGCTTACTTGGGGAAATGTCTAGAGAGATGCTGCCCTGTTCACCAAAGGGTTTGGAGCTGGGCTGAGCACTCAGGTGCTGCCTGGTGCACTGATGGTGCACCCTAGCTCAGGGTGGTGTATCTACCTTGTATCCACTTCTGACTAGTGTTCCTGAATTTCAGTCTTGAATCTAAAGTCTAGTCTGGACTATTCACTTTTTCCTCTGTGGAGATGGGAGAAGACTTGCCCTGGACCTGGTGGTCTGTGTTGGGATGTTTGAGCAGCTGATGCTGACAGTCATAGCTCTTCCGTCCTCCTCCTCTACAGCCTCCCCCTACAGCCCCCATGTGCCTGAGGAAGTTGGGAGATTCCCCCCCCACTCTGTTTGCAAAAGCCAATTTCTGGGGTTGTGACTTTTAACATGCACAAACAGCTCTAATTTAGTCATTTATTTAGTTGACATATTTATTTGGGATGTTCCTTTGCTTCAGTTAAAGATCCTGTGACCAGTGCCCCAGGCGTGCTCAGCAGTATGTGAATGAACAAGATCCATCAATTACTCTTGATCAGATCAAACTGGCCGGGAAAAACTCACATAACTCATGTCCCTTCACAGGCTCGGCTGGAGCCACACAGTTTGCAACTCAGCCTTCTCCAGCTGAGGGGCACGTTGTGGCTCCCGTGCAAACACACTGGGATCAGCACAGTATGAGAGAAACAGCTTTCCTGGGGTCCTGCTGTCCCTTCAGGCAACCCACCTCCTTTACCGGTGCTGTTTTCTTTTGAGCTCTATTCCATTGGCTCACTGTAGGAAGGGAGAGGGTAAATACATGTGCTGGCAGCTCTGGCTGCTGTGCTCAAACCCCTGGTGAGACAGTGTGCAGCACCCTGCCTCTTCAGAGTTGTGACTGCTCTCTTCTTCCAGGCACCTGCTTGGAAAACGGCCTCTGCCTTCTTAGCCCTAAAACATTGGTCCTGCGGCATGGCTACCCAAAATGGAATGTTTTGTTGCCTCCTTCCCTCCCTCATGTCTCCTTCAGTGTTTTAACCACGAAGGCCAAATGCAGAAGCACCAGGGCATGACAGGTGAATTGTCAGTCCTGTCTGCCCTGTAAGCTTCTAAGCAGGATGGTGTTTCAGGGATTTGTGATGGGTTCACTTAGCTAAGGACAGCGTGGATACTCCAGTCATGTTTGTGTGTTAGCCACTGCAGAGAAGAGCTGAGCGCTGCAATTGCTGTTCAAAATGTTTAGTCCAAAAGGTTTCAGCAACCTAGATGTGGCTGGATGTGTGTAAGTCTTAAGCAAAGCTGTGCTCTCATGAGATTTTTTTGCCAGGAGCTATGGTCCTTCTAATAGCAGCATGTTACAGCAGACTTGAGGGTCTCTTCCATCTCTGAACAAAATGCACTTAAGAAAACAGAGTTTGTGTTGTCAAGACACTGATTGAATCAAACTTGCTCTCTTCTCTCTTACAGGTTACCAGGACAATGCCAGTACTTAGGGCTGCCGGTTGCTGATTACTTCAAACAGTGGATTAATCTGAAAAAGGTACTTCTGTGCAAACTGCCATAGTCCCTGTCTCCCTCTCTCCCTCCTCCCCTTGTCCTTCACTTTTCCTCTTTAAGGAGGTATCTAATAACTACTGCTGTTTTGCATTGAAATGAGTTATTTCCTCAGAAGCTGGGCTGAGCGAGTCCTCCAGCTCCCTATTGTATCTCCTCTAATAGAGTCTTACTGTACTTGATGGGATGTGTTCTGCAGCTGGGGAAAATCCCATTGTGGCAGGCACAGTGCGATGTCTCTGCATAATAGTGGGACACTGTGAGGCCCCTTTCCAGTGAAGGTTGTGTTGTTGCCAGTGTTGCTGACTCTGTTTTGTTTTGCAGCTGTATAAGGCTCCTAGGAGCATGGTTCCCTTCAGATCAGATTCTGGTTAATAAATGTGGAAATACTCCAGTATAAAAATCAGCATTTCCCTTTGTGGCGTGGGGAAAGGGAACTGTCTCAGCAGCACATCCACCTAGGAGACCAGTGACCACTTTATTAAGCAAAATGCCCTGGACTCAGTACTGTCTGGTGCCTTGTCTTGCTCCATGCCTTTCACTGAGTGGTTAAGGGACAGCCTGCTGTGCATCCACAAGGTCTCCTCTGGCACAGCTGCTCCATCCGCACAGAAAAATGTGGTGATGCCGTAAGACACAAACCAAAGTGAGAAGAAAAGAACAAGTGTGATGACAAGCAGCAGCAGGGTGAGGGAGGAGGCTGCGGTCTGTGCACAAGAGAAAACTGGGGTGGCCCTCCTGGTTAAACCTTTGGATGAGTAAGATTCCCTTCCCCCATAAAGCAATTTTGTGCTTTATTTGGGTTTTTGTGCCTTTTCATGGTAATTAGGGGTCTCAGTAAGCGAAATTTGCTTATAAACAGCTTGTTGTTCTTGTGGGCTTTTCTTTTGTTCTTTTATTTAGTTATTGTTTTAAATGGAAGCGTGAGTGACAGGCTGAGCAGCCGCAGAAGGACAATTTGCATGATCTGTTCCGTCAAATAGGGTAGAACATGAACTTAACAAGGGATGCTGGCAGCACATTCCTGGCTGAACTTGTCAAAGGGTCTTGTATTTCCCTGCTGTCAGAGCAAATCTTTTGGCTGATTGCTGGTCCTTGGTAAATGAAATCTGAAAGCACATTGGGGCATTCTGCAGTTCAGTGACCATTAATGATCGCCATTTGAAGTTCACTAAACTTCCGGTGAATGGATAGCAGCTATATAACCAGCAGGTTGATGGCTGCAGAATAATAATACTTTAAAAAAAAAATCCCAATGTACTGTGATGTTTGCTAAGAAGTAGGTTGATCCAGCTCCTCCTCTGGGCCTCTGGATGAGTGACTTACGGCTCTTTCCCATAGTTCAAGGCTCCTGGATTTAGTGTGTTAGGAGCTGGGATTCTCCATAATGTGAATGTCCAGGCAAGTGGCTGTTCTTCAAGATGGGCATTCGTGTACTGCACATCAGCAAACACTGTGACACTAATCTGAGGGCTGCTGAGCATCCATGAGGTCCCAAGCACAGAGCTAAAGGCAGGAGCAGGAGAGAAGCTATTGCAGGGAAGTATTCCTCTTCCCAGCTCTCTGAAGGTGTCACATGTTGAACATGTAGGATGGGGGCACAGGGGTGGGGTTGTCCTCCTCTGCACATTTGTAACTTGGAAAGGAAAGCTTCAACCTCCTTCAGATCATGTGAGGAAGGGATGTGAGAGAGAAATGTTCATCTTCCTCCAATCCCTCTCATCCTTTAAAGAAAAAATGAAGTTTTTCTGACACGTCAGTATCTGATGCCCTCTGACACAGTGCGGCTCCAGGGACCCCACATCCCTCTGGAAAGTGACCCACGTTGCAGAGGAGAACAGGGACATCTCCTGTCCTGTGGCTAAGAGCTGCTTCTCCTGGGTCTTGCTCTTACCCTGGGGTGAGGATCTTTCCATGCTATTCACTGCTTTCAGGTGCTTGTAGGGCAACTGCCTGCCTATATGTTTTCACAAGAGAGGATTACCAGCTTAGATAACTAATTCTGTCCAAGCAGACAGACCTGATGGAACCTCAGTCTCTATTGAGTGAGCTCCTGGTGTGAGACAAATAAGAGTAGAGAGGTAACTAGCCCCCCTGTTCGTCCCTGCATAGCTCAGGTGGCCACTTTTCCCCTCCCTCTGGCATGTTCCTGACTTAGAAACACCTCGTAGGCTTAGTCTGCCTCTGACCTGATCCATGAAGTGAAGGTATTGGGGGGTGGGCGGGATGGGGGGTGGAGTGTGAAACTGATGATTTCTAGGTCATGGATAATGCAGAGACTTGAGTGTTTCTCATATCAAGAAACCAGGCACATGTGACAGCAGTTTTCTGCAGAACGGCCTCATCGGCATCTTCTGTCCCTCCTTTGGGTTTCTGCTTGTGAGCAGTGATAGCAAAAGGACCTTACTGAATTAGGGAGCTCCTTCTGCAACTACCAGGCCATACAAGAGTGGGATTACACACGGACATGTTTGTGTACCTATGTGTAGTGCAGTAGCAGATTCCCTCTGCCCATGCACACACAGCTTCAGGTCCTCTTTGTCTCTGTTTTATATCATTTTAAGGAATGGTCCTTGTCTGTTCTGCCTCTGCCAGAGTGTGGGATGCTCTGGAGCTCAGCAGTCCTTCTTCCCTCAGTGGTGAGACAGTCTCTCTCTCTCATGGTTCGCTGGCCAATAAACTCCTTCCCTTGTCTCTGCTGTGCTGCAGGAGTAGTTGAGGCAAGAACCCTGTGCCTCCAGGCAGCTTTCACAATTTCCAAGACTTGCCTCTTGGGCAAGCTAAAGACAGGGAGTGCCCCTGTGAGCTGCCACGCTTGTTTTGCCTCAGGCAAACCTTGTTGTATTGATCTGGCTGTGCAGGTGGTGGTGAGTTCCACACCTGATCGCTGCAATGGTGGCCACGGTGTCTTGGGATCTGTGAAAAAGCTTCTGTGGAAGAACAGAGGGGAAAAAAGCTGCCTGTGCACTTGACTGTGTTTGCTGAAGTTTTACCTTGCCCAGTGCCCCCCCAGCCTGCTAATGCATCCCTTCCATCAGGCCTGATCGGTGTTTGCTGACATTTTTAATGTCACTGAGCGATCTTGTATCTCTAGTGAACTGTCAGTGTGGAGCTGACTCGGGGCAGAGAGTTTATCATGTTCTTCACTTCGATTAGCTCAGCCTTGTGGGAGGGCAGCAGAAAGCAGAGGAGGCTTTCTTTGAATGCTACAACATTTCAGATATACCCCTAAACCATCTCAATAGAGAGCCACCATCCCATCTGCCAGTTCTCCTTAGGTACCTGTCATGTCGATTCGCAGAAGGCCCGGGGTTAGGACTGAGGTGCACAACCTGAGCTACATGAAGCTGGATGCTCAGGGTGGAAATAACGAAGAGTGCTTCATGTCAGGAGAGAGGGGCACTAGTGGAGTAATACGTGCAGAAAGCAGGAGGCCGTGGGTCAAGATTTATGCAGAAAGGAAAGCTGCTGCAGCTAACAAGCTACAGCCAAGCTGCTGCCCCAAGAGTATCCTCAGGTAGCCTGGATAAATTCATTAGTGCTTATTCTAACACAAGCTCTCATTTGTGCTCCCTCTGCTCTTTTGGGAGCCTCTGTTGTTTGTTGTTCCAAGTCCTGCTTGAGTTAGCAGCATGGTTGCTCCCGTGATGAATCCTCACCGCCAGGACTGGAGCCAGTGCTGTGTTAGGCTGAGGACGTGGTGCCTGCAATTGCAGGGTGGCCAAGAGCCTGAGAATGGGAAATCCGGCAGGCAGCAGGAATGTCAGCACCAGCAGGCTGGGAGCACATCACGGCGAGGAGAGTGGTTTGGTGGAGGGAGGAGGAGGAGGAAGAAGGAGAGTGAAAATAGATTTTCTAACAAGGAGCTTGTGCAAGAAAAACATTAGAAGGATGATGAGGGTGTGAAAATGGTCAAACCAGAGGTCTAACCCAGATTGTCTCCATGCCAGAGGCCAGTAGCTGATGCTTGCAGGTGTAACAGGGAGAGCATGGCTCCAGTCAGCTTCCTCTGATTCACAGCATTTGTCTCCTCAAGGACTGAGGGCTGGCAGCTGTCCCTGGACCACTGTGTGAAAACCCACTGTTTTTACCACATCTGTCTACCAGAAACTTGCACATCCTTTTCTGAATCTGCTCATGCTTTCAGTTTCTTCAGCATCCTGCAGCAATGACTTTTGCTATTTAATTATGCATCAATTATACTCTGTTCACTCAGATGTCGTGTGAAGATGTAGGTCCCTTTGTTTCTTTTAAACCTAATATCGGATCATTTTCTTGGGCCTGGGTCTTGCATTGTGTGATGGAACAAGTAAATGTTTCTAGTTCTCCATGCCACTCACTCGTGATTTGAGACCTCTGCCATATTCTTGCTTAATTGTCCCTTCCAGCACAGCAAAACTTGTTGGAGGGCTGGCACAAAGGCACTTGCAGGCTCTGTGACTCTAGAACTGGCTTGTGGAAGTTATTAACACTGTGTACACTATCCTGATCTTCCGTTTTTTCTCTGGATGTTATACAGTTAAAAGATAAGAGGAATGGTTTATGTATCCACTAAGGGTTTGTTTTATTCCTTGTTTTTCAAATGATATTTTATTTATTAAAAAAAAAAAAAAAGACAGTCTTCATGCTCATCACGGAGCTGTCCCTTTCTCAGGACAGTTGTCCTGGCACATTTGACCATCTTTGATTTCTGTTCACAGGGTGCAGCATGTCTTTAGATACGGGAGTGGTGGTTGCTTTAGGAGTGACAGAACAGTGGTCCTAGTTTGACATTCTCCTGAAACCCAGGAGAGTTTTTATGAAAGGTGGGAGTGGAATGATGTGTGTGAAGAACTGCAACTTTCCTTCTCTGGGCATGGTGAAACAGAGTTGACAGAGCCTCGGGGAGCACAACGTGACCATGGTGGGGTGCCATGGCTTTGTGCAGAACTGGCCTTTACCAGGGCCAGTCTTTATTGATTTGTAGATATTCCTGGTTGGAAGCAAGCTGTTAATACACATGCACAAATGTTTTAAGGTCACCTACTTGCATTGTGAAATCTGACAGAGGAAGCATGTAATAGGATGTTTTTGTTAATATTTGGCTACTAGAAATAAACATCTTAAACAAACAAAGATTTGCTAACAGCTTTCTGTCTCTCCTCTGAATTAACAATTCCTTCTGCCTTTGGGGTGGGAGGAGGAGCTCTGAATGCTTCTCAGATGCTTGGTGCTGAAGTGTCTTGAGGATGAAGATCAGTGAAATGGGTACAGCTGAGAAATGGTTTATGTTTTAACCCATATGCCTGGAAGTTGCTTTTGTGAGGCCTAACTTCTTGAGGACTTACAATTGATTGTTATCAATTGCCTGTTTATTAAGTCACTGGCTGCAGGGAATAAAATGCCTAGTAAGGTTAGAAATGCCAGAGGAGGACTCCTCAGGCAGAGTGCTTCGTAGCCAAAGCATCAAGCACATGAACAGATGTTGCCTCTGAACTGTGAAGAGCTGCTCTTACACCCACAGTGCCCAGTGCTTTGCTGGTTTGCAGCAGGGGTGCATGTTTTGAGACTGTTACACCTTCGTTCAAGGGGACCTGGCCTTGGCTCCTCACCCCTCCTGTGGAACTCTTGGCTTTGGAAAGTCTCTCAGAAGGCAGGAATGGGAGAGGTTGAATGGGAGAGGAAAGAAAAGTGTCTGTGCAACAGCACTGGTTCGAAGGAAATGGAAGGAATTGCTTATAACAGCCAAATGACTGTGTTTAATAAATACTTTGCTCTGTGTTTGCAGAAAGGCGGATGTTGCCATATTGCTGAGCAAGTGGTTTGCTGTTACATCGCAGTTTTCTGATCAACTTAAGTGGTGGCATTTTGCATAGCGGGTTTACAGGAGTTTTTAAGAGCTGGCTGAGGCACCCTGGACTATTAATAAGTCTTCAAACATGGGGGAAGTTCTAGAGGACTGGAAGAAAGCTAATGTTGTACCAGTAATTTAGAAGGGCAAATGGGATGACCGATGAAGTAATTATAGCCCTATCATCTTGACATTAATTCTGGGCAAAGTAATGAAAAGCCAGATATCATAGTTGATTAATAAAGAATGAAAAGAGGGTAATATAATGCCAATCAATGTGGATTTATGGAAACTAGATCTTTTTCAAACTAACTTGATATTTTTTTTATGAGAATACATGTTTGGTTGATAAAGGTAACCATGTCAATGTAATATACTTCTGGAAGGCATTTGACTTGGTACCTTATGACATTTTGATTAAGAAACAAGAGTGATACAAAATCAACATGGCACACATTACATTGATTAAGAAAGAGCAAACTGACAGCTCCTAGCATTTAATTGTAAATGGATAATCATCATGGAGTGCATGTCTTCCTAGTGGGGTCCCACAGGGATCTATTTCTCAGACCTCTTGTATTTAACACTTTTATCAATGCCCTGAAAGACAACATAAAAGTAATTTTCGATAACGTGTGCAGATAGTGCATCCATGAGGCAGCTGCTGTTGGATTTATAAACAGGCAGTGGTGAGTAGGAGCAGAGGGGCTGGATCATTTCTTTCTTTGGGACTAGTTTGATCAGTATGGGATGCTGGGTCCCATCACAGCATCAGAAAGAATTCTGGAAACTTGACGATTGGACAAGAACTGCAAGACCCATGGGAATACTCGCCATGCAGCAAAGACCCTGGGAGCCATTTAGGGTACCAGAGAGAAGGGTAAGGGAGACTTGGCTGTAGTCCCTAAATATCTAAAGGGAGAGCCAAGACGTGGCAAGAGGTTCCTTTCCTCTAACAGACAAAAGCATAAGCAGTTCCAGTTCCTGGAAGCCAAAGCAAGGTAACTGAGGTGCAGATCTTTATGGTGTGGAGTAATTAACCATTGGAACAACTTACCAAGGGCTGTGGTGGATTCTCCAGCTTGGGAGGGAAGGCTTTTTCCTGAGAACATCAGGTCTGGTTCAGACAGGAGTTTGGGGCTGTCTTGTGGCCTCAGTCAGGCCGGCCGATCGCGGCGGTTTCTTCTGCCGTGATGATCTTTAACTGTCCGTCTCTGCACAGCTCTGGCCGCTCTGTTGCCTTGCGGTGAGAGCGCTCCCGAGGGCTCCTGCCTTGGGGGAGCACAGGCAGCACGAACACCACGAGGCTGGGGATGGAGGGGATGGCATCTCGGGGAGTGCAGCACCTCTGGAACGGGCAGGGGAGCCCTCCTGCTCCGGGGCTGGAGCACGGCAGCCATCCACGACTTCTCCTTTAAATCTGTCGTGCAGCTGTCTGAACTCTGAAATTTCTTTCACTCTCTCCCTCGCCTTGTTAACATGTGTTGCCTTTGGGGTAATCAGGGAAAAAATATTATGTCCTTTTACAATTACCAGGTTTTGGAATATTAAAATGTCTCTCTGCATCGGCAGTGTTATTTTGATTGGTATTCTAACCTTTGACTAGCCCATAAAGCGAGCCGCTCTTCAAGCCAATATTGCAGGACTGAAATTTAATTCCGAAATGATTCCAGATAATAGGGAGACAGATAATATATGCATGAAGGATATTATGTTTGGACTAAATGCAGCAGGGCCAGGGCTTGGGAGTTGAATAATAGCCCAGAGTGAGTTATAATCTGTGGGACAGAAATACCTTACTGTCAGGGCCAGGAGAGGAACTCTTAAATCAAAGGGAGGGAGATGAGGAGGGAGTCGAGGATAGCCATCTCAAAGGGAAAGGGCATCCAGGAGAGGCCTTAAAGGAGCAGCCCTCTCTGTCCTTCTGCAGAGGAACCTGTCCTTCCTTTCTTATTTAACAAGGAGTGCTGAGTAAAAACACATTTCCAGGGAAAACCAGTAGGCATGAAGGTCCGGAGGTTCTTGGCAGTCTTTTCCCTTTTCTCCTCCTGGACTCATTAGAAGAGGGTACAGGATAGGTTGATGCCTCAGTTTCCCTAGAGGTTGTAACCAGATGGACCAAGGGGTTGTGGATGTGGTGGGTTTGCGAGGTAGAGTGCTCATGTAATGCAGAGTAACCATCAGGGTTGGTTTCAACATCCACTTTCACGTAAAACAAAAGAAGTAGAGGCACAGTGTGTTAGCTGCATGGACAGTAGTTGTTTTTCAGGGCTCTGCCCTTGACCTTTTCAGCCTGGGACTCACTGCCTCCCTCAGAGCTGCTGCCCAGGCTGGTGACTGAAGACCCAGAACGGAAGTATCTTCTGTGACAGCTGAGGTACAAATCCAGTGCCTTTTAAATACTGGAGATTTTAAGAAGCACCACCTCCCTCTGGACTTCCTGTTCTGGGGGAGGAAACTTGGGGTTTTTGCTATTTACTCCTCTGCAAGTGGCACTTCGTGCTTTGCCGGCAGCTTCTGAGCGTGATGGAGCAGTCAGCAGGGTGCTTTACAGTCTGCAGTAGCTCAGTACTATAACTTTAACCTGCTGGGCAAAGCACTGGGAGTTTTCTGTAGCTAGACTTCGCAGAGCATTGCGGATGGCCGTGCTACCAGCTGTCCTGGGAGGAGGGGAACTGAGCAAGTGGAGAGGGAGAATGATCTCTGCTGCTGGGGTGACACAAACCCATGTCGATATAACAGGCTTTGGCTCAGTGGCACAAGCTTATAGTTTCAAAGTAATGATCCCAGCCTTGCATTTCATTTCCTTTTCTTGCAGTCTCGGGAGCTGGTTGTGCTACAGCTGAGAGGGGCTCTAGATGAAGCCTGGAGGCTTCACTGGTTTTGGATGACTTGAATGATAACATACATGCCCATCCCAGAAGGGCAGAAATGAGCAGTGTCCCTTCTCACCTAGATCAAATGATTTTGTGTGTTTCCCTTTCCTTTGATTTTTGTTGGGTTTATTTTTTAATAGCATCCTAAAAGCACAGGAGCAATTTTCTGTACATGTGTCGGTACGAATTGTTCGGAAGAAACAGAACGATGTGATCCCCACAGGGTTAATGTAAATTTTTGGCTTTGGTTCACCAGAGAGTAGCTAAGTTTCCTGGCTTACAAAATAGTTTAGTAATTCCTTTGGTCATAAAACCCACAACTGTGTGAAAAAGCACCCTTCTTTCTGCCAGACTCTTACCAAGCAGAAGGCTGTGGGCTGGGCACATGCGCCCTGTTCCTTTCTCACCGGCATTTAGGCTCTGCTGTGTGGGTAAAGACAGCCTCTGACAAGGTCCTGTTACATGGAAGCCATTTAGAGCTACTCCAGGACAAAGGGGATGTGCAAGTATTTTGGTCCTATTAACAGCAAGCTCTTCCTGTAGCTTCCTTCCCTCCTTCTGTCCTTCCTGTAGCTATTCTGCACGTGTTCATCTCATGGATCTCCAGACAGGTCAACTTCTTTACCATCAGGGGTTCTCCCATGCTCTCTTGTGCTAATACATACTAAATGTGCTAGGTGCATGTTAGAATCTCACTTCCTTTCCAGGCAGAATGTTTTCAGCCTGGTTTTAGCCTTTGGAACAAACCAGTTTTGCCTACTTCGTTCAGGGAGGACCTGGCACAGGTGGAAAAACCCAGGAGGGAACAGAAGAAGGGTCAGAGAATAGGAAGATGTAACCTCCAGAAGAAGATTGAGGTATCTGGGATATTCAGGCTAGGGAAGACTAAGCAGAAATAGTTTTTGAGGAATGAAAATGCTCAGAGGAAAGGAAAAGTTTATTCTGGCTGGTTGTGGTGGGATGGTTCTTGCTCATGTCCTTACCTGCTGCATGGAGATCAGTAAACAGTCTCCATGAATGGGAGCAGGAGTATGGGACCTTTAGCTCTTGGGATTTTAGAATAGTCTTGTGGGGATGGTTTGGGTAGAGCTGGTCCTGCCTTGAAGCACTTCTGCCTTCCAGCCTGCCCTGTGTGCTGTGACTTCCTTTGCCCCTGTAGCTGGATGCAGACTGCCTGCTTTCCTTGGAACACATGACTGAAACTCAGAGTACGTGAGCAAGGAAAGAAGGGGTGGTTGCTTTGAGTGCCACATGCTGTCTGCCCAGATCCCACATGTTTGTACTGGGAAAATCCCAAGATAGACTTTATTATTTGGCAGGGCCTTTGGGCTCCAGCAAGGACCAGGGACTCCTGGTGCCACATGTGATAGAGAGGGCTCTTGAATAAGACTGAAAGGTGTTGATTGAAGAGAAACCGGGGAGCACAATTATCTTACTTGTCCCAGTGCAGTCTGAAGCTACTGGACAAAGCAGGGAGTAGAATTTGTTGCCTGTGGGCTTTTTTTTTAACTAGGGCAAAAGCTTGGCTTTCTAGATAAAATTCTGAGCAGCGGTTTGCTGAGCGCACTGCAATGGTTGATTTACCAAAAACATCCTAGTCTGTGCAAGTGGTTGGAGACAGGTTGGCATTTGTGGTTCTTCCTCATGCACATCGCTGTTGCTGCAGGCAAAAGGCAGAGAAGCAGCTGCTCAGACCTTGTGTGCTGCTCTTCCTGCTGAGTGCCATATTGCTCAGCTGCACCTCGCTGTGCCAGTGCTGGGGGACTTGGAACATCTGTCCCCTGCACCAAGGAGCCTCTTGGTTCCCAGCTGGCTGTGTGTGCACTGCTGCTGAGGTTAAATATTCTGCTTAGACCTTTGCTCCATGAGTCTGGTTGCTGCTTGCAGGTTGAGGAAGGAACCACTCTGGCAGTGCTGGTCTGTTTATGAGGGAGTGTGGTGTAGGTGCCAAAGACAAAGTTTTAGGAAGAGCTTGCTCTGTAATATGCCCTCAGCATAGGAGCAGGCCAGGGGAACCACAAAGATGGTCAAAATTAGAGCTGGATATCAGTCTGGCACAGGTCTGGCATTTCACCTGCATGCAGGGCCACCTGTTGGACACTGGCACTGTTGGCAGGAGCTGGAGGCCTCCAGTCTCACCTACCTGTTTATGTGAAGGTCTGGGACAGCCTGCATTTCGCTGTGTCTCAACTAGTGAGGTCAGCTGGAGGGACTGGAGCCTTCTGTGGGCCCTGGTATTGTGAGGGAAGCCTGACCCCGGGCCTGACACAGCTCCCTGCAGTCAATACCAGAGCAAGGCAAGACGAGAAGGGATTAGAGGCAGGGCATGTTTTACAATAATCCTGCAACGTGTGCTGCATTCCAGGCCAGGAGGAGCTGGGAGTTGAAGGCACAGTGCGTGAAAGATGGCCTTTCCTGGAGTCCCACGGGACAGGCAAGGAGCAAAGCATCCCTGCATCTCAGCCCTTCAGCTGGAGCTTTACTTGGGTACCAGCATAGCTGCCTAGTGCATGGGAAAGGAACTGTGTCATCTTTTGTCCTCATTTAGAAGACAGGAGCATGAAAATGGACCTGTGCTATTCTTCAGGAAGGCATGAAGGGTTAATCAGATTTTCTAGCCTTGGGGATTATAACATTAACTGGTTTAGTCCTCATTGTCCTACCAAGACAGCATGACTACAAAAGGGAGAGTGACAGCTTGCCATCTCCACCACCAATAGCAGGCTGGTTTATGGTACCCACTGGCTTACCTGTAAGTGGAAAGAAGTTTTTTTTTGTATGAGGTGTCTCTGGTGCCCTGTGCCAGGTGTGATGCACTGTTTTGCTCAGGGTGTTGGGACTTTGCTACTGCTGTCTTGGCTGGGAAGGTGTGGGTGTGCAGCCTCTGCCCCATTGCACAGAGGCATATTGGGGTTTGATTTTGCTTCTCATGGCCTGGATATAAAATGGCAAGAGATGATAAGCAGGAAGATGGGAGTAGTGGAATTTGTATATTAATAACTTACAGTACTTCACACTCATTAAATTAATTAATTAAATTCCTCAGTTCCCTAAGGCTACTAAGCAAGTTGATTTCAGAGTTAGGATTAAAAGTCTCATGTCAGCCTTCCCCCATGCTGTCACAGCACTTCTGGCTCCATCCTGCCTTTCGCGCTCTCCGCTTGCAGGTTTCCTTGCTTGAACTCTTTGCCTGCAGCCTGAGGATTGGATCTATCAGAGTGGCTTTATAAGAACTGGCTGGAAAATCTACAGATACGGTCTACTTTTGTTTAGAAAACAACCTGTCTTTTGCCCTTGTCTGGGCATAAACTGCTCCTATTTTGTGGCTACTGGGGAGGGCATTTCTCATCACCCTGAAGCATGTGCCCAGCCAGGGTCTACCTCACAGTGGCTGGTTTTCCCAGTTGCCTGGGCGTTGTCTCCTGCAGACCATGACCATCTTCTCCTTGGTTGCTCTGACATGAATGTTGCTGCCATCTTTATAAGGCATCAAAGCTCCTGAGCAAGTGGCCATCCTGAAGTGATGGTCTGGCTTGCTGCACTGCAGCCTTCCCACACCTGCTCAGTACCCACTGAGTTCTCAGCAGTGCCCTGCTGGGTGTCAGTAGGTAATGGGAGGCAGGATGCTTTTATTTACTGACTACATGAATCTTGCCTTCCTTGTGTTCCTATGTGTTGCATACAAAAGCTCATAATGATGTTGTTTGATGTTTTCTTGGACATCTTGTCCACAGGTGAATGTGCAGGTCTCAGTCATGGCTGATGGATCAGCTCCACACCCCTCGCCTTTCTTTGAGCCAGGATACTCTGGATGTTCCTGCACTGCACTCAGAATACCTTAAAGCCACTGACTTCCATAAACCATGCAGGATAGAGTGTAGCTGAGCTGTTGTCTGTCCTGCAAGCAGTGGTTGACACCCCCAATGGGTTTAAGTGGTGTGGAGATGGAACCTCAGCATGCTGTTCTACCAGCACTGCTCCTGCATGCATCCTGCAGAGGCATTTCTAAACAAACTGTAGTTATTTAGTGTATGGTTTTGTGCCAACTTCAGGAAAGCCTGTTCTCTGTGCTCTCCCAGTGTGGTAACCTCTGTCAGCCTGGCTCTGATTGATGCTATTAATATTTTAGACATCATTTCGGATCTCCGCCTTGGCAGTGCTCCTCACTCAGGGAAGAGCTGTCCTGTGTGGATGCCTGCAGCTGCCAGAGGAGTGTGCTTGCTGCCTGACAACGTGTTTTGGTGGAGGCAGGTCTGCAGGTTAGCAGGACCACCAGGACTAATGGTAGCACAAAATCTTCAAAGAGCTAATTGTTAGCCTCTAGCAGGTCCAGGCTGGACCTTTCTTTCTGTAAGTGAGAGTCTGGGACATTCTCTTCAGTTCTTGTCTTTCGGCACTGCCTGCATTTGGCCAAGGACCTTGCTGTGGAGAGGGGTCTCCATGCCTCTGCTCAGCCCTTTCAGTTACTGGAACTGGCCTTGGTGGAACTGCCAAACCAAAACCAGCTCTGTGTCTCTCCTGTGTTTTCGGTCTCCCTTTGCCGTTGTACCGTGTATGATTTGGCCACATGGAGTTGGTTCTGCTGCACCATTTCTTGCCTGTGGGGACAGTCAGTGCCAATGAGGAGGTGACCGACATCCTCCACTGGTGCTCTGCCACGCGCAGTTTCCAGCTGCCTGCCAGGAGCTGCACATGGACCCATCCTGCATCTCCTCGCCTTGCACCTTGCTCTTGGTCTGCTCTAAGCAGTGGAGCTGCATGGCCATTCCTCTCGGTGCAGGAGAGCTCTGGTGATACATTCCTTGCTCAGCCTTCCCCATGGGGCCCAACTCAATCCTGCTGCGGGAATGGAGCTGACGTGCTGTGGAGCCAGGGGCTCCGACAGATCCAGGAGACAGTGAAGCCATGTGACTGAATACCAGACTGTGTTTGCTCTGCCTAATTATCAAAAGTATGAGTTTGTTCTGCTAGGTGCACATTATGCCTTTATTGTGGTGTAATTATGCCAGCTGCCTATGTTTAGTGTCATAAAAAGGAATAAAATGCCCATTACCCGCCTAAAGAATTCTTCTTGTGGGTTTTTTTTATTTTTATTGCTCTGGAGTACACAGTGGGGATATCTTTGATCGGCAATTCTCCATGCAAAATAGCTAGTGAAATACTGTGCCTTTCGGAGAGCTCCTCCAGCCAGCAGCCTGCGAAGGCAGCTGGCCCACCAGCCTCACCTGGCGCTGCCTCTGCTGCTTTACTGCCAGCCCGATCTGGTGGTCAAGATGGTGAAGCCACCCCAATGCCTTCCTCTGAGGGAGCTTGACTGCTTTCCAGCAGCATTTCCCTGATGCCACCCAGGTCCCAAAGCTCTCTCCAGCCAACACGGCAGGAGAGGTGCAGGATGCTTTCCAAGCCTGGGAAAAGATGCAGCCTCTCTCCCTGCTGAGCTTTTCAGGAAGACACAACGCTGCCTGGGTCTGGCCGAGGTATTTTTTGGGCAGAATGATGTGTTAAGGAGTCCCATGCCCAGGGGAAGCACTGAAAGCTGTCAAGGGAGCAGCTCAGAGCAGTGTGCAGGTGGGAGCCACGTGCTCCTTCACCCTGCCTTGTCTGGAGTACCAAAAACACAAGCCAGATGGCTCAAACCTGCCAAAGGCCTGGTGGTGGTGTTGCAAGAGCAGGGATTCTAAGCCTCAGCCCCCAGCCAGCCCACGGCCCCTGCAGTTGGGTTTTGGCTGCTTTGGGGTTTCTTGTGGCGTCTGAATACCTAAGAACATGTTTCCGTGGTGCTGAGAGATGCCTCGAAGGAGCCACGTCCTCCGAGAGCTGAGGTTCTGTGCAAACATCAATTACTGAAACATATACCCTGCCAGGAAAGAGCAGCGGGGGGCTTGCTTTGTGTGTGTAAATCCTAGGGGCATTTTGGTGATATTAAGTAATTTCTGATGGAAAAAAAAAAATACAGAAAGCCACATATCGAAATCCCACATCTTTAGAGGTTGTTAAAAGCTGCCTCTCCGCCTTTCCTTCTTCGAGTCATTTCAGTCTCTAATTGGAAACTGACTTTATTAGCCTCATTAGGAGTGGTTAGTGCTGGCTATAGATAGCTCTTAAATATATGGTTTCAGTGGATGGTAAATCTGTTGGATTAGTTGGTTTATTTTTCAACTCGATGATATTTTCAGCAGGTCCCTGGCTCCCCCAGCCCGGCTGTGCCACGGATACCTCGCACAACGTCTCTTTTAATTCCCTCCACTTATTTTTTACGTCAGGTGTTCCTTGAAGTGGCCTTCACAGCTCTCCACCCTTTCAGCCGACGACTACGTCAGGGGAAGATGGACTTGTGCCTCCCCGCAGCTTCATTGCATATGCACACGCCGTCTGCCCCGGCGGCACGATTGCCTTGGTGAAGAATCCAAGGGGCTGCTGATAGCAATCATTGATTAAGAGGGTAATTGTCCTGAAAATTCAGATTGATCAAAAGGCAGAAATGATAACTTGTGTAACTGTGTTTAAAACCACGTCCTGTCAATAGGGGAGACTGAGACGTGGCGAGCAGAAAGCAGAGCGAATTGGATGTGTGCGCGGTGAGAGTGCCTGTGGTTCGGGGAGGAGGGGGAGCCATTCTTCCTTGGGGTCCGTAGCAGGATGTTTCTTGTCACTGACGCTGGGCTATTGGAGATTCAATCACTTTTATCTTCCCCTCTCTCTCAATCCAAATGCCTTTTCATATTAGAAAATTAGAATCAGCTCTGCTCATGCAAGATTTATTAGCTCTGCTGAGCAATACCACAGAAGAGTAAATGATGTCGCATTTCAGGGGCTTTTTACACATTATGACCAAACTTGCAACTTCTTAAGTATTTTTCCATTGAGCCACTGCAGGATGTGAAAGGGATGGGGAGACAAACTTCTCTCTGGAAATAGTTCTGCACCAGTCCAGATGTCTTTTCTTTATTATTGGAATGATTGGATTTGGTTTCTAATACAGATCTTTTCTTTGGGCTCAGTTTCTGTGCTTATTGCTCTGGAAATCAAACTTTAAGAATTGAGCCTGTTTATCACATTTTTTTCTTAGTTTCCTTTGTAGAAACACTCTTCAATGCTAAAATGTGTGTCTTTGGAGCTCTGCTGCTAGCTGGCACTCATTTACATCTGAAGAAGGCAAATCTTGTTTCCTGCTCAGTTTTTTTCCCTTGTGTTTTGCACTGGGTGGCTGCTTTTTTAAACGCCTTCTGACCTTGTGTTGTACACAGCTCATGTTTTGCGTAGTGATGGTCCTTTGGTCTTCAGGAAGTAGATGCTAAAGCTCTTTAAAGACATGAATGAATTTAGGCTCATAACACTCAATAGGTATTATTACGGGGATACTGAGGCAAGGTGGGGTTGGATGGTTTTCCTGTGAATGCAGATCAGAGAGACTTCAGCCACAAGGCTTGTTTGTGAGGCTTTTCACTTTCAAATTGCTTTGCAGGCATTAAATCCATGCAGCATCCTCATGGACTGGCTGCACAGGAGAGTCACTCAGCTGCAAGAGTCAGAATGACCAGTTTTTTGGAGCTTCTGCCTGAGCTGCTGTTCAGTTTTTCTCCCCATCTCAAAAATTAAAGTATTTGATTCAGAGTATTTCACTGATGCCACACAAGTCCCTGGTGCTCTGCAACACTCCACTCCTCTCACAATGGGCATTGTGTATGTAACCCCCATACAAAAATGGCTGTTGTCAAGGTAAACACCATTTTTCTGCTAGTTCTGGTTTGGAATATTCGCAAAAGGGAGCAAATTTTTCTCCGGCCATCATCATTTAGGAAAGTAGACAGCATCACAGAGGGATGCTGATACCACTACTCAGTGTCTCACACTAAAACCAGCATTAAGCAGCAGAAGCTGGAATCAAGTTGTAGAAGGGAATAGTTCATTCATAGCTTCATCTGCTGTCACCATGCAGTGGAGCCCAGCACCTGCTGTTGGGCTTCTGCCAGTCTTTTGTCTGTGTGGGTCTGACTTTTCCTTGACAGGGCTGAGCTGCTGGGAGGATTGCAGTGCAGGCAGGGTGGAGGAGAGGTTGGGGCAGCCTCACAGTTAAGATCCTTTGTCTCACCTATCAGCATAGCCAACACGGGGCATCTGCATGGCTCATCATTGTGGGCTCCAGACACTCGGCATCGTCCTCTGCTTTGCAGGTTTAAAGGGACTTTATTAACAAGCAGTGCTAATTACATCTACAATAACACCATATTTGGACCTGTCCAAGTGCCAGTCTAACTTGTTGCAAAGTTCTGCCATTCGCCTTTGCAAAAGGCGTTTCTAAAGGGCTGCTTAAAACTGTGGCTGGCTGGCAGGGAGGCTTCTCGTCAAGTGTCGGTGCTTGGGAGGCAGATACACTTGACAAGCAGAAGGACTTGACTTTTTCCCCTTCCATGTACAAGCACTATGTATTATTCAAGGTCTTCTTAAGTCAATGCCGGGTTATTAATCGGTCGCTTCTCTGCATGTTAAATTTGCCTACTAATTTCGAGGCTGTGGAAGAGGACTGCGGGTATGAGTTTCCATGGCATTTTCTTTCCCTCCATGAGTCTCTGAACACCCGCCTGTGCAGTCTGGGGCTGTTGCAGCTCCTTGCCTTGGGTTCAAATGTTGTAGTGTTGCCTGCACACCAGCTGCATGGGGAGGTGAGGTCCAGGTTATTGAGTTAATGTTCCCTTTTCCAGGTAGTCACTGAGGGTAGGGAGAGCAGGGGTAGGGCCAGAGCAATAAAAGCCTTGCTGTGAACCTTGAGGGACCAGACAAGACCCCCACAAACCACCTCCTGAGGACTAGGAGTGCTACAGTCTCAGTTGTAACTACAGAAAGACATCGTGGTGTCCAGGTGTGGGGCAGGCTTTGTGTATAGCCCAGGAGGGGGTTGATCCATGACATAGGTGCTGTCTGCCTCCCCTTGGCCCCTGCTCTGTTTGCAGGCTGATGTAATGAGTTATTTGTAGCTGATTTGGAGACAGCCTCTGTGTCATGGGACTCTCCCTGTCCTATCCCCCAGCCAGACTTCCATGCTCCAGTCTCCTCCCTCCACGAGTTCTGGCAGCGCTGCCTGTAGTAGGCAAGGCACGTGGGCCAGCCTCGCCTGCACGTTCCAGGAATCACGTCAGCTGTCATTACTTACATTACCTTGATTGGAAACAGTCAGTTATGTCACCGTCCATCATCGTGTCTCTCCCAGGAGGCGCTGAGGAAGGAGGAGAGGAGCAGGAATTATAAAGCGCTTCTGTGGTGCTCCGCCAATCCCACTGCTCCGTTGGCTGAACATCTGTCATCAGGCAGCTTGAAGAGAAGGTACTTTGTCTGATGGATCTTCCCATTGTAGCTCCACAGGGAGGAGCCTTCTGCAACATTGGGACTGCCCCATGAGAAGAGCACTGGGGACTTTATTGGAGTTTAACGTGAAGGGAATGATGCTGCTGCCTGGATAGCTCTGTGGGGTATCGCAGCTGGGGTTGCAGGATGGGCTCTCCTGCCTGAGGGCTGCTTTGAACCAGGTAGAGTCACCAAAACTGTCTCCAGTACGAGTGAGTCAGAGCTTGGACTTGCACACTGTCCCCTGCACACACTGTGTGACTGCAGAGGATTCCTGGCCGTATCTCAGGTGGGAGTCCATCCTCCCTTTGGCTGGGAGCTCCAAATTCCCCTAATGAGAATGAGATCTGGCTTTTGATGAAGGAAGCTTCTTATTTCTAATGGGAAATTATCTGGAAAGTTTCCAGCCCTCTCTTCCCCAATTGATTTGGGAGTTTGGCTCCAGTTCCAGCCATGGGTCTCTTTGACTCTGGTGCCCATGACAGGCTGGGGGACAACATGGCAGTAGCTATGTCCATCTCTGGTGGCAGAGCCCATGGTGCCTTGTGTGGTGAGGAGGACAGCTCATCTGTCCAGCAGCCTCCTGGGAATAAATTTGTGACTGAACTCAGGATGGGTTTGAGAGGGTAAGAAGAAAGAGGAGCTCCATGGCCATAGCAAGGAGGTGCTCCAGGACTGTAAGGCCGGGTTCCCCAAGGCTTGTGTGGCAAAGTCTGTCAAAGCTGAAAGCAAGACCAGTTTGAGAAGCACATGTAGCCCAGCAGGACACAATGGGAAGTGAGGAAGGCAGTAGTGCCTGCCTCCTTGTTTTTCATGCTATGTGTGTATTGGTCCTGGCACTCTGAGAGAAATGCTACCTGTCAATCACAGTGCTCACATTTTAACCTTGTTAGCTGGGGAGAGAGCAAGGGTGGTTTGACAACAGCTGGACCTCAGTGAGCCCCAGGATGTGGGTGTTCAACCCATCTTGGTACCTGACAGTGCCTCTCCAGAGATCAAGCAGCTGGAGGGGAGGAAAGCCAGGACAGGAGGTCTGCAGCCAGAGTCCAAAGAAGGGAAGAAGAAGAAGTTTCATGGTTCTGTGTGTTTCTCCTTGGAGCAGCTCCATCAAAGGCAAGAATATGGTTCAAAGAGAAATCTTAAAACACACGGAGGAACTGGCTGGTGCCAGCAGCGGCACGTGGGTGCTGCACAGGGGGTGTGGGTGAGTAGGTCATGGCTGGCTGAAGCAGCCTGGTCTCAGCCTGTGCAAGGCATCCTGTGCAAGTACAGCTAGCAAGGTCTGACCTGTAATCCATCCTGTCCTTCAAAGAACCTGCACTGTACAGAAGTGATGCTTTCTGTGTGCCAGGGGCGTTGCTGCAGTTACTCTTAGCAGAGTTTGAAGAGCTCTTGTTGTCCCCAGCTTTAGGTGCAGGTGGTGGTGTGCTGGTTGGCCCAGGTGCATGGAGCTTGCTAGGCAAAGAAAAGATTGAAAAGGAGAGTTGTTCTGGAGGAAAGGTGGGTTTGCATAGTGGGTGGATAGCTAGTGAAGTAAATACGTGCTATAAACATGTTCAGAGCATCTCCGTGTGAAGAACCCAGCACAGCCTTTCTGAGTGAATAGAAAGAGAGCCTGGGTTCAGTTCATATGTCTGTTTTCATTTCTTTTCTTTTTCTGGTCAACTGTGGCTGTAGATAAGAGTTTTCTATTTGAAGTTCAGAAGGGAAGGGAAATCCATTGTTAGAAGGGGAGACTTTCTTTTTGCTTGATATCTATCTCCAGCGACACAGCGGAGAAGGAAAAGATTTGCTATGATAAAGGTAGCTTTAAGGAGGAAAAAAAAAAAGTCACATTGAGTGTTGCTTTTCTCTGTACTTCAAAGCCTGGGGTAATATGGAACAGTGTAAAAGAAGAGAGAAAAAAAAAAAAGCAACCTAGCCCAGCCTCTGCACGGGGGCTGAGAGTGCCATAATATAGCACCATCCTGGCCAGAAATCCAGCGCTCTTCCCGACCTGTTCATCTGGGCTTGGCGCGGTGGTGTTCGGTGTGCACAGCACCTGCCAGGAGTCCGTGGGGATGGGCTGCAAGGGGGCTGGGTGCTCCTTGTGGGGGGAGCAGAGGAAACGTTTTGCAGGTCTGCATCCTGTGGAAGGACTGAGCTGAGGGAAGTCACTCACTGGAAAGAAAATCAGGCAAGTCTGGAAGCAGTATGGGGAAAATGTGCCAATAAACGTCTAATTATTAAAATAACCTAAGAGAGTGCACAGAGTGTTCAATACGGTGTGGCAGAGTGAAGAAGCCCAACAGCACAGCTCTGGTGAGGGCTGTGGGTGGGAAATGGCCAAATGTCTCTGTCCATGCACCTCGGAGCCAGTGGGGTTGGCTTTCTGGGGTCCTGGGCTGTAGGATAAGCTTTTCCTGAATTAGTTCTTAACAAACCAGAGCAGAGGAGTGCTGGGGAGAGGGTGCCTGTGAGTGCCACCCCCTTGCTTGGAGCAGGCATGTGTAGCTCTGTGAGCATACAGGGGGGCTGCAGCTCCACGATCATCAGTGGAACTCTGACGGCCCAAATGTGCCCGTACAACACGGGCAGAGATAGGAGCTCCCTACTCCCCTAGGCAGGGAACAGAGAGGTGCAGCCTGGGGAGCTGAGGCTTGTTCTATTGCAGTTCTGCTGTGTCCATTTATAGGCTTCCCCTTTCCTCTGCTACTGCTCTGCCGGCCTGTCTTGGGCTTGCTGAGCTGCTGGGACACCCCTGGAGCAGACACCGGCTGAGACATCCTGTTCCCCTCCGAGAAGCTGGTGCCTTAAGTAAAGGAGAGAGCAAGTGTGTGCTGGAGGCTTTGCCTCTGTGGGAGTCTGGGGAGGAGCAGGACGAGAAACCAACAAACTCATTTTCAGCACTGACCCAAGCGGAGGCTGGAAGTGAAAAGATTTCCAGCAAACCTGGGCTGGTCAGGGTTGCTAACGAGCCTTTCCTTTGAGCAATGTTTTACATTCTTTAAGGATCGCAGGGAGCTCTTGGGGAGAATCTGCTGAAGTAAATGGCAGAGTCAAGTGTGCCAGCTCCTTTCTTTCCCTTTTCTTTTCCCTTTTTTTTTCGTTTCCCCTTTCTTGGTTCTCTTTATTATGTGGAGTTGCTCTGGCTCTTTCTCTCACTTCTGTTTCTCCTTTTGTTCTCTCTTTGTCTATTTATCACACTGTGAAGGTTGAAAGAGATGTTATTAATCTGGGAGAATGAAGGCAGGATTAGTGGTATGAATCGGATTTTGAGAGCTGTAATGATGGAAAGACTCGCTCTGCTGGCGGGCTGCGTGAGTTTGATAAATGGGGAGCACTCCAAACTGACTCGCGCCTTCCTCCGCACTGCTCGCTTTGCCCGCTGGGGCGTGCCATGCTCTCAGATCTGCCAGCCATCCCACACCGCTCCTACCTGAACCAGAGCAAAAAGCCAAGGGTAAATCAGAGACAAATATCTCCCATTGCACTTAAAGAGATCATTTCTTTCAACATCTTTTTCAAACGGAGTCCTGTCAAGTTCTTGGACAGCCTTGTGTGGAGGTAGGATCCTTCCTCGGAGTGTGGCTGCGGCCGTGCGTTATTGTCTGCTGCCGTGGCTTGGCGGAGAGCAGTGAGGCGTTAGCGTGGCTGCAGCAGAGCTCGCGTCCTGCGAGGCACAAAGAACCAGGATCATCTCCTTAGGGCTGCACCCTGCTGTGTTTGCCTCCTGAGGGTTGCACCGGGCTTCAAAGGCGTGTGTGGCTGGGAGAAAGCAGGGGCTATTTCATCAGAAGTTGCTTTGGGGTCTTTGCCCTGAAATCTTCAGAATGAGGGGTCCTGCCCTTGCCTAACATGAGTCAGGTTCCCTGTTATCAACCTTGAGGTGGGGCAAAGCAAGCTCTGGAACAGCCAGGCAGAGTAATTGCCCCCAGCTATGGGGTAAAGGAGGACTCTCTGGACCAGCATCTTTAGTGAGTAGGGTTCAGTCCTGGCTTCTGTCCTGGCATCACTCCACTGCAAGCTCACACGCTTGAACCTTTCCTCATCCCCACCCTTGGGTGTGTGGTGCCCCATGTTGCACCTTGCAGAGCCAGAAAAGCTAGGGACAGACTCAGGTGTACATTACATTGCACTTTGAAGCAAGGACAAAGCTCACTGCCCTGAAGTGAGCATTCGTACACAGGGACTGTGCCCTTATCCCAGGGTCCTTTATGGGAGTCCTTACCTCAGCCTCTTCTATGGCCTCTGCTGTGGACATCTTGTGTTCTTTGCTTGGTTATGGCTAGGTTTGGGTCTTGTGGTCAAGCCAGAGAGCATGGATTTGCTGAAGTGGGAGGTGATTGTGTGAAGGCCAACGTGCACTGTGTTGGGAAGGTTTGGGTCCTTCAATGCCCTGCGCCCCAGAAGGTGTGAGCGTGGACTTGGCCCTACAGCCCATCCAGGGGAGCACAGCGAGTGCCTGGTGGTGGGTGCAGACCACCCACCACTGCAAGGTTTGCATCTTGCCTGGTTAAGCAGGGGATTGTTGCTCAGTAGAGGAGGGAGAACAGTGGTGTGTGGGAGGGACCCTGCTTCTGAGGGGGAGTCAGACCACCGGGCAGCCCAGCGTTGTCAATGTCCCTTTAACTACAAGGTAATGGACTCCCCCGCGCTTGGGCTGAGCTCTGCTCCTGCCTTGGCAGGAACAGTAATGATTGTCAAGGTAGAGCTAATGAGACGTGCACATCTTTAAAGGATCGTGGCTTCCAAGACAAAATTAAAAGGAAAAAAAAGAGAAACGAGATGGGGGAAGGAGAGAAAGTCCAACTGCAGTGCCTTGGCCGGCAAGGCATCCGTCCATCTGTCCTGCCTGCCCTTGGCAGGATCACCTCTAAATGACTAGCAGGGCCTAGCATTTGCTTGCTGCTGCAACTCCTATTTGGCCCTGGGAGCCCCTTCACCTCCCTGTGACCTCCCCCCAACCCCTCCCCAGGCTCTGGTTCCCAGGGTGAGGGAGCAGGGCGCTGCTGGGTGTGTGACACCTTGTCAGGGCAGGCAGCAGGAGGACAGGCAGCCCAGCTGCTGTGAGGCACGGCTGTGGGGACAGCCGTGCTGGAAAGTGGAGTAGGAGGGAGGCATACAAGGAGATGAAGGATGCAGGAATGTCCTGTCCTGGGTCAGTTGAAGATGTGGGAGTGGCGGTGCTATCAATCCTGGCTGACTCATCCCTCTCTCCATCCTTTTCCACCGGGTCTGGGGTGATGCGTTTGGCATTTTCAAGCATACATAAAAGTACTGTCTGGATGCCGGGGAATTAATGGTCCCCCAAATGCTTGTCCCACTGGGGGTGGAGAGGAAGAGATGTCTCCCCTCTGGTGTTGGGAAATGCCCCATGGCCACTCCTCAAAGGAGAGGCTTTCAGGATCAGGCTGAGACAGGATGTGACCCTTTGGGAAGAGCTGGCAGGGGAGCTGGGACGTTATGTGTGGTGTGACTGCCTGCACATACTTTTCCTCCTGTTCTCACTATTTCAACTTCACAGGTTGAATTGGTTCAGAGCAGCCAAACTAAATGAGGAGAAAAATGATCAGTCAAATATTTCTTAAATCCTGTCTTTAAGAGCTAAGTGCTTGGCTGGAACTTTAAGGCAGGTAATGAGGCTCTCTTCAGATCAGCTTGTGATGTGGAAACTGCTAGATTGACCAGGCTGCAACTGGAAGAAAGCTCTGTCACAGCTGGGGACAGTGCAGCACGGGACTCTCCACGCCCCGGCACTCTGCGCCAGCCTGCTGCCACCACAGCTCCCTGCTGCCTGCAGCCAGCTTCACCCTCATCCTGCAAGGAGTAAAATACAGCTTGGAGCTGCAGGGAGCAGCCTGCTTGCACAAAACTGGGTGATTCACTGCCACACAAGGGGATGTGTGTGTCAGTCAGTGCTTTGGAGACCAGCCCCAGTTTGCTCCAGGCATGCGGGTGAGAGCTTGGGTGGAGATGGTGAGCCAGAGGACTACTGTCCCTCCACTCTGACCAGTGTTCAGTTTTAAGCTGACAGGATTGTTTTGCTGCAAACATCGGAGTGACTTCAAGCCTTGCAGTGGCTCTGGGAAGGTGGGGTGCTGGTGCAAGGGGATAAGGGGAATGATGTCATTCTTCCAGCAGCCTGGTAAGGATGTGTTGGTAGGATCGTCCTTCCTTTTCAAGATCCTGTCCTTCCCTCTGCAGTGGGGCACCAGCAGTGCTTGTCTGCTCAGGACGACACCTTCACAAGGCATTTACCAGAGCAGAGGAGCTGTTTTGCTGGGGGAAGAGTGGCAGTGCAGGAGCAGCAGAAGAGAAGGGAGCAGTGCTGGGCAAGATGGGATGTACCGTTGTCTCTTCCCATCTCCAAAATACTTGCTTCTCCTTTAGTCTGGGACTGGGAGAGAATCTGGTCTTACCAGGCTGCTCTGCATGATGATGCTGGTGCCAGACTCCTGTGCCCTTGCACCTTGTCACGCCATGCCCACCTGGCAGCACCTTGCCGTCCTGCTCTCCACTGGGCCTCTCCCAGGCACGATATGGGGACCCTCTGAGCTTTCTGCTTTGTATCCAGGATTTTAGGCCTTCTGTTGTTAATTATTGAGATGTAATAATGTGATTAGTGCACTATTAAAAAAATCGCTGATATGATTACCATGGATTTAATATCACATGATATATCATTACATTGTTACATGGTGACAGATGTAATTGAAATACACTTATTGGAGCCTGGGGTCGTGTTTCATTCAATCACAGCAGCACCTCCGGGGGGCAGAGCAGAAATGGCTGAAAAAAAAATAAAAAGGCATCAGGATTGGAATTTGTAATGAAAACAAAGAAACTTGCAGCCTGTTCAAGTCTGGGGCAGCTGCTGCTTTGGCCTTTTCTCCATAGGAATTTAGAAAGGTTGAATTTTGGAGTGCTGTCTTGTGGATTGCCTGGAGGAGATAGGTGAGTGGAGTTGAACCTGTTTGCTCAGGAGACGAGCTGGAGGATGTGTGTTATGGATCTGTACCCAGAAGGCTTCCAGCCATCTTGCAGCACATGGTCCTGGTGCTATGGACACTACACCACGGACCTGCTGCTCCCTCTTGGCTCCTTTTTAAAAGGCAGGTGGACCCAAAGATGGTATCCACTGTGCTGTGGGAAAGTCAGCCAGCTGCTCCCCACCTTCTGCCTAATGCTGCATTTTTTGAAGGCAGGGATCACTCAAGTTGCCTGTGTGTGGCTCGGGCTGTGCCACAGAGAAAAAGTAGGCAGTGCTAAGCTCACCTGCAGAATTGTAACCTGGGTCGTGTTTCCTTCCGTGTCAGTGAGAAGAGGTGACATCTGTCTCTGCCGCATTATCTTTGGGAGGATCTGCACAGGGGCTTTGGGCGGCTGAGGTGAGGAGAGGAGCAGTTATCATGTACCCTCTGCAGAGGCAGACAGCTGAACCCGAGCCTGGGCAGGGAAGGGACTCTGCTCTCACTGCCCACCGGGCTCTGGCAAGTCCTAGGCTAGAAAAATACACTTGCAAGAGAAACACGAGGTCCCTTCGTGCTGTGGTGGCAAAAACCTGCTACTGGTCCTTCTCAGCGTGGTGTGGGATATGAATTTGGTCGTAAACACAGAGGTCTCCTTTTCCTCCATATCCTCCCCTTCCCGGCAAAGAACTGTCACCCACCCTCCTAATCCCGCACAAGGCAAACAATAGTTGGAGGTGTTGCCCTGGGCAGGATGGGGCTGTGGCAAGACCTCAGAGATACAGCACGACATCCTAATGCACATTAATTGCTCTGATCATCACCATATGCTAAGTCTCCTCCCATAAAGGGGACCAGCAAGGGGATGTGGCCTTACAGAGCTGTGATTAGCACTCAGGTACACCTGTCCCCAACCCTGCTGCGGGTCTCGGGGCTATTTTATCTTTGTGAGAAAGTGTGTAAGTGACTTTGAAAATGAAGGTGGTGTGTTTAATCTCATCCTCATGTGAAACAAAGGAAGGAGGAAGAATTTGTGAATGGAGAGAAGGCGACTTTTCCAGCCAAGTGGAGACTGGCAGTGCAGTGAGCTTGAGACATCTGGATGTTTGCATAATGATGCACCAGCATCTGGCCCTGCGTCGCTGGCTCGGCACTCACACGTTCAGCACAGCATCACCCCCTGCTCCAACGCGTCTGTCCCCAAAAATAAACCTTGCCGATGCTTGAGGGATCATTTCTATGTTGGCCTTTCAATTCTGTGTTCTCCCCCCAAAGAGTGCTCCCATTCCTCTTTTGTGGAGCCAGCACACCCATTATAAGCCCTTATTTTGCTGGGGGCTGTGGAAATTATTTTCCAACCGGTGTGGGAGCTCTCTGGCTGGGAAGGCCCTGGCAAGCATCTTTCTTTTGAGGTTAAAAACATAATTTCAGTCTGACCTCTGAGTTTCTGAGCTTTTGTTGGTTTTCTCCACTCCCAGATGGTTTTTGTGTGTGATTTTAAAATAGCCTTCTTCTCTTGGTTGAAGCTAGCTGATGCATCCACTTCTCATTCGAGGATTGTTGTGTTTTATTAATGCTGTTATTATTCCATTACTGTCATTGTGCTCTTTTATAGCAAATAGCTTAATTTAGTTGAGATACACAGATGCTGAGAGTTTAAGTTAAATCTTCAGCACTTGGTATTCTGGGCACTGAGCAGATATTCCGTAAGCACTTTGGTATAAACCTTTCACTTAAAAACGGATGAGCTGCTGGGGCAGTGCTGGGTGGCAAGAGTTTGGGAGAGGGGAGAAGGGTTGAGGGAGTACTTGTTTAGCACCATAAGGAGGACCTCACAGTTAAATGTGACTATAGGTGCTAAGGAATAAAGCTCCCACTGAGGATTTCACCCCCAAGATGGGCTGTGGTGGATCCCTCTTCCTTACCACTGGCATTTCTGGGTTGCTTCGAGTTGTGGTGTAGGGGCAGAATGTGCTGTGATTTCTGCAGCTGAAGCTGCCTGGCTCCTGGGGGAGGTAGGGACTGGGCGTGGTGCCACCCTGGAGTGGAAGATGCAGTACCAGTGAGACCCAGTGAATCTGTGCAGGGCCGGGAGTTGGACTCGATGATCCTTGTGGGTCTCTTCCAACTTGGCGTATTCTGTGATTCTGGTTGAAGAAAAACATGGCTGCTGGAAAGTTGTACTGTGCTGCAAGTAGTTCTAACAGCAGAGGAAGGGAGCTGAGAAATAGCATTGGTGCCCAGATGACTTAGGGGCCAAGGTCCTGCTGTTAGAAATTATTTGGGTGCTTAAGCCTCCTGGGAAGCTGGTGCAATCCAGGCTCTGAAGTACCTTAGCTTTTGAAATTTTACCACTTACTGTTGACAGATGTTCATCTGAAATGGATGCTTCTTGCTCAGTGCCTCTGGGCATTCATTAATACTAGTGATAACAATTTCAGATTGTCTCCTACACCTCGTTCCCTGCCTCCATCCCTTAAAAATTACAAGGTAATGCTTGTTAGTGTCATGTTATTTGTGCGCTTAACTCTTACTGCCTCAGTAAAACCTGCTGATTTTGGTGCTGTCAGTGCCAAAAGTACTTCACGTGGGACAGGGAAAGCCAAGAAGAGAGTAAAGTAAAATGGAGTAGGCACATGCAGCACAGGTTGAGGTGGTGCTTATGGCAGTGTTGGCTCAAGTTGTCCTCTCCACCTGGCCATGGCAGGGAGGGTGCCATGTCCCTGCCAGTTGGCCCTTTGGGGAACAGCCCTGCCCTGTGCCTTCCCCTTCTACCACCCATGGCTCTAGGACACCCCAGTCATCGTGAAGAGGGCTGTCCCTGCCTCTTGAGCCCCTCAGGGGCAGCCTCTTTGGGGTGCCCCTGTCAAGGGCTTGCTTCCCCCCTTTTTCCTGCGGCCAAGCGAGGGGAGCAGCTCCCAGTGGTGGGGACAGGTCACGGAGAAGAAGCGCGCTGCCCCGCACTGCCCGTCCCCAGTGTGCACTCCTGATAGCTTGGGGGTCCACGGGGATCTGTTGAGTTCATTTTTTCCCCCCGCTCTGAGGCGCCCTTGTGGCTTTATGTGGCTGTCGAGGCGACCGGGGAGCTAACGACATGCACGGAGCATCCTCTGCGGAGGAGCCCCAGCGCCCGGTTCTGCTGGAGGTCTGCTTTACCACTTACGAGAAACGAGTTAACCTCCCTTTGATCTCAGTTCACGGCTAACCCTTTAACAAAGTCCGGGATGTGCAAGGAAATCAATACTCAAGGCATTGAATTTAACACCAGCCATCAACTCAAGCGTAACACACACACTGACTGACTCCGATTACAAGGAGCGGGCTGGTTTGAAGCTTGTTTGCCAGCTCTCTGGGGTGGTGCGGGGCAGCAGCGGGGAGGGCAGGCGTGCTTGCATGGCTTGCTGTCGCTCAGGGAGGGAGCAAGAGGGACTTGGTGCGCTCTGCCATGTCCTCCTGATCAGCTCTGCCTTCTGGTGCCCCTTGTCTCTCTCCTTATGCCTCTGATTTGCAACCCTGGCAGCTGTTGCCTGACACAGGAGCAGAGAGCTTGGATGCTGTGCGTGATCACTGAATGCCTGTTTGTATACACACGTAATTGCACTCTTCTGGTGAGGAGCGACGGGACCCAAGGCAGGGCAGGTTCTGCTGAGCCAGACAAAAAAGAGGTACTGCAAGTTAAAAATCTGAAAAATAAAATGCTGCGGGCGGGAAAGGTTGAGAGTCTGGTCAAGGAGGCAGCTATGTCATTTTTCCAGCTCAGGTCCTCCCCACAGAGATCTAATTAGATTAGTAGAGAGCTAATTGGGACACCTTGTTCCATTCCAGCAGCTCAGTCTTTGCTGGCACACTGGCAGGAAGCAGTGGGCAGACTGCCTGGCACGGCTCCACATCTGGGAAAGCCAGGTGATCCACAGCCAAGTGCTTTCTGGACAGCCCATGGAGTTCCTCATCACATCTCAGCCCTCCAGTCCTCAGCTGCAGACCGGCTCTTTCTGTGGGCGTTCGTTCTCACTTTCTCCTTGTGTTTCCACCAGCCGCAGGCAGAGCCAAGGTTAGGGCTGGGTTCACAGGGCAGCTGAAGGAGGCTGAGGGGCTGCAATGAGTGTTCCATGACCCCACAGCTCTGTCCTTGCACTGTGGCTGGGTGGGGGCCATCCCTCTGCTACCCAGGCTCAGTAATTACTCTTTTGGGCATACGCTCCTGACCTGTTCCTTTGGTCTCGTACTGTCACCAGGCAGCAACTAGACAAATCCTAATAGTGTTTCCCAAATGCACTGGCAGGGAAGAGCCAGCCAAGCCACAGAATCTGGGCCTCAGCAGTGGCAAGCAATGATGGCTCCTTCCACAGGGAGCAGGGTCCAGGAGCATCCATGTATCTGGGTGTCACAGCCCTCCCCAGCGCCTTACTACAGGCAGAATTGCAGACATGGTTAAAAGCCATAACCAGAAGGTGGTCACTCCCTGTGTCCTTGCAGGAACCCAGCCTGGCTGGTGGTTGGTGAACCTGGCAGCACCAAAGAGCCTTGGAGGTGCCTTTTGCTCCCTTGGGAGATACGAGTTGAGGCCTTGGGAGCCCATTTCTGTCAATTGTGTCATGATCTCCTCTGTCACATTCTCAGTGCTGTAGCACAGTGCTGGTGCCCCCTTTGTAGGCCAGGTAGCCAGTCCTACCTGGCCATAGCTGCTGTGGTTCATCCCCCCCATGCCTCCTTTAATAACCTCTCCTCAGGACCTTGCCACGTCCTCCTCTCAGGTCCCTTTATTCTCTGCTTTCCTGACCTCTCTCCAAATTGATTCTCTCATGGTGTGCTGTCCAACCCCTCAGACCATCTCCTTCTGTTTGTTCTTTCACTGAAATTGGGGAGCCTCAATTTTGCTGCTGCTGCCCCGACAGGCTCTGCTCTCTGGGCTGCATGCTTTGCCTGCTTGCCTGGTGTTTGCATCCATCACAGCTCTTAGAGGCACCTCTGCTTTAACCTCCTTAGTCTTAACCCTGACCTGAGTCAACAATCATGGGGAAGAGCTGCTGCTTAGATGATCCAGTATAAACTCTACCTTTGATTAGACAGGTATCATCCCTAGGCACTGGCACAGCAGCACCTTGTTAGCTTTTCTTGGTGTTCCCTCAGTGCAGCCATGAGAGCCAACACGGGCAGGGGACGTGGCTGCTGCCCTCATAATCTTTATTGATCTTTTCCCTGATGCCTCGTGCATTGTATTCTCTTTCCTTTCTATTGCTCTTCCAGCTGCTTCTCCTCTGAGTGGCTTTGCATCTTGTGGGAGTGCAGAGAAACTCTGTTTTATTCGATTCTTGCAGTAGCACTCAGAGGCCCCGACAGCTCTGGTAGATTGATGCTGTGCCAAATACAAAAGGTTAGGTTTTACTCCTGAGTGTCTGATGTCTGGGAGGAGGAGGAGGTAAGAAGAAGCAGAACCTGTATCTCCTTGCCCCTCTGGTCTGTTGTGTATGGGCCAGTTTCTCTGCAGCGTGCCAGAGATGAGCTTTAGCGAAGGTCATGTATCTGTCCCGAGAAGGCCTGGTGAACATGAGAATGGAAGGGGTTGTAAGATGTGAGCTGAGGGAGACGTGTGTGATAAGACATGCAGGCAGGTGCATAGAAGTGGTAAGAAGGTCCTGCAGGATCACTCTCTGATTTTTTTCTCATCCCCCAGGGACTGGGTTTTAGGAGCAGATTATGAAACTGAGATGTGAACCTGCTTCACCCAGCACCGTCCCTTGCTGCCACCCTGCAAGCAACCTTGGCAATGATAGGTAGTGAAAACCAGAAGGTTGAGTTGCCTTGTGTGGCGCCTGCAGCGTGAATGGATGTGCAGTTGTACATCACCTCCCCTGTGCTTTTGTCTTGGTAACCTGTCCATGGGTCTCTACCCTCCATGGTCCCATCCTCCCCGTCTGGCATGTTTGTGCATAGCAGCTGAACCATCACCAGAGGTGATTTCTGGCTGGTCCCTGCCAGAAATGTCCAGAGCACCATATGCTGAAACATGCTGTGTGTGGTACAAAGGAGCAGTGTGTCTGCTCTGGACAAATGGCTTTGTTTTGCACTCGAGAAACTGGAGTCAAAATGTCACAGCAGTGTTTTGCACAGGAATAGATTGTTCCTTTCCGAAGGGCAACAGTTCTGTCCCTGGATTTTACTTTGTGGTTCCGAAGCAGAACTGTTCCCACACAGTGAAACAAGACAATATTTTGGCTTTTCCGTCCCGGTTTAGTGTCAGAGCCTTGGTCTTTCAGTGGGGTGGACACCGTTTCCCAGCCCGTTACAGCAAGAGCATGCTCCCTGCCAGGAGGCAAGGATGAGTCCCAGGGATGTGCTGCTTCTGCTTTCAGCACGTTTGATCCAGCCCGACTCTTTCAAGGTGTGTGGAAATGAGCTACAATCTCATCATTCCTGCGGAGGCTTCTCAGAGGAGATAGCAGAAGGGTCACAGCGCCTCTGGAAATCTCCCTTCAGGTGATGTGCCGTCGCATTTCACAGCAGACAGACAGAATAACCTTTAGGGCATGGTAAGAGGCAGCGTTTTGAACTCTGAGCTGGGGAGCTCGGGAGCTCATTTCTCTGACACATCATCTGCCAGTTCCTGCATCCTCCTGAAATACCTTTGTCCTAATCCATCACTTCCTTAGCTGGAATTTAAGAAAAAAAATCTGGGGAGTTGGTCGCTCACATGCCGGCCACACAAAAACCAGTCTCCGCTGCAGGAATGCACCCAGACCCTCTGCCTTGACCACTTTTGCCTTAATTTGAGCCACTCTCAGCCTTTGTGGAGGTGGGGGGCTGCCCCACCAAGCCAGCTCCCAGCATCAGAACCGGTCCCTGCCCTCTCTCATCTTTCCCTGCATTGCAGCCCTCGTATGTTGCATTTTTTCCCCCACATTTATCTGCTGCGGTCATGGGGAGATGAGCAGGCTGGAGCCAGGTGAGCTGGGGCATGTGCAGGCTGGCACAGGCTGCCCTTACAAACCAGAGGCTGTGCAGCACTGGGAGGAAATTGCTGGCTCTCCCTCCTCCTCTCTCTGGAGTAAATAATGGTACTTTTTATTTAGCTATTATTTCCCAGTGGCAGATATCTCCTTGGCTGTCTGTTTAACTATCTTTATCTCACCCTCCTTCTCTGTTTGATATAGTTATAGATAAACAGATAGCTACCTTATTAAATAACATGTTTTAGGAGACCGGTGGTATGGTTAACATAATGCAGCAGCTGTTGATTTGTCTTTCACTGTTGGTTTGTGGTTTGTTTTTTTTTTTTCTTAAGGAAATGCTTTAAATAAGGGATACTTCATCTATTAAAAAAAAATACACTTGTAGCAGCTGCTAAGCCCATCCATAAGCCTGCTTTACGTTGTATTTGTGATGGGACTGACAGTGCATGGAGGAGCCTGATTATACACAATTCCATTTTAGCAAGCCCTGCGATGTAATTTCACAGGGCGATCAGTGTTTGAATGTAATAGCAGCCTGTGCTAAGGTGTCAGAATATTAAAGGCGCTAATGGAAAAGCTCCCTGGTACACAAGGGGGACAGCATTACAGGAGACGTCGCAGATGGCTGGGCACTAAACTAATGGGGCAGGATCCAAGAAGGGAAAAAAAACCTAGAGAAGGGAGAGCTCACGGGAGCACGGGCACCTGCTTCCCTCTCACACGGAAATTAAACAGCGAGCGAGGGAGCGGCGAGCGTGTGTGTGTGTGTGTGTGTAAAGATAGAAACTGGGGGGGAAATACCCCCTTTGGAAGGGCTTGGTGGTTTTGACAGTGAGCCTGGTGCTGGCTTTGCTCGGGAAGGGCTTGGGGTTGGAGTAAAGGGGTATGTGTTTGAGGGACTGTGGTGCATGTCTGAGCACCACAGCCGTAATCTGTGACTCTGGAAAGAGGAGGGTGGTGGAGAGGTACTCTTATCCACCCTCTTGTAATATGGCAAAACTGCAGCTGCCTTTGGTGGTTGTTCATCTCCAGCTAAATCCAAGGAGGGCAAGACGTATCCACCTTGCTGCTGCCCTGACAGCGAGGCACATCTGCTGAGGATGAGGACCCTGTCATGCTGATTTCTCTCCTCATGTATACAGGGGCTGATGGTGTGTTTGGTTACAGGGCAGTGCCAACAATTGCCTGTTTTCCAGAACTATTGAAGGCATCTTCTCCTTGCCCCTGAAATCCCAGTTTCCCCAGGAGCAGCCAAGCTCGGACTGATCCGGTTCCTCTCTGTTTGGAGAGGCTGTGATGAATCATCCATGAAGTGTGTTTGTGGGTTTTCCTTCATATCATACCCAGCTTCCTGCTCTGATGGCCACAAAGCTGTACTGGAGAAAGGCTTAGCACTGCTTTCCTGCTTGAATTGGCTGGGGTGGTCGGGGGATAGCACTGCAGAACGTGAGCCCATCCTTCCAGGGCTGAGAGGGTAAATCAGCCATGTGTAGGTACTCCCTGGAAGCTGTCTGCCATGTCGCCTTGTGTCTCTGCCTTCCAGGCACTAATCAGGAGCTGCTTGTGTGTCTTAGCATGGGGAGCCAAGATATGTTGGGAGCTGATTGCATGCATAGCATAACTCAGCTTGGGTCTGTCACCCTGCAGGGCAGCCAGGAATGCCGGGGCACCATGAGGAGGAGGCCTGCCCACTTGTCCCAGACTGGGAAAGACACTGGGCATGTGTCCTCCAGACCCTTCTATCTGCAGCAGCTCCTGTGTTCTTGCTGTACTGCTCTGCTCCCAAGCCCAGACCTCCTGGTCCTGCAAGCAGCCCCCATCCTTGAGCTGCTTTCTTGGTGGTTTATGGCTCTGCTTGTGCCCTCCCCTGGGCCCACACTGACTTGTACATGCTCCATCTCTGTTTCCCAGCCCTTCAGGGACCCAGACCTGTGGCTTTGTTTCACTTGTGTCCAAACCCAGGGCTTTGACCCGGGTCTCCACGGCATTAACCTAGTGTGTAGCCAGCTGCAGAGCACACAGCAGTCAAGAACATTTTATCCAGGATAATCCGTAGCCTGGGAGCAAGGCAGAGACTGTTCTTGTTCAAACACAGGGAAATGTGAAGCCTAAACCGCTTGGCTCTTTGACACCCTGGAGTCAGGCACGCTGGTGTGTGTCCCCTGCAGCCTAAGCCAGGGCACATGGTAATCCCATGCAGTGGCAGGGCACCTCTTCGCTGCCTGATGGGGCCGCAGCACCCAAGTGCACCCTGGATAGGGGGTGTTGGTGGCTGCAGGGTCCGTCCTTACCCTCCTGAAGTTCAGAGGAGTTTTGGCAGCGAATCTGTGTAGCTGTGGCTGTGTTGAGATATTGCCAAACACGGGCAGACTAAGGCTGCTCAGACGTGTGTCTGGGTGGGAATGGCCCAGGCGTTAGATCACTGCGTGCCTCAGTTTCCCTTTTGCAGAGGTCCGATGAAGGGAGCTCTGATGTCATGGGCTGCTTGTTTTAATGAGGAGAAAGCATGTACAGTTGTACTGCATCCTGTGCATCTTATTTGACATCTTAATGTGTTCCCTTAAGCTTGACCTGTCCTCCTCCCATCGTCTAGGGGCACCTTACTTCCATAAAGCACTTCTCAAAGGTGGGCAGAGCCAGGCAGCTCCTGCGTGCCCAGTGCTCACTTCTCCCGAAATAGACCATTCATCTTTTTATTTGTTTAATTTACTTCCTGACGTGAGGCATAAAGATGTTGCTGTTCTAACAAGCAGCTTTGCAAATGGACTGAAGTGGACACCAGCTGGGTTTGCCAAAGGCTCCCTGCATCCAGGGCACGGGAGAAGCTGGCTGTGTGACACTTTCTCTGAAAAGCTTTCGAGTGCCATTGTTTGAAGAGGGCAGAGCACCAGGCAAGGCCCTCGCACCTTTTCAGCAACATGGGAAGGTTTTGTCCGGGTCTCATCCTCCCAGTGGCAGGAATTTCCGATTTTTTCCCTATATCCACCCAAGTGGGGCCAAAGCCATGTGTGGTGTCCCCTTGTTCAATGTGTCAGCTGCTCACTTTCCCCCCGCAGCTCTCAGAGGGTTTGTGCTCTGGAGAGGGACTGTTCCCTGGGAAAGGGCACTGGACACTTCTTCTCCACCGTCCTCTCATGTCCAAACCCCAGCCAAACCACCTCCTGCAGTGGCACTGCGGATATATTTGGCAGAGGACAGCCTTCATTCTCGTCACCCCCACCCATTAATGATTAGCACAGATGTTTAATCCGAGGCTTCACAGGTGCCATGCTGGGCAAAAGTTGTTTTTGTGCACCCAATACCACTCGTGAGTGTCTGGGGAGCTCGGTGCACTGAGACAAACTAATTAAACCTGAGTGGTGTTAGTGTGGTACCTGGTCATTCTGGAGGTCCCTTTTGCCATGTTTGTAAAAATTAAATGCCTTTTATTAGCGGTGCAGCAGAGATCTGTAATACGTGTGGACAGAAAGGCAGGGATGGATGGAGTTGGTGTCAGGGCAGCAATTGCTTATCATACCTTATCTGGGAATATGAAACTGTATTGCATGACATCCAGAGGCAGGCTGAATAGATATGCCAATTCATCTCGAGCCCGGGCTTTGACAAGCTAGACTGCCCTTGTTGAAAGGCATCAGTCAAACAAGAGCTGCTGGCTGCTTTTCCCTTTCTTATACTTTCTCTCTCTCCCGCGCTCCCTCTCCCTCTCTCGCCACCTCCCCTCCCTCCGCCTTTTTTTTCTAAGCTTTTTCCACACAAAATTGAAAAGCTTTGGAAATAATAATAATAAAAGCCCCCCAAACTAATACCGTTTTAAGTACACCCCCCCTCCCTCCCCAAATGGGATTGATAAGGAACCCCAGTGTATGAAGGCATGTTTAGATAACATTGAGAATATTATAGCGAGTGAGAGAAAGTAGGGGGAAAAGCTTCCTGCCGCGTCTAAGCCGGGAAAGGCGACGGCACCCTGGCTAATACGAGTGTTTAATATTTGATGTGTTGGGATAAAGCAGGATCACCTTCGAATTGAATTGAGTGTCAGAATGAGAATCTATTACTGAAATTCTTGTGTGATTTGACAGCAAAGCAGACGATGTTATTCTTCACTAGTTACCGCAATCTTCTCCCCTACATCACTTAAATATTTTTTTCTTTGCTTGAGTAAACACACATTATCCTTTTTTTTCCACCTCCCTTTCCTTTTTTCTCTCCCTCTTTTATACTTATTTTTTATTTATTTTTTTCTTAAATCAGACCTGCCTTTCACAGGGCTGATGGAGTAGATTGTTATTTCTTTATTTGTCCTATTAAATGGAATTCCTGATCATTTAATCCTGCTTTTGTAAGTGATTTAAAAATACTTGAAAAGCTGTGAATGTGGCAGCACTTCTGACTAAACTGCTTAAAAGGGACACGTTGCACCTGGGTTTATCTCCTGCCTTCTGACAGCCAGCCAGGGTAGCAGGCTCTAGTGCTGCCGAAGCCATCCCAGGCTCCGTGCCTCCATCCTGCTGGGTGAGCTTTCCTCTGTGCCTTCCCTGCAACAGAGGAGCTCTGCTGTTGTCAGCTGGGGCTTGGCAAGCTGCTTATTCATTACCTGCCTCTTTTTAATTGCGTTCAGCCCTGTCCAGGAGTCTTGCCACTGTATGACTTGGTGGTGGGGTCAGCCCCTCAGTGGTGTTCCATTTGTCTCATGTCCTGCTGGTAAATTTACCTGGCAAGAAATCCCAACAAGAAATGTCCTCTTCCCATCCCTGGAGTGGCACGCAATTAAAATGGGATGTCAGGGGAACGCCCTGGAGCTTCGGGTGTCCTGGGTGCTATTCAGGGATGGCCTCCAAGATACTCCCAGTCCCAAAACCTTACGTTCCCTAAAAACATTTCAAGCTGTGTTTAAAAGTTCACTTAGTCATAGACGTGACCTCTTTTTTCCTTCCCACCATATGAGGAAATATAAAAATTTGACATCTTACGGAGGCAGCAGTGGGATGAGGGGAGTTAAAGGCAAGTGCTTATTTTGGGTGGATACAGTGTACAGTTGACATCACAAGAAGAGGAAGATGCTCTTGCTGTTCCAAAGACATTTTCTTCATTGTGAAAATGTCAGGGGGTTCAGCTTTGATCAGCAGGCAGCTGTGCCCAGCCTGATACTGGGGGAGCACAGTAGGCACCTGCTGCTCGCCCAGGCCAAGGGCAGCTGGGAGATGTCACAGCCACTTTCTGTCTGTTTAAACCCATATTTTAATCAGGTGTCTTTTTGAAATTCTGAACGGAAACTTTGAGCAAAAAACACCTCTTATTCCTTACTACCCACCCTTTAGCATCTTCTCAAACTGCTGAGCCCCTTTGCTCCTGGGAGAATTTTTCCAAAGGAAGTATTTTCTCCCTGCCTGAAAGTGTCTGTATTAATATTAAAATTACAATTAGCAGATGAAACATATAAAACCTCTTGGTAGGACCTGTAAAATAAAATGACAGTTGCCCGGCTGGTCAGGGTAGGAGTAGAGACTGTGCTGGTCCTGGCAGTTCTTGCTGCTGTGGTTTGTGAACACCCTCATGCCATTGCAAAGCACAAAGCCCTGCTTCCCTCCTGCCCTTCAGCTAAAGCACCCAATGCCTGCAGCTCTGGTGGAGGGCAGAGGGGCCAGGGGCTGGCCAGCAGGTCACGCTCCTCCCACGTTTATACTGGACAGGGCTGGCTCTGTCAGCATCTGCACATTGCCCTAGCAGAGCTCCAGCAGCTCCGTGAGGACCAGCCCTGTCTCTTCCTGTGCGTTCAAGAAGGATTTGTGGGGCTCCCCGTGTAAGTGAGCATCCTGACCTCTGCACAGGTGACCTGTTTGCATGGTGTAGGGTGTTAAATTTTGCTGTAATGTGACTGCCGGACACCGGTTTTTGTGAAGTGTGCCGGGCACTTCCCCATAAATAAGTGATGGAGCATTATTCAGTCCACTTAGATCAATACATCAGCTTGACAAGTTCCAGTTCCTGGAATTTTCTGATGCCCTGGAACGTCTTCTCTCCAGCTGTGCTGTGTATAATCCATGGCGTGCAGCTCAAACAAACTCCAGGGAGCAGCACATCAGGACTCAACCGTGTTGGTGCTGCCGCCTTGCCGGCCCCGGCGTTCCTGGGGATGGGTAGCAGTGCTGATGTGCACTGGAATTGCAGCAAGGGTAGGCAGCCCAAACTCAGTGCCAAACTGCACAACTCCGTGGGACTGCCCGACCCCACTGGCATGCCCTCCATGTGCTCCTGCCCCAGCATAGAGGGGACCCCAGCCCTGCCAGAAATAAGCCACAGAGCTCTTGTTTCAGACCCTTTGCAAACTGAGGCAGATGCGTTACGGCCATCAGGAAGGTTTGTGACCTGGTGCAATGGGAGAGGGTGGTCTCAGACCCTTTTTGCCCTATTATAAATAGAGCCTCGGATGCTATGATTCTGTGCACATGTCATCTCCATGCTGTACCCCATGTTTTATCCTCACTTCTGGTTTTTGGATTTTCTGCAGGATATGTGAGGTACAGGTTACCTAAGGACCTACCTCCCCACACCAGCACTTCTAACAAGGTGTGGATTATCTGTGGTGCTGGCTTCGTGCATGGAAACACAGTATGTTACTAATCTCCTGCTGCTGTTAGCTCACATTTATCACAGGAGTACCTGCTTACCTTTGATTCGAGATCCCTCCATCAGGGACCCAGGGCAGTATTTGTGTGTGAACTGCTGTGTATGCCTATGGGATTGTATAAGTAAATAAATATAATTAATAATCTTCTGACTTCAGCACAGCATTGGCAGGGAGGTAAATGTAACCTTCATAGAATTACAAACAAAATCAAGAGAAAAAGGAAAACCTTTCTAGGAGCTTGTATGAATGAAGTAATTGTATCCAAGCTGCTTGGAAATTATTCTGCCAACGTTGTTTGGGTCAGAAGCATAGAGTTTCTCTCTAAATCAGGATTCTGGCCAAAACCATTTAAAAAAATAGCTTTTTTAAAAGATGTCTACATTTTATGTCAATTAAAATGCAGATAAAAATAAAAAGCCCCGGGGTCCTGGCCCTGCTTCAGCATCTGACCTAAAAGGGAGCAACCCAGTCCCTGCACCATCAGGACTGAGCTGGAGGGAGGGACAAAATAGTGTCGTTTCCTCTCAGAAAGGGTTTCATGGCATTTTTTTAAATCCTTTGGCTTGCGAGCGAACCAGGGGTGTCTCAGACTTTTTCACAGCTTGCCATAGGGATAAATGCTGAAGGGACAGGGGTCTGTGCCAGTGCCAGCAGCTGTGTGGGGCTGGAGCAGCGGCGGTGTCCTGGTGGCTGCAGTGAGCCCATGGCCACCTCCGCAGGCTGGGGACCCCGGTATCGGGGACCCACGGGCGCTTTCTGCCTCGCTTTAACAGTCAGAAGAAGAACTTTCCTGTTTAAAGATTAAACGTTGTCTTTAAATATTTAACAGCAAAGCTCCTCGCTCTTGATTGTGTGGCTGCTGCCGGCAGGCGGCTCAGAATTGCCACTTTTAATTAAAAAACTTTATTTTCCAGCGCAGCCTGGCCATGGCTCCTCCTCCTGGCCAGTGCTGGCTGACCTCTTCCCTGCCTGGCCTTCAGCCCTTCATCAGCACTGCCTGCACTTCCCTCTGCCTGCAGCAGTGATGGTCCCTGCCAGCCCCGGAGTGTGAGCGGCCTTGTCTGGGACTGATCAATGCCCCTGGCACTTCCTTCCAAAACCCCAGGAAAAACAATTAAAACCCGATCGATCCTGCAGGCAGCTTTGAATATGCATAAGTGCACACTTGACCTTCAGTGGTCAGGCCAACTTCCACCCTGGCTGCTTAGCTAGTTTGCTCAGGTATTGTGGCTGTTCTGAATGACCTTGATCAGGAAAGCAAAGCGCGGTGCAGAGATGGGCCCGGTGCTGAGACGGGGGCCGGGGCACGTGCCGCCAGCTCCCTGCTGATGTGCTACTGCTGCAGAGCCAGGGGAGGCAGGCCAGGGTTGGCACTAGCACCCCGCTGCCAGGAGCTTTCCAGACATGTCCCCACGGCTTTCCAGAACCAGAAATCCTGCCAGCCTCCCGCTGTGCTCCCTCAGTTGCTCCTGGCCAGTCTCCAAGGGATACGTCTGGGCTGGGAAGGCAGCCTGCGATATGGTAGCTCCCTGCGCAGGGAAATCCCTACGCTGGAATCTCCCACCCGGGGACGTTCCTTCCCTCGGAATGGCCTGCACTGCTGTCGTCCCGCTGGTGCTGAGCACTAGAACCTTCCTGTGCTGTGCCTGGGTTTGCTCAGTGGGATGGAGCCCAGAACAGGGAGCCACATGTGGAACCACTTCCGCCATCATCCAGGGCCACAAGTGGATGGGTGGCAGGGTCCCATCCTGCACCCCAACCTCCAGCTCCCCTGCACCGTGGCTGGCCAGCCTACATCCCGACCATGGCAGTGAACATGCCAGAGTATATTTGTCGAAGGCAAAAGAAACCTCCCCGTTGTGTACACAAAGTGTAATTTCAGTGAATTATGCATAGACTTAATTAGGAGTTTTAATTGCTAATCATCTCCCAACAGGATTAGCAATGCTGTCTATTAATTATCTGTGGAGCCCTCTGTTTTGCTAAGGCAGGAGGAACAAAGCAGCATGAATGGTTACGTGGGCCACTAATAAATTAACTCCCCCAAGCAAGCCCTGTGGCTCTCGGGGGGGTCCCGGCAGCAGGGGCTGTTCAGGGGCTGGACCTGCCCGTGCTGGGCAGAGCAGCAGGTAGCAGGGAAGAGGGGCTGGCAGGAGGTCCCCATGGCAGGCAGGTGGCTGGTGGGCTGGTGGGCTGGTGGGGGGCACTGCTCAGCTCTGCTCACCCAGTGTGGCTCCATTCCTGCTGCAGAGAGTATCTCCATGGCATTTGCAGCCTGCAGAGGGTGTCAGCAATGCCCCGCCACGCTGGGGCTGCAGTTAGTGATGATCCCCCCTGCAGGAGGGAGATAGGGGCTGCTGGATTGACCTGATCTCATCTGGGGACAATGGCCCTCACGGCAGCAGAGATAGCGCCAGCGTGAGCGACGCTAAGCCCGCGCACCCTTCTTACTGCTCACAATGCGTTGCTGAGCTTAATTCCTCAAGATGAAGAAGATATGTGGCTGTCAGGCTGTAATTACAGCCGTGCGTGTCACACAGAGGCCTGGCTGCTTTTATGTTTGCATTGTCCAGTGGGGTTTTGTGCTGCTCAGGCTCCCAGCTGCCTTGCTCCTGCTGGAAACCCTGCCGGGGGATGCAGTGGGGACAGAGCAGGCTCCCTCTGGCCAGGCTGAAGGCTCTGTGCAGTGGGGTGAGCAGTGCTGTCTCCCAGTGGGATTTCACCCAGTGATGGAGAGCCCTGAAGCAACTGGGGTCTGGAGGGCTGTGCTTTCTGGAGGGGAAGGGGCCTGCTGGCCAGGCTAGGCTGGGCATGGGTGCCCCTTTCCAAATCCCCTTGACTCCTGCTGATGACCCCATCTTTAGTAAGGCAGGAATGGGGGGGATGTTGTCGGAGCAACCAAGGGACATGGGTGATGGGCTCACAGCCCCTGGCTTGCTCCAGCACGGCGAAGGTAGCCTTGAGTGATGCAAATCCTTCCCTTGTAAGGGTTGTCACCTGTACAGGACACCACCAGAGGTTCTGGACACCTCTTCTCTGGGGAGCACCACGTGGGACAGGGCAGGGTGAGGGTGCTTTGTGTGGGCGACTCCAGGAGAGCTGCTGTGAGGGTTGTGTGTGAGTCTGCACTGAATGTGGTGAATGCAGACCCTCGCTAGCCCCGGGAGCAGCCAGACATGGGCAAATACAAATCATGCCTACACATGGGCTGTGCTGTCTGACACTCTGCTTCTCTCTTCCAGGCGTACAGCTTTGCCATGGGGAGTTGGCCAAAGAACGGGCTCTTAGACATGAACAAAGGACTGAACCTACAGCACATAGGGAGGCCTCACAGCGGGATAGGTGAGTGTTGCTGCCCTGTGCCATTCCCATCCCCACGGCTGCTGCTCCGGGTCCGCGGAACGTGCCTCAGCTCCAAGACCTTGTCCAGTCTGGAGTTCTGAGAGCCAGCCAAAGGGCTGCAGGGTCTCCAGCTGGTAAAAGGGATGCAGATGTGTCAGGGCAGGATGGGCACAGAGATGACCTCCCTGTTCCTGGCGTGTCCCAGTGTGCCAAACATACCTGCAGGTCCCTCTGGCTGGGGAGCTGCTTCCCTCCTTGACTGCTCTAGCAGTGCTTGGGTTGGGGTTGGATGTGGGGCAGCACCAGGCGCCTGGAGCACAGGGCAGGCTAGGTGGGATGCTCTCCCTGTTGGACCAGTCCTCGAGTTGCTCTGGATGCTGTGTTCATTCTTGGGAAGGAGGCTCTTCTAGGCAGCACAGCCTTGGGAGCTGGCTGGAAACACACAGCAGAGAGTGAAGATGCGTGGTCCCAGCTGGAGAACATTTGCTCGGATGTGTGAGGAGTTCCGTGGTCCCACAGCTTGCTCCAAGAGAAACAACTGATAAACAGGGCTTCAAGATGAACAGTGGCAGAGTTCTGTGTATGCCCCAGCTCCCCTGCACCAGGGATCAAAGTGATATGAGGGAGACCTGGCCCAGGACACTGAGGCCATATATCTGCCTGCTGCTTAGCCCTGGGGATGCAGAGCTGGGACAGCAGCAGGCTGTGGTAGGGGCAGGAGCTCAGATTTACTGGGCTGTAGACAGGGCTGTGACTCAGGGCTGCATCACTCTTGCCTGTCTTGTTTCTCTGCGGGGCAGTGGATCACCTCTTGGAGACCAGTGGTCAGGTGTTCCCTCTGCCTCTCAGCCCTTCATCCTCAGTGACGTTTGAGCATTAAAGTTTGCAAGGAGGTAAGATTTACTTGGAAAAGTCACCAGCTACCTGGGCCTTGAGGAGGCTGTTTAATATTGTTTCAAGACTCTAACCATTAAACTCTCTAATCAATCCAAGTTAAGGAGATGAATTATTTAAAGCTCACCAGCTTTTAATTAGCAAGCTCCTTTTGAACTATGGATCTGGTTGCATTATTGACAGAGGTAGCATTAAAATTTGCTTCCTTGCCTGGGAGCAGATTTGCCTTGCTTGTGTGCCTTGTTGGGGGATCACAGGGAGCAGGGACTGCAGGAGTTGTGTGTGCATATCCTGCTCTGGGGGCTTAGGCTTTTCCTAGGGTCTCCCAGGGGATGCAGAGTTGGTTTCTGCTTCATTGTTCCTCATTTTATTTGTGTCATGAGCTTTCTGTTGCTGTCATCCCTCTACTCCAACAAACCATCCACATCTCTGGAGTATCATCTCTCTGCCGTTGGTTTCTGCCCTTGTTTATCTCAGTGCTGTTGTCTTGCACGGGTGTGACTCTTCTGCCTGATGGAGTTCAGAGAGATGCTGATCATGTCCCTCCCCATTCCAGTCCTTTAGGAGGGTTTTTCTTCTTCATTTCTGCCAAACTCCCTCTGTTGGGGAGCACTCCCAGCTCTCCGCGGTACAGGGTGAGCTGTGGGTGAATTGCACATGCAGAAGCAAGGCCCAGCAACCAAGCTGCCTATGGTGTCATGGCTGTTGACTTCAGGGCTTGGTAGCCCAGTGTCTCCCTGGGAGAAGGAAGGGCTGATGCTGATGTCTGGAGACATGCCTTGCCAGGCATTTTTTTAAGGAACAAGCTTCCTGGCTTTCTGGCCACTTTGTTTCCCAGCCTGATGGGTTTTCAGTCCCTAGGCATGGATCAGTGTTGGCTCTAGTGAGAGCCTGAGATGTCCCCAAACCAAGGGCCAAGGAGAGGCTGCTCACTGCAGAGGCAGCCTGTCTTCCTTGGATCCGGCTTTCCTGCCTTGTCCTGGAGCAAGTGTCAGTCCTCCACAGCCAAGTCCTTCCATGTTGGCCACTAGGACCGGGCCACTGGGGACAGTCATCCCAATTTCTGACGGTTGCCCTGTGCCCAGAGCAGTCCCCACCTCTCTCTCCTTTGTGCTCTCAACTGCCCTTGCTTCGGGGCTGGGAGGAGCCATCCATCCCTTTCACTGCCCAGGGCTGCCCTCCCCTCCCTGACTGTAAGGAGCCTTGCTCCCAGCGCAGCCCTGCTTCTCAGGTGAATAAACTACCCCTAATCACGGATTGCTGCACGAGAAGAGAGTGGAGAATGGTGAAGCAGGCTACCTGCCAGCCTCTCACTACCCACGGTGAGACAGGAGGTGGCTGTTGTTCTGGGCATGGTTCCCATGTGGTCTAGAGCCTCCTTTTTCTTTGTCCTCAGTCCTGGGGTGCAGCAGGGTTGCGCGACACTGGGGAGCTGAAAGGAGGATTCCCAAGGGCATCTGAGGTGGGTATAACTAGGGTCAGCCTCTGATTTTCATGGTCCTCGTGGATCACTGGTGTCCAGAAATCTGCAAACCAAAGAGGGCCAAGAAGAGAGCAGCAAGGAAATTTGTTAGCCAGTCTCACCGGTTTCACAAATACCATGCCATGTGAGAGAGTGTCTGTTCAGCTCCTTTCCCAGGAGCATGAGGAACCTGTCCAGCATGGGGAGAGGTCCAGGGGGATGCAGCCATTCCTGTGAAGCCTCAGCTTGCTTATGCAGGAATGTGCAACACAGATATTTCCCTTCAAATCCGACAGAAAAATTGGAGTGGATGGCCACTTGTTTTTGCAAACAATTTACAAGGAATTTTGCTGTCTTGCCTGATTGGTAGTGTATTGCTTTGTTTTCAAACCGCTCTCTGATTCACAGTCTCAGCAGATATCGGCTCCAAATCCCTGCACTTGGCATGCTCTGGGACCAGTCCCACTCCATGCTTCATCTTTTCTCCTCCATCGTGTTCAAAACCTGGGGAGTTCAGGGCGCTCAGTACCCTGCAGGGCCAAGGCCAGATTCTGGATGGGAACCACCTTTAGCATCTGGTGCATATGGGCAGGAGGGTCTCGTGCTGGAGCACAGTGGAGTGTCCCCTCATCCCCTGGGATATCCAGCTGCACAGAGAGCAAGTTGTTGCACACAGCTCATATTGTGGCTTTCGCCCGGTTTCTGCTCATGAGCAAGTGAGTTGCAGATCTTGTCGAGGAGTTAGAAAAGTGATTTGTGTCCCCAAATTACACTAAAGTCTATCTGCATACCCTGCCAATACAGCTGCCTTGGGGTGGGATGGGTGCACGTCTGGTGCCATTGCGTTCTTGGGAGGGAAAAGGTAAAGGAAGGGGGGAAATGTCAATATTTCAGCTTCCTGAGAAGCACTGAGCAGAATACAGAGATAGAAAAGTCAGAGAATTCCTTTTCCTGAGAGTGAGGATGCAGGAATTACCTGAGAGATCAGAAAGGAGCAAAAGGGGCACGAAGCTATTCTTTCATACCTTTTCTCAGGTTGATATTTCAGCTCAGAGGATTCCTTCTGGGCTGAATGTAGCCCTGAGGACCAGAGAGGGCATTTTTCTGCAATGTCCATCTCATTCTCTAACACAGATTAGTTGTGTGTCAGCTGCAGCGTGGGCTGTAGAATCTTGGGGTGAGGAACTTCATTTTGTCTGCTGTTTTCTTGACCCTCAACAAAACAAAGTAGAGTCTTGCCAAGAAGTTGCTCAATCTCACGTATGTGTGGACATTGCCATTCTTAAAACATGTGTTTGAGGTAGGGGATGGTTGCCAAAAATGAGCTGCAGCTTGTAATGAGGGTCTTGGCACTCGCACCCAAAGACCAGCATTCACAGGCTCCACACCAGTGGAGCTGGGTACTTGTGTTAGGGTCTCTCTAATGATAGTCAGAGACTGATTTAGATCAGAAGGATCAAAATCCCAGGTTTTAGTGACAGCAGATCACTTGTATTCAGAAATTGAGTTTCTTCTGGTTTTGCCATTCTTTTTAATGTGTTTCCCTGAAAAAAAAGTCAAGTTTTACTGAACAGCACCTATGAAACCAAGTATAGCTTTCCTTACCACTGCCCAGTTGTTAAATCTGGTTATTCTTTTACTCATCAAATAGTCTCTTTTTGCTACATTTATTTTGATCGATTATGTAACATAATATGCCTTTAGTCTTAGTTTTTAGATATTTTTTACATTAGAAAAATGGTGAATCACTTATTTGCTCTTGAGGAGGTGGTGATTAAATTATTACTCATGATTGCTCTTTTGGATGAAAAGTGTAATACCATGCTAAAATACTCCAGCAGTAGTTTGAATTGATTTTATTAGTAAAATCCTCTTTCTCTTGCAAATACACAATACAGAACGAAAAGTAAATTTCAGAATACTTTTTAGGTTAAAACACCTGGTGCATGAAACCAAAGCAAGAAGTGATCAGTGAGTTGAAGAAGTGTTTCCTGAAACTACCCTTTCAAGACTTCAGAATGAGTACATCTCATCCTCTCTGACCTTATTTGATTGGTTTGTTTGTTTCCCTGATTATGGAAAGATAAAAGGCACACCTTCTTTTTTATTGTCAGTCCTTTGTTGTTTCTCAGCTCTGAATAAGCCAGGTTTTGAACTGCAAATATACCAGAAACAGGAAAAAGTTTCCAAATCTGCAGAAGTAGCTGCTCCTGATGGGAAAGTTTGTTTCTCATCTGTCAGCTCTGCTTCCACCTCCAGTGTATTGACCAACTTCAAAACGTGACATCACCCCTTGCTACTGATTTTTTTTGAATCTAGTTAATTTAACTGAATCTTTAAAGTTTAGGCTTTAGCACACACATTATTGTGATTTTAGATTTAGTTGTAGATGTCTGGTTTGTTTGGAGGTTTTTTTTTCTTTTTAGGGGAAAGAGGGTAACCAGGCTGCTGTGTCTCTTGCTAATGAACCTGCAGTACCCATCCCAGGTGACCAGGAGATCTGGTCCCACAGTAACATCTGTCTTGGTGTGGTGCCCTCACTGTGCTGTTTTACACCAGCTGGCATAATCCTGTGAGCTGTGAGCCTCTGTGCAGGACTCACCATCTTCCCTGCACCCATGGTTCCCCTGGCAGGGGCTGTGCCGTGCTCCATCCATGGGGATCTCTGCCTTGCCAAATGGAAAAGCCCCACCTGCCTGGGCAGGTCAGCAGCCCACGCGGTGAGAGACCCAGCAAGCCACCGTGCCTTCCTGGCTCCATCTCTCTCTTTTCATTTACTGATTGGAAATCTCGGAAGGTTAGGATGTGATATTGTTCCTGATCCAGAGCATTAATTAGGCCTCGGAAAGAAGAAGAGGAATTGCGTGTTTTTAACAGTGAGGTTAATGGGATGCTCGCAGAGTAGACAGTTTTAATGAGCTTCAACTCGATGTGCAGTGAGTTTACTCTTTGTGTTAAAAGGGTCACACTGCAGTAGTTTGATGTGGATTGTCTCCTGGCCCCCGGTGTCATAGGTGAGCGTCTGTCAGAGTCCAGTCAGAGCACATTTACTTAGTGACACGATTCTAATTAACTACCTCGAGCCGCCACCGCCGCGGGGAGCCGGGCCAGCGCCTGCCGGGGTGCCTCCTGCCCGGCAGAGCCATCTCTCTCTCCCCGCCGCTGTTCCCGGCGGCGCTGGGCTGCTCGGCACTGACACTGGAGGAGAGGGCGGCGAGGGCCGCGCTCCTGGCAGGTGATGGGCCACCCGCCGGAATGGGGCCTCTGGCTGTCAGCGCCGGCTCTCCCCCGCGGACCTCGGGGCGGGAGGGGGCTGATGAGGCTTTGCCTCACCCTGGGAGGTGCTGGGAGTGTGTGGTCCTGGCAACTTGCTGGCTTTATTTCAGCCTCCTCTAACTCTTCCCTGTTTTTCTTTCCCCTCTTTGATTTTCCTGCCTCTCTCAGTGGTGCAGCATCTGTGGGATCCTCGGTCGCCCTTGGTGCCCACCCGCCTCCTCCGCATCAGGGCAGGGGGTAACAAGGAGGTGGACAGAATTTTGTGAAACTCAGCTTTATGTTTTTGATCACTTTCCACTGAACGGAAAGAGCCAGGCAGAGCCAGTCCCATCCTCCCTGTCCCTCCCAGGGTATGGGAGAAGCCTTGGAGAACGCTGTACTCCCCCAGAGCAGGCATATCCCGTTCTTTTCCAGCTCTTCATTTCTCAGCAGAGGTGGCGCACAGCTGGTGCCAAGCCTGGGGGGCAGTGCCGTTTGCGCCACACAATCCTTTTGCCAAGGGATACCGAGGGGGAGAGCTGAGCACGGGACTCGCTCCTGCGGAGCGGGACACAGGGCTGCCTTGGAGCACTGCCCCGCACACAGCAGCCCCAGCCCAAGGCAGAAGGGGGAGGACTCTGAATTAAATAATTAAAAGAGACTCAAGTAAAAATCAACAGAAATGTCACCAAATGAGCAGTGTCATTTTGAATTAGTGCTCGTAAAGGTCAGGCGGATGCAGAACAGGTGGAGCGGCTGCGTGCCGGGTGTCGTGGCCAGGCAGCGTGTCCCGGCACCCAGGCGGGGTGCAGGGTCCGGCACAGCCGCTCTGGGGCATCTGCTGCACCACGGCCACGGGGACAGGGTGGCGGGCAGGTGACAGGGGGTCCTGCTGCGAGCACCGGGTCCCGCGTCCGTGAGGAGGGAGGGCCAGCCAGGGTGGCCAGTTAGAGGATGAGCAACTGTCAGAGTCCAGTCAGAGCACATTAACGCGGTGACATGATTCTAATTAACTACCGTGAGAGGTGTCACAGCTGGAAAAGCAGTGAGCAGAGACAAGCTTTTAAAAAAAGAAAAAAGCAATGTGACAGTCTTTTTTTCCCCCTCTTTCTTTTTCTTTTCTTTCCCTTTTTTTTTTTTTTTTTTTTTTTTTTTTTTTTTTTTTTTTTACTCTTGTATGCTCTCTCCCCTCCATGTGGGAGTGGATCTAAAGATAATTAGGATGTCTGGCTGCCTGGGAACCTGAGCCGGGGCTCTTTTGCTTTCAGTCATTTAAGTTTTCGACATCTCTCTGAAGGGACTTGGTGGCGCAGTGGATTACTGCGCGCCGGAGTGACAGAACACTCTTCTAATCGTAAACCCTTTTTAGAAAGGATTCTGCTCTCCCTTTTTCCCCTGGAGCAGCAGGGGGTATGTTCTGATCACTGCAGCTCTGTTCCCATACATGCTACAATGGGAAACTCAAGGTCTTTCAGCTGTTTCCTGTAGTTAACAAAGGAGACACAGAAGAAAGAAAGGAAGGATGATTGAGTGTTTGTGTTGACTGCACTCACCCCTCCGTCCTACCCTGCCAAAAGTTGGTCGAGTGCCCATCGAACCCCACTGCCTGCCAAGGGTGTGATGGATTCGTCACACCTTGCCCTTGGCTGAGGGCTCACCATCCCTGGAGAGCAACCTTTGGAGGGAGTGTGATGGCTGCAGGGACTTCAGCTGCCTGAGAAAAGTCAGAGTGCTGCCATGTGCTCCTCCCAGCCCCCAGGCAAGCAGCGGCAGTGCCTGCTCCCTGGGGATGTGTGGAAGGTATGTGTGAGCCCCTCTCTTCTGCCTGGAAGCAGTTATGTTTGCAGCACCAGTGTTAGACTGAAGATATAAGAGGGAGTTCTGGGTTGTTTGCTGTGCCGCAATGCCTGGGAGGCCCAGCTGCAGCTTGGGGCACGTCTGTCTCAAGCCTCAGATCTGGCTGATCCCCAGCAGGACAGCATTGCCATCATCCTGGCACTGCCCTTTGGCATGGGGGCTGCTCTGGTACCCTCTTCCTCTGGCTTGTGGTTTTAGGACCAGCAGTGGAGACTGTCTCTATTGGTGAGATCTGCTGTCCTTCCCACCTTCCCTCCTCAGCCCAACACCTGGCCTAGTTTCTGTCCCAAGTGACAGATGAGAAACCTCTTATATGTGTTTTGATACCACTCTAAACTGGGATCACAGGGAGAGGCAGATGGTTTGTATTATGTGTGCTCTGCCTTAGCAATCAGCCTGTCCAAAAACCAGGAGTGTGCAGACCTGATCTGTGCTATAGAGACCCTAGAACTGCATCAGACCCACTGCACTGTAAGCTGTTTGTCCAGTCCTGAGCCTCGCAAAATGTTCCCCCCACACACTACTGGAACAACCCTTGCAGTGAGTGAGCCCTGTCCCACGTTGTGCTGGGCAGGTAGAGCATCTTCACTAGCACTTGTTCTCCTGCCCCTGTAACAGCAGCACTTCCCAAGCAGTGAGATGTGTGTTAGGTAAGAAGCCTTGGAAGATCATTAACTTTCTGTAGAGCTTTTTCTGCAAAAAGTAGCAATGTAAAACACTGAGTGACATTTTGATTTCCCGTAGATTCTTTTGGTGCCTTGGTGTCTCTCTGCGATATGTCCCAGACAAGGCTAAATGGTAGCGTGTCTTCCCTTACCCGTGAGGAGAGGAAGAATGTTAATGAAGATAAATATTGTGTTACTGAACATAAACATCTCAATTAAGGGCACGGATTGCCTGCCCTGCTCTGTGCTGGATGCCGGTGGAAGGTGTCTTTTAATGTCATGCTGTCCTGCAACAGCAGCGTGTCCCCAAATCTGCCCTTACAAGCCTGCGTCCTGGGGGATCACAAGGGTGCTGCTGTCCCTCTCAGGTTATCCCTTGTCTCTGGAGCTTGGGCATCCACGTGTTCCCACCTCCGTACTGCCTGGAACGCACGGGGCTGGTGGCTGTGAGCATCGTGGTCCCCCTCTGCAAGGAGGAGAGAGACTCCTGCCTAAGTTTTAGTGAGGATCCACCTTTAAGGAGAGTGGTGGCAGAGGTACGGAGGGAAGGCTGTGTCAGCAAGGGACGCCAGGTTTAAAGCTGCCCCGCTTCACCTAATGAGAACTGATTGCAAGGTGCAGGAGGGCAGGGGGTACCAGTCAGCCAGAGAGACTCCACTGCAATTTAACAAGTTTTCATTCCCCTGAGTTCCCTGATAAGACCCCCCTCTAAGTCTGTACAGGAATTCATAAGAATAGGATAATTAGGATGTTTCAAAGCTGCGACCCTCAGAGGAGTCCTTGGATTAATCTGTTTTTTCCCTTAAAGACATCTGTAACTACAATCTTTGTTTCTCTCCTCTTCTTCCCCCCCCACTCCTCCTTCCTTCCCCCCCTTGTCTGTCTCTGTATCTCCTGTCAAACTGTGGCAGACGTAAATGACAAAGAAATCAGAAAGAGAGATCAATGCAGTCCAAATTAGCACTTGGAGATAGACTGTGCTGGAGATGTCAGAGCCTGACCCCAGTTGATCTGCCAGCCTCCACTGGTGATATTATGCAAATTGCATCCATCTGGCAGAGCCCAGTAAAGGACTAATGGGGCAGGGAGGGGGCCGGGATCAGGCGCCTTTGGAAGGGGAGAGAGATGGGGGTCTTCGGGCAGGGGTCCGTGATCGACAGGGGAGATAAGGTACTGCATTGGCTTCCTTTGCCCTCCTGGGCGGATTAAAAACCAAACTCCAGATAAGAGATAACCAAACTTCATTTCGCTTTTTATTTTATTCCTTATTGCTACCCCCACACAACCTACTACCAAAAAGGCGGGGTGGGGGGGCCGGGGGGGAAAGGTGGTTCTTGGCGCTCTTGTTTCCTGCACGTCATTAACACTAATGGCAGTTTGAGGGGAGAGACAAAGTCGGGGAAAGAAAGCAAA
>VXAY01001314.1:76009-102390 GCA_013399855.1 Oxyruncus cristatus | reverse complement strand
AAAAAAAAAAAGCTGGCTGCTTAAAAGACTGTTGTAATAGGAGCATGGATAATAGAAATCTCAAATTACGATGATCGCCTTGTTAAGAAGTTTGAAAATACAGCCAGATTGTCTTTAATGAGAGAAATATGGCTGTTAGTTAGTGAAGGAGGAGGGAATGGACCTTGTTTCAAGATCTATAGCTCACCCATCAAAGAAGCACCGTCTGTTTCATTTCAAAATCCTGCTCCTCTGCCTGATATTAAAAATAGTTGTTAAAGGCTCTGACTAGCAAGACAATTCTCTTTGACTTCCTACTCTCTCTCCACCTCCCCCAAAAGACTTCGCCAGGGTAACTTCTGCTTTAAAAAACGGCCAAGCAAAGAAAGAAAGAAAGAAAGGAAAGTTTTGGGCTGCAGGGTGATACTGCCTCTGGCACCCTGGGGTTCCCAGAGCCTTGAGCCTGAGCACTGCCAGCGCCGTGGCTGTTCCTGCTGTGGCAGAGGAGAGCCCCCTCCGTGCCACGAGCCTGCTGTGCTGGAATGAGCGCTGAGATGTGGTACCATCACTGCTTTCCTCTTGGCAGCCCTGACCCAGGCACGGGACAGCAGTGGCTTTTTTGGCAACTGAACCCCCATTAAGCACCTTGGTGCTGCTTTCCTTCGCTCTCCCTGGAGCCCGGGAAGTGGCACCGGGCCAGGGCTGAGGATGCAGAGAAGGGCTCTAACAGAAGCCAGGTCTGGCAGCTGCCTGCCAACCCCCACCTCTTGTGAAGAGCTGAGGGGCACCTCTGTGCGGGTAGGCTCTGACCCGTAACTCCTGCCTCACTGCGGTGCTGACACTCCCCAGAAACCAAAGGATCATATTAATTGGTTTCAGGATCGTGGCCCCATGTCCTGAGTGGTCTGTTTTCAGATAACAAATTCAGGGTGTGTTAATAGCTGGTATAGCTCAGCAGAGGATCTACGGGGTGAGACCTGGATGGGGAGGATGCTGCTGGGTGGGGAAGATGGGCAGTGAGGCATCAAGAATCTGTCCAGTGCTGTGTACTTCCCTGTCCTTACACAAATCAGTGTAATTCCCCTGCTCCCAAGTTGCTAACATTAAAATTGCAGGGCAAAGGGCACTGGCAGGTGGGATAGGCTGCACCAGCCAAACTGTTGCCCTTTCCCAGCACAGCCTTGATCCTTTCACGGGTCTGCAGTGGGATCAGAGGGGATCTACTCTCCTCTTTATCCTCCATAGCATCTTCCAGCTGTGCCATTAACCACAAAGGTCTGGCTTGTTCCTGGTGCTGTAGCAGAGACCCACAGCTGGTTGCACTGGAATGACAGTGTGTCCATCTGTTCCTGAGAATCCTGAGCAATCCTGCTCCAGCTTGGAAGTTGCATTCTTCAAACCCAGCAAGAGCCAAAGCAGCTTCTCCCAGCCTGGTCTCCAAACTGGGTACTGCCGGTGTGCAGGACCTGTAGAGGAGGCAGGAGGTCGTGGTCACTGCCACGAGTGGGTGCACTGATCCAACACTTTTGGCACCAAGGTTCCATGGCCAGTGTTGTGGTCTGACATGTCTGCCCTGCATGCCCAGAGGTCTCTCAAGAGATGGCATGAAGCAGTGGCTCAGGAGCTCCTGTCAGTTTTTAGCCAGGTGGTGGTCCAGGGATGGAGCAGGATCAAGCTGGCTGGGCTGTGCCAGGTGGGCTGCAGAGCTATCCTGCCTGATCCCCCCATGGCACAGAGCTGATCTTTAACCGAGAAAACCCCCTATCCAGTGATGCAATGTAAACCCCCTCTGTGATAGAGAGCGCCCAGCAGCCCTGGGTCACTTTTCCTGCTGTAATTAGCCTCACTGTTAATTACATGCAGCCTGTGATGTGCAGGGATAGCGGCCGCCCATCCGGAGGAGCTGCCTCTGCACAGATCCTCCTGCAGGATCTGTTTTGCCCCTGGTCTCCTGCCCACCCTTTGCTTCCCAGGTCCCCTGCCTGCTGCCACCTCAGCCTGTCCCCAGCAGACAGGCGACCTGTGCCCTGGCACTGCCACCTCAGGACCCTTTCCCTGGGGCTCTGTGAGTGAATTGAGCCTGCGGAGGGGCCAGGGCCGAGTCCCTTGTCCCATTCAGCCACTCCACCCCTAAGGATGAATGAAGGGGGCGCCTGCCCCTTTCCCTCCTTTCCTGTGTGTTTCCAGGTACATGCCCAGGAGTCTCGGGCTTGGCAGCTGGGTCATCTCCAGCACCCACAAAGCCCCCTGCTCGTGCTCTCCCCCTCCAAAAGTACATATATAACAGCCGAGAGAGGGAAAGAAAAGGAGAGATGCCAGCTTTGCCTCCATGCTCCCATCCAGAGCAGTCTCCTAATGAGAAGAATATGGCTGCTAGTTAGCAGAGGGGTGTGTCCTGTAGGCTAAAATGAGATAGTTACACTGCACTGATTGAAGGTTGAGGTTAGAGGGCAGCACAATTATGTTCAGGAGATTCAAGGGCTCTGTTTGATGCGGCAGTTCTAAGCTCCCAGCCAGTGTCAGTAGTTTAGCTCAGGGTTTCTTTTTTTTTTTTTTTTTTTTNTTTTTTTTTTTTTTTGTGGGCTAAAGACAGGAAGGATAAAAACTATGAGAATGAGTTGTTACTATTATTATAAAGTGGTGTGAATTTTCTTTTTTTTTTAAACCACCAGTTCACCCCCATTTTGCTTAACTGTTTCCTGATCATTATTTTTTAAGCTGCTTGGAGGGAAGAAGAGAGCATCCCCTTCCCCATGGAGAGCAGCTCTGAATTTTCTCCCAGACAGGGAAGGTGATTTTTTTGTGTCCACTTCTGCTCAGTTCACCGATGATGACTCTAGATCAGGAAAGCAATTAGCAGTTCAAATTATGCCAGGGCCAAATTCTTTGTCTCAAAATCATGGGTTAAGAGTTGCAAAAGAACCCTAATTGTCTGGTGCTGAACTGGATGTTTTTTTTTCTGAAAGCATTTCCAGTGCTTAGGGCTGTTTGTGCACGGGAGGGAGTGTGGGGAGGGAGTTTCTTGTGTTTCAAAAGCCATTCAGTCTTTTCCCAGAGCCCGCAGCAATGTCCAAGCACCCGTGGCCTCCCCAGCCTCTCTGCCATCAGCCAGATAGCTGCCATGCAGGCAGCCTCGCAGGCAGCTGTGCATCCATCCCAAGACGGTCCTGGTTGCCCTCTCTTCTGACCCCTCTGTAGCACTCTGGTCGCTGCCCTCACTGCAGTGAGGTGAGGACCAAAGGCACTGTTTGCTTGATTTACCCGCTTCCAACTCAGTATCAGAAGTGAGCAAAAGCCTTGCCAAGCAGAAGAGAGAACAGCAGCACATGGCAGCCCTGTGCTGCCCATGCAAGGAGGCTGTTGCTTCCTCAGCAGCAGCACCCAGCCCTGCTGGGCTGAAGACGGCGTGCTGGCCCGCCCGTGTCATCCACTCCACCCCTAAGGATGAAGGAAGGGGTGCCTGCCCCTTTCTCTCCGTGCCTGCTCCCCAGGGCCCGTTGTGTCCCAAGCCCACACTTTGCCTTGCGTTTTGATCTGAGTGACAGGCTGCTTTATTTACTCTAATGGTTCTCAGTTTTAAATGTTAATTCCTCCCTGAAGAAAATGTCTTTTCAGGGTGAGTTGCCCATCAGCAGGGACACGGAGGGTGTGCTGGCATCCCTGGCCTCTGTGCAGACCCAGGCGTTAACCCAGTGGGCAAGAACCTGGTAGGTGCAGAGGGCTGTGATGCCCAGGGAGCACCTCAGCCCCTGCCACCACCATGGCTGGACTGTCCCGGGGATGGCGCGTCAGTGGGCAGATGCAGCCGGGCCGATGCATCCCTGGCGTCGCAGCTCGTCCCTGTGCACTCCGTTTGGCACAGCGCCACACGCCACTGCCACAGCCCCCCGTCATCCCGGCTGCAATTAGGGGTTGATGGATTGTCCCTGGGCTGGGGTCTCGGTACGGCCCCCCAACGGGGCCGTGGCACACGCGGAGGCGGGCAGGGGCCCGCTGGGCTGCCGCCATCCAACAACAATTTCTAATCTTGATTGGAGAGGAGGGTGGTGGGCTGGGGCGGGGGGGAGAATCAGAGATAAATGTTAGCTCATTTCTTAAGTAATTAGTTACCTCCTCATCCCCATGTTGTAATTGTGAACAAGCTGTAATGTTTAATTAGTGTGTAAATGAAACCCCAATTTCATAATGGCTGCAGTGACAGCGCTAAGTGAGACAGGCACAGAAGGGGCCGCATTGTTTCAGCAGGAGATGAAGCTGTCGCCCAGCAAGCCAAGCGTCTCTGGGAGAAAATGGAAATGATAAACGAAGTGAGGCTAATTAGCAAAATCCTACAGGCCCCACTGATGGTTCTCATCAAGGGGAGGTAATGAAGCGGGCGGGCCAAGCTGAGGGGGGATTAATTGGAGCTGATTGCTGCACATACAGGCACTGTAGAGCAGCGGATGCAGGGATGCAAACTTTCCTGCTTTTCTTCTCTCGCCTTTCCCCAGGACCTAGTTGTGGGTCTACCCTGCAGGGAGCAGGGAACAACCCTGGGAACTGGTCCTGGAGCAGGCGGGACACAGGGTAGGGGGGGTTGTTCGCTCTCTGCAGGTGTCTGGGCAGAGGTACCTGGGCACCCACCCCACAGAAAGCATGGTATGAAGGCTCTGGAATATCCAAGAGCTGCTTCAGGGCTGGTTTATAGCCCAGGAAGGGTTATAGCCCTTCTTTAGCTTCTTTCAAGTCCCTCCTCCAGTGCTGACGGTATTTTGAGTGCAGACATTCGGAGACTAAATAAAGCACCTCTGTGTGATGGGTGCTGGGGAAGGGGTGAGTCCTCCCCGCTCCCCCTCTGGGTGGGGGTCTCTGCAGACCTGATACCTGTGGCAGCATGGTGTGGTGGCCAAGCCAGAGCTTGCTGTGGTGGGGGAACCTGGGACATCATGGAGTTGAACTTGGTCCTTTCAAGCTGTGTGAGAAATGCCCTTTCTGCAGCTGCTGGCACAGAACCACAACCCTGATCACACTGCATTACTTACTGACATTTCAGGGAGTCCGTGGAGCCCCGCTGCCAGTGGGCTCGGCCCCAAATGTCCCACCCCTACTGCAGATGGGGTCCAGCTGCCTGCAGGCCAGGCTGTCCCCCAACCTGCTCTTTAACTGCTTCCAACTCAATATCAGAAGTGAGCAAAAGCCTTTCCAAGCAGAAGAGAGAACAGCAATACCTGCCTGTCTGGGCTTTCATCTGTCTGGCTGTCCAAGCAGGTTGTTTCTGGCTGCACGTGGAACTGTGGGACTGTGAGCAGGTCTTTTCAGTGTCTCAGCCTGCTTTTCTGTGAAAAAAATGAGAGGGTGAGCTATCTTGTTGGCAAATGCCCATCCCTGGGATGTCCCGTGCCTGCCCAGCGTCACTGCATCCCTTCCTCATGGCATCTCCAAGCCCTCTACTGCCTCTCCTGCTGAGTAATGAGAGATTTCCCTGGGCCTCCAAGGGTTCTAAAGAGGGGCTGAGCAATATTATTTATTCAGTTGTTTACAGAAGCATTTGATCGGGAATAGTTCTTCACTGCCAGCCTGTTGTGTATTATTCATTGCAATAATCTCTGCAGATTGTGATAAACTGTAACTGCGTCGGGGCAGCGCGTAACCGGGCTGTGCTGCCACTGCTGCCTGCTCCGGCCTCTAAAATATCGGCAGCTGCAATCATAAATCTCAATTTACAAGTGGGACTATTGCACGGGGAGTTATAGTTATACTAATGATTACTTCTCTGTCTTATTTTTCATGTTGCAACAGAGTAATAAATTTTTAAGAACAGCCTGGGCAAAGCGTCAGTGAAGGCTGTGCGTCCTCTCGCCGCGGTGCCGGCAGAGAGGGGCATTCCTGCTCTCCTGCGGTTGGCTCGCTGGCAGGGCACCTGCCCCACCTCTCAAGGAGGTGACTTGAAGAGGGGGCTTTGTGTCCCCACATTGGGAAAGGTGCCTTAGAAACTGCCTGCAAGCACAGTGGAGCAGTGGGCTGCTGCATGATTTTGAGGTCAGCTCTGACTCTTCTGTACCAGAGCGGAGAGCTCAGCTCCCTGCATTGGTTTCCCTGCTGGGAATGAGGACTGAGCCCTGCCTCTGCCACTAACCTAGTCTTTCTCAGTCAGGCTCAAGACATCCTGGGGTTGATGGGACCAAGGGATGGGAATCTGATGACCAAGAGTGGAGCTGGTATTTGAAGGGTGTATCTTGACCTTGTAGTTCACCATCCTCTCAGAACTGGGTCTCTCCGAGATCTAGAGAGGTGGAAGATGCCTTTCTGCAGACAGTGTGCCCACAACGGGGAAATGGGGTGATGGCTTTGATGGTCCCACCTGAAGGAAAGCCCCCATCCTGGAGGACAGCCAGGGTTAGCAGGAAAGGCCCTGGGCTAGAGGAACCCAGACCCTGCTTCCATCCCCATCTCAGAGCAGTGACTCAGGAGCACCCGGTGTCATCCCTCCTGGAGGAATCTGCATGGGGGCACCCCCCAAAGACCAGGTCTCTTGCCCAGAAGGGATCAGTGGGACACGGGGTTCAGCGAGCATTTCCCAAGTGTTTATCACAGCTCCGAGGTCTGTGATGTGAGGCCTGTGATGGATGCCTCCATTCACAGACTTGACATTATGATGTACAGGGAGCCTAGAGACATATAGATTTTCAAAGTGGCCACTTTGAGCATAATTATAAATATCCAGCCTCTTTACATAGTGAATTGCTGCTGGAAAAGAAGAACCCCAGGAGGGCTGAAATTCTGGCATCCAGACTTTCTTGAGAAAGGAGCCTTGATGAAGGTTTCCCACCCATTGTGGGGTGCCAGGAAGGCATGGGCTTTTCCCATCCTGGACCCCTCTGGCAACTCCTCCCCCATTCCCCGTGGTGCTGGCAGTGTCTCTGCAAGGGGCATCTCCAAGGCAATGTCTTGGACCCTCACCTCCCCTGCTTGTCTGCACCAGCACACTGTAATCTGATTTTAACTGCTTCCGAGTGGCTGGCTCCCCTTCCAGATCACGGCACAGAGTACCAGGGGCATAAGGGAGCTGGGAGCGGGTGCTCCTGGTCTCTGTGCCTGATCCATGGCCCCAGAGACACACGGAAGGAGAGATCTTCTCCTAGCTCACGGCCAGCTCATCTCCTTCCACTTGCCTTTGAAGCATCCCAGCTCACACAGGGTTGGGGCTCAGCACAGACCAGTTTTCAGGTGGACAGAAGAAGATCCCTCCAGTGGGATGGTGCTCGATGCAAACCCAGCAGCTGAGACCTGGACACAGTCAGGAGCACTCCCATATGCCCTGCTTGGATCCACAGGCTTCTAGAAAAAAGGCACCTGTCCTGGAGGAAATCATCTGGAAGTCCCTTATCATGCTTTTCTCTTGTCATTTGGATGGTACCAGAGCATCACCACTTCCATTTCCACGCTGGAGGTGGGGTGAGTGTGCCCTAGGAAAGGTGTCTGCAGGCAGTGGTGTGTCCATCCCTGTGCATGAGAGTCTAGGCTGAAACAGGCATCATTGCCTTCCCCACCCTGGGACTGGGACATGGAATTCTGCAGGAAAAATGAAGAGAACGTTTGAGGATTTGTGTTCTGTTTGCAAGCAGGGTCTGGAGGAGAGAAGGTCAAAGAAGAAAATTGGAGCTGAATTTAAATCAATGGCAGGTAGAGATTAGAGCTGTGCCCCAGTTAACTGCAGCGAGCTGAGGGGAGGATGGGGGAGGGCTCCAGCTCTCCAGGTTAGGACCCCCTGGCAGACCCCAGTTCTGCTCCATGGAGACGTGAATTCCCCAGACAAACAGAGACCATGGCCAGGGGCCTGGATGGGGACTTTGTGACAAGGACTTGCTGGCAAGCAAGGGCTGGAGTAGCCAGAGAATGTGAATGGGGTAGCAGGAGACCCTAGGAGGTTTGGTGTTGGATTGAATCCCACTCCCTCCTTCCTTCTCTGCACATCTTGCCAGGCTCAGTCTGCCTCTCTGTCCACATCCTAGCTCTTTGTCCTTGTTTCCTTGACCCAGTCCCTTCCCCCATGTCTCAGATATCATCCCAGCTGCCCTCACCACCAGCCCCACTAACTCCCTGTCACTGTTTCCTCCTGCTTGCCTGCCCCTGACTCCAGCACTTGTTGGTGCAAGTGTTTCAATAACGCGGTTTCCTCCCTCGCACTTCCTGGGGAAGTCATCGAGCACCCGGAGAGCTGGGTCCCACTTCCCACACAGGTGTCTGGAGTGGGTGCCAGGGGGGTTGCAGCAGCTGGGAGCAAGGGGCCGGCGCTGGGATGGGTGTCAGCACACGTGCAGCCACCTAGGGCTGCAGGCAGGGCTGGCTTTGCCCAAAGTCAGCTTGATTCTGAGGGGAAATCCAAAACATTCCCTGGCCCCAAAATCACCTTCGCAACAGACTACAAGGCTTTGTTCCAAAACATCTGGGCACACACAAAAAAACCTTGCAACGGCAAGTAACTGAAATGTAACAGAAATAGCGACGTATTTCTTNGGCACACACAAAAAAACCTTGCAACGGCAAGTAACAGAAATAGCGACATATTTCTCATTCTTGTTGATGGCAATGTATTAATGATTTGGGCTGGAATTTCCTGGGAAGAAAATTCAGTATGGTTTGGACATCCAGCTAAATCACTAAACTTCGGGGAAAATCAGGGTAGGTTGTGTCAGAGCAAGGGGAAGCCACCAGCCCCTCTTTGTTTCCACAAACACCCCCCCATGTGCTCCTGAGGCTGAGGCAACCTGAAAACCGGCTCCCATGTCTCCAGGCCCACAGGGATTGTGCTTTGCTCTCTGCTGCAACCCTGTGCACTGCAGCATGTTGCACATCACCCAAGGAACATTAATTAACATTGCTGGAAGATCTTAGGAAAGGTGCAATTTGAATGATCTGGCACCACAGTCATTCAGATGCTGAGTTAATTCAATCCTTGCACACAGTGCTCCTACAGATTGTTGGCTTTAAACAAACAGCGGTGACAGATTTGTTGCTGCGGAAATGTGGTCATTAAGTCGGGAGCGTGTGTTTGACCTGAAAGCGATTGAGTGATGGATGCAAGTCATTTTAAAGCTGCAGCAGCCAAAAGGATGCTCCTTTTGGAGAGCAATCTTGCATCTAAGGAGTGTAAATAATTTAAACAAACAAGTAAAGTAAGGTGAAAGCGCTGCTGTATTATGGCACTAAATGCAAAGCGGGGCAGCGCTGCGAGCTCTGTGGCAGAGGAGAGCTCCTTTGCACATTGCTGGTGTAAAGAGGCACGAGGTCCCAACTTTGGGGCTGTCTCGGGGGTAAATGATACCAACCGAGCTCCCATCACTTGATAGTCACCTATGGGAGCTGTGCAGCTGCTGCTCTCCGAGTGCAGACAGTGCAAGCACTGTGGGATCCCCAAGGAATGGGGGCCAAAGTGGATCAGTGGAGGTCACCCTGCTGTCCTAGCAGAGCAGGACTCAGGTGTCCTGCAGTGTGGGACTCTGCCACTCCAGCTGCTCCTCTCATCAAGCTGAAGTAGCCCAATACTCCCTTAGTTTCCTGATGAGGTCAGGCTCGTCTTGTCCAACAGGGATGATTTGGTGAACCAGGAGCTTGGGATGCTGTTGTTGGGCTGCTGCTCCATGCCAGCCTTGCCCTGAGCCATACTCTCACTGCTGTTGAAGATCCTCTCACCAATGAGTGTGAGCAGGGAGGGAGCATTAGAGCTGCACCGTTCACGTCACATGGGTCTGTGCATTCCGCTGCTGGATTTGGTGTCCCAGTAATGAGGCTGGTAGTTACTGTGCATTGCAAGCAGCCATTGCTTAAGCCTCAATATCTCGGCCATTTAATTTAATGGGGTTTTTTAAATACCAAAAGCAATTAAGTTCACATTGTGAGCTAATCGCCTACAAAATTTCATTTCAAAGATGCTCAGACTTTTTGTGAGAGAATTACCGGAAAGAGACCCAAATACACCACCATGTCTGTCCGTTTGTCCTCCTGTGCCTTCCCTCTTTCCCAGCCAGAGTCAGGCAGGCTTCTCGAAAGGAAACAATCACATTCGTAGTTCCCTGCTTTTCTAGCGGGTTTTCCCATGGTGTGAATTTTAGATGTGTAGATTAAATGCCAGTGATTGGTGATGTTTACAGTGCTTAGATGGTACCACAGGAGTGGAAAACAGAGATTTAAGGTCTGGCTGATGGGCAAGAGCCAAATTGCTGTTGCTGGGGAATGGGTGAGCACACAGTGGTGTACCCGGGCCAGGAGGAGATGGTGGGAGCTCTGCCCATAAACTTGTGTTACCACTGCCTTGAGGCTGCCTGTCTGTGCTGCTGTACCTGGGGGTGTAAGTGGTACCTGGGGGTAAGCGGTGCCCAAGCACAAACACCCAAACTTTGCACAAACAAGCCCTTTTGCTTGGGAAAAATGTCCCAGGTGAGCCTGTTTGCAGTGTGTCCACCATATCCCATGGTGGCTCACCCCATGTGCCTGCCTTTCCCATTCTCCTCCTGCCTCAGCAGCCCCAGCCCACAGCATCCATCCCCGGCAGTGCCTGCAGGGGCCAGCTTGCGTGTAGGCTGCACGGCTTTATCAGATCAGAGAAGAGCTTGAGGTCTTTGCCAGAGATTACTTGTTCTCCTAAACAACCGTGTTACTGAATATGGAATAATCCCCCTCAACAACCAGCTGGGGGTTTGGTTTCCTTCTCTGTGGCTATCGTGTTGACACTCTCTCCTTAAAGCACCTTTCCCGGCTGAGTCACTCCACCCCACCGGCACGATGGGCAGGGGCACCCTCCACTCCACACCTCTCTCTGCCCAAGCTGCTTGCCCCGGTGCGTTTGGCTGAGCCATGCATGGCTGCTGTCCCATTTTGGCTGCAGCGTTGCCTTCTCCAGCCCCCCATTGCCGTCCTGCCTGGCCGGTTTCCCCGTCCGGCAGCGAGGAGGTGATTTACGGAGTCCTGTGCGCACCCGGTGAGTCCAGCTCTCTGTGTTTCAGGGAGATCCATCGCACAGGGAGGGGAGGTCACTGCGTTGCAGGTTTGCTAACCTTGCCCGCTTATTAAAAATGGTAAAAGCCTCCCTCAGGACTCGTGAAGTATAGATCCAAAGAGCTCCATATGCTGTTCCCCTTAATGAGATGTCTGCCTGAAGAGCAATAGCAAAACACACCATCCAGTGCAGGGTCCCTATAGCTAGATGGCCTGGCTGTAAACAGAGCCGTCCGTCTTAATGGGCTATCGTGTAAAAACTTCTCCCAGTCAATAAATCAAAGGGGCTCCATTTATATCATGTGCTGCCTTCGCTATTAGGCTGCTTCTGGATGGCATGTTCTGATACAGAGCTCCCTGGGACCGCCAGGCGAGGCCAGAGGCTCTAATGGGCATTTAATTTAGACTTCCCCTTGCTGATACCTGTGCAGAGCTCAGCAGCTGGGACTCAGCAGGGGATGGTTCAGGATGGCCCTGCTGTGCAGGAAAGGGCACCCATGGATCAGGAGGTGGCTGGTATTGCCTTCCCTGCCTTGCTGGGTGGGAGCCTCTGGTGCGCAGGGGACCCCACCCTCCCTGGGAAATGGGTGTGTGGGGCTGGCGAGCACCTCTGCTCGTTCGGGAGCAGCAGCCACAGCCTGGCACGGTTATTTATTTTTCATTCCCTCCCTTGTGCTGCTCAGATGCCACCGGAGGGAAGTTCCGCTCCAGCCACCATCCCAGGCAGAGATATTAGTCCTCATTACTAATTAAAGGAAGCAGGAGTAATTGACGGATGGTGGATGGCGGGGGAGCCGCTGTGATGAACGGCCCCTGTCCCTGTGCTGGGGACGCATGCTGAGCGCTACCTGTTAGCTACAAATAAACAAACCTGATAAATAATAAATAGTTTGAGAAGAGTGGGCAAGCATTATTTAAATTAATAGGGATTAGAGGGAGAGGTCTGAAAGAGCATTCCTCCGGATGAGCTATCCCTGGATGGACAGGGACTCATTTGTTGCAGACTGAAGTAAACAAGGAGAAGGGGAGGATTCATCACAGCAGAGCCTTGCAGCACTTCTCAGGCTTCTTGCAGTGCTTCCTGGTAATGGCACAGCCGTACTTTTCCTGCCACCCCTGCACCAGGGCTCCCTCTGTCCCTGCTGCCTCGCTGGTGTCACACCTCTGGTGCCAGGGTGGGCCATTGGGTGATGTGAGGGAGCCAGGGTGCTGCAGAGGAGCACTGGGGAGCAGATGCTCAGCTCCAGCTGCTGGCGGGGTCCCACACCATGACCCTTCAAGTTTTCCCAGCCAGCCTGATGGCCACCTTGCAGTCTTGCCTGCACTCAGGTGCTCACTGTCAGCTGCAGTTTGGTCTCAGGCAGCAACTCCAGCTGCTCAGGGGGTCTCTCCTCACATTCTGACATTTGGATACCCCCCTGCCTGCTAAGGGCAGGAGGCTGGGGGTGGCAGAGGGAGGAGGGATGCTGGTGAAGTGGGGGAGAGGGGAGGGCGGACTCTTTGCTCGCTATCACATCTACTCCATCTTATCGCCACCGTAATTTGATGATAAAAAATAATCCGAGGCTGGAAAGGAAACATGTGTAGTGGAGTAAAGATTGAATGTAGGTGGATTGTGCCCTGGGGCGGCAGCTGGGAGATAGAAGGAAATGTCCTTCTGTTTGACATACTGCCGACACACAGCCCCGCGCCCCCCGCCTCGCTGAGCCCTGCCCGGGGCACGGGGAGCCCGCTGGCCCGTGGGCCACGTGGCAGGCAGGAGGGTGCCTGTTGCGGCCCCCCAACACCTCCTGCCCCCCCGGCACTCCGTGGGGTGCTGCCCCCCACCCTCCTGCCCCACGGCTCGCTCACAGCACACTTCTGATTATTTTTTTTTCCCCCCCTTTGGTTATGCTTCACAACTCATTTTATCAGCTGTCAGTAGCCAAATGTCTTTTTTAAGGAGTGGGTTATAGCCACTAATGTACTGAATGCTATTGCACTGGCTGCAGTTAGTGTTCCACGGCTAAATTACTATAATTAATGTTCCACTAGAACTGTTTGTAACAGGCGGCTGCGAGAGCCCCGGGTCTGGGCTTTCACAGCCACTGAATTATCTCTCCTCCCCGGAGAAAGCACCTCTCACAAGGGGAGGGACGAGGTCAGCACTGGGACAGGCAGGCACTGGGCGAGTCAGACTCCGGCAGATGGGGGGACTCGGGAGCTGTTCCCGGGGCACAGACTCCCTGTGTCCCTCCGTCTCAGCTGCTTTGCCCCGTGGCAGCGCGGCTGGGTGTGCGCTGGGCGGTGGTGGGGCTCCAGCTGGGATGTGTCACGGCACTGCAGCATCACCAGGGCTTCTTCGCTCATTGCCCTCTGCGATTGCGTTGTGGAGATGGAACACTGTCCTAGAGAAAAGCTCCCCGAAACTCGCTAAGGGGGGTCGGCGGAGATGTTTCCCTGTGCCAGGCATGGCATCCCAGCCCACAGCATGGCCCAGAGTCCATACACTAAGTAATCCCTGCCCTTCCTTCTCCCCCGTTGCCTCCCAGTGAAGCCGGAGGTGCAAGGGGGAAAAAACGCGCTCCGCGGGCACACACACCCCTTGTTTCGCTAAATGCATTGTTCAATACCTGCAACAAACAGATTAGCTGGGGCTTTATCAGGGACAAGAGAAGGGAGAGCAGTGTGATAATGGTTTTCGGCAAATCCTCGGGCTGTCACAGATTAGAGCCGCGGCAGGAGCATTATCAGCCCTTTCCTCCTCTCCCCATCGCCTCCCCCTTTGTCTCTTCTCACCATCGGATTTCTCCAGCCAATCTATCCCTGCGAGAGCCGGGCAGATACAAGAAGAAGTCAGTTTCCATCTGATCTGCGATTGGTTTTTCCCGGCAGCCGATCTGTGTCGCAGTATTGATCCATGGGCCCCCCAGCGCTTGTCACCTTTCGTGTCTGGAGAGGAAGGTGGCAGAGGGGAGAGGGGCCGGGGTGGGGACGCTTTAAACTTGCCACGTGCCGTTAATCTGCAGGCAGGAGAGCAGCCAGGCCGCCCTGCCAGGCAGGAGGGGTGCGAGCCACCTGCCCCCATCACAGGAGTTTAAATGGCTGTGACCTTATTAAAGAAGAGGAATAGCTTTAGAGGGCCAGCAGGAGGAGGAGATCAAGCCCCAGTCCCTGGGGCAGGTGGTCAGGAGCTGCCTGGCCCTTACTGTCCCACCAAGGGACAGCTTGGTGAGACTGGCAGCAGGGTGCTGGGAGCCTGCCAGGCACCCTCCTCTCCCAGAGGGGTCCCCCACTGCACCCATATCCCCATTTCTGCTCTCGGGCTGTCTGTGCCACACTGCAGTGTGGCCAGGTATGAGTGGGGACCCCCGTCTTGGCTCTGCAGCTTGCCCGAGCCTGTGGGAGAGCAGCTTTTGGGTGGGAGCTGTTGGATTAACCCCACTGGGTGGGCAGATTTCTCAGGAGACCTGAAGCTGCAGGAAGTTGCTTTTTCCTCATGGAGGTGGGAGACAAGGCTGTCCTTCATCCTAATGGCTACAGCCCAGGGCTGCACGCAGGCAGGAGTTTGTTGAGACAGCTGGAGTTGCTCCGGAGCCACTGCCCAGTGGGCAGGGCAGCAATGCTGTACCAGGCAGGACCCAGCATCCTTGGAGTCAAGCTCGAAAGACCTGTGTGTGCCACCTGCCACCCCGCTGTGCCCCTCTGCCAGGCTCCTGCCAGGGTAGATCTTGGCAGCTCTGCCTTGTCTCACCTTCCCTGGCTCACCCGAGGGATGGTGTGCAGGTGGGTGGGAGGGCAAGAGGAGATATAACAAGTAATGGCCCCGAGTGTGGAAACAGTGTTAATAAAGTGTATTTCACTTTTAATTTTGGCATATAATGTAATGATCTTTTTTAAGGCCCTATCATATTATCTGCATGACTAGATTATTGAGTCTTCATCATCTCCAGATAAATTTATGACCAGGATGATGCTTGGAATTTATTATCAGTCAATAGAGCTCAATACTGTAACAAGGCGTGTAATAAGATATACATATTTAATGATCCGGAGTAAAACAGCCCCGCTAATGGGCAGGATGAGACGGAGGCTGGAGCGTTAATTTCCATCCCCTGCCCCTTTCCACGGGAGCCTGCACCATTCAGATGGGAAGCAGCCCCAGGGTCCTGCGACGCAGGCTGGGAGCAGAGACTGGCTCGGGGGATACAGGAGAGCACAGCCCTCATGCCACTGCGGCGGGGAGCACGTGCCTGCAGCACATACACGCTAGTGGGAAGGCACGTGTGCCGGCCCGTCCCCGCAGAGATGTGCAGGTCCGTCTCACACAGCACACGGGTCTCTGATGTGGCTTTGCAGGCCTGGCTGACATCCTCGCCTGCACCACGCGTGGACCAGCACGCGTCCGCCTCGGCGTGTGGCTCTCTTCAGCCCGGCTGGACAAGCCTGGCACAAAGCCGCCACTCCAGCAGCGGCTGAGATAGCTGGAAAATCCACACAGTGCTTTTCATGTTCCAGAGGCAAGCCTGAAATCCTGCATCTGGGATGGTGCAGGACTCTCTAGCTCAAGAAGGGGAGCCAAGCCTCAGAGCTGGGGCAGATAGATGGTCTCTGGCCCCACCATGCGAGGATGCCTCCAGCCCAAAAAAGCCCTTGGTGAAGACACAGTCTTACACGGCCCCACAGAGTCCTCCACGCTCCTCACCTGGCTATGTCCCTGAGAGGAGAGCAGACAACACCAGGGCGGTCACACCGCAGAGGGGTAGCAGGTCTGCAGAAGTGCCCTGGCCCTGTGTGCAGCTGCCCGCAGACAAAGTCGTGTTGAACAGGGGCCCGTCTCCCTCGCCGGGTTATATTTTGAGCTGCCAGCGCTGATTTTTCCAGCCCTTTGGGATGTTATTAAATTAGTTTCCTAGGACTTTTAATAAGCACTTTTGATACCTTTGAAGCATATGGCTTTGTGGGAAGATTACAGTCCCGCATCCATCTCGCTGGGAGAGAAACAATGGCAGCAGGGCCGGTGTTTGATCTCGCCTCCAGAAGGCAAGAGAAGGTTTGGGTTAGACAAAGAGGTGAGCTGCTGATTTGGAGCTAATGTTTAAAAATAGGTAGGTCTCCCTCCAAGATAGAGAGACCTGCCCTTCTCTGTGTAATCGCCTGCCTCTGCCTCGCCGGACTTGCAGAAGCAGCTCGCTTTATTTGAAGGCTTCGAGTGCAGCGTCGCAGTTTGATTCTGGGTCCTTTTAAAGCAATAACTAGGCCATCTGACCAAGCTTTAAAGAGCAGGAGAACTTTCCATTAGGACTCACGACACACTCTCGGCAGCGCTGGAATTGCATTCTTGCCTTTTATTTCCTTTCTCTGACATCTCATGTCACTCAGGCAGGAGAAACTCAGCTTTATAAACTCTCTCATTTCTCCCTTGAAATTTCTCCCTAATTAGGGTCCCAATCCCACTGGTGGGACTGAGTGTCAGGAACTGGATGTGGAGCAGAGCCAGTAGCTGTGGTGGGGGGCAAACTGAATTACTCCCTGCAGCCTGGGGACCTCCTGGCCCCAGGGGCATCAGTCAGGGGCAGGTAGACAGCGTGTCCCACATCTATCACCCCAGCTCCCACACAGCAGAAACAGAGCCACCATCCCTGCCATGCCAAACGTCTGCATTCCTGGTTCCCAGTGCTGGCTCTGGCAGGGACCATTGGATGAGTTACAACACCGTGAGCACCTGGCTCCGGCCAGGCATGCCTTCACTGCAGGGAGAAAAGGTGTCAGGGGAGCCGAATTCCCTTTATCTGTGGATAACTACTGCTGCCTTTAACAGCCTGGAATAAACTAGCCATAAATATCACGATCATAAGTGCTTAGATATGGCAACTTTACACTGAACAGAGGTTTTAACCTTCCCTGTGGAGGATATCCAGCTCTACATCACTGACTGTCTCCATCCAGCTGCATGGCCAAAGACAAGCTCTTGATGAGCTGCTCAGAGCGGCCGTACCAGCTGCCAGCCAGCTCTCAGCCCAGCCTAGCCCCAGTCCTTACCTCAGTTCTGGGATAGGACCTCCTGCTCTCAGGGCCTGGTATGAGTCCTGCTGCTCTCTCCCCTTTGCTGCCAACTTCTCCTCCTCTAAGGGAGCACCGGCATTGGAGCCTGTGGTTTACTGGGCTCCTGTGGGGACCCACCTTCCGTTCCTATTTCCACCAAAAAGGAGGATCCTGAAGCACCAACTGCTGCAGGAACTTGGCACCATCACCTTGTCCCTGTGCAAGGCCAGGGGTCTCAGACCAGCAAGAGGGCAGTTTGCATGCTCCCTGCACCTCGCCAGTGCCCCGCCATGACTTTATTTTGCACGGCGACTTTGAGGGGAACTGTAAAACACTCAGGGGACTTAAATAATACACGACAGTGTACGGTATAAATTACAGGAAGGCAGCGGTGGAGCGACATTGTATACTGAATAAATTAAAGGCTGCGTGACTTACAGGCGAGATTGATCTGCCGAGCATTTTGTTTAGTGACGTGCTTGTCATAAGGGAGAGCTAATTAGAGGTGCGGAGGAGCGCGGCTCCGGCTCTGGGGAGCACGGAGCAAACTGGGCTCAGGAATGTCCGTGGGGTCCCCGCACTTCCAGGATTTGCTCTTTCTGAGGCCAACCACATGCCAGGCCCCATTAGCTGGGTGCTTGCTGCATCCCCAGGGCCATCCAGCACCATCAGAGCCCAGGGTCTGTAAGTGGACTGTGGGACACAGCTGGCTGGCAGCTCTGGGGTCTGCCCTGAGTGAGGGCTGGCGTTGGGGCTGCCTCAGTGGCAGGCTTAAGGGGAATAGAGGTGTCCCAGCCTGAGCCCATTCCCGATGGTGCGGAGCTGTGCAGGAGCACATCCTTTGCTCCTGTGGCTGGTCAGAGCCAGTGCTGCCTCTCCCATTTTTGAGTCCAGCCCTGCTCACAGGGTGACACAGGGATTTTGCTGGCATTGGGTACCACAGGCTGGCTGAGCAACACAGGGGCTGTTCTGGGGGCTGAATAGTAAAAAAAGGCAAATACAGGTTGGAAATTAGGTAGGGGTCTTGTGTTCATGGCAGGATAATGCCATGAATCACCAAGGGAGAGGCAGCCTTCTTCAGGACACGGTTTGGACTGGGTAATTTTGGGGAAGATGTGCTTTACCCACAGGGATGTGGGAGTCAGGTGAGAGGGTTGGATGCAGCTGGGTGACCTTAATTGGCCGAACTGGGGGCTGAGTTCGGAGGCTTGTCCCTCTGGGCTCCTCCTGCTGGCAGCAGAGCCGGGATGGCTCCCGTGCGGCATCACCCCTGCCAGGAGGTCTGTCCCTCCTGTCTGCACAGCCCGGCGATGCCGTGCAGGCTGTGTGAAGATGTCGAGGTCGTGGCAGAAGCTGCGCCACAGGGCCGGTGGAGCGGGGACCTCCGTGGGCTGCCGCGAGGGTGCTGGTGGCTGGAGACGGTGCTCCGGAGCGGGCTGGCCTTCGGGATGCGCTCCCCTCCGGCTCGGCCGGCTCAGCGGTTGTCTGTCACTCGGTAGGATTATGAGTAGTGAGTGTAATGCATCGGCGTATGAATAGGGTTGTCTGGCTGATGGTGATGTATCGTTTTTCATTACTGCCTCTCAAGCCCTCCCTGCTCCACGTGTGGAAATTCTATTTATTCCCTAATTTGTAAAAATTCCCTCCTTATCTGATACCAATCAGGGAGGGGTAATTGGCTCTCCAGGGCTAGCGGCTGGGGTCCTGATGAAGAGATATGTGTGTCTGCTCCGGCTGTCCAGGCACCCTGCCCTGCTGCACCAGCGACATGGGCCACAATTAATAATGATTTGCAAATGGCAGACAAGCAATAACGCAGAAAGATGTCCAGCCAGCCTCCTGCCCGCCCCTTAATTTCCTTCTATAATATAAATGGCGCAGGAACGAAAATCCAGCGCTATAAATTCTGAAATTAGTTATTCACCGTAATAAATGGTTCCCTTTTTGGTGCACGGTCCTCCCTATCCTTCTCCCCTGACCCCCTCACTCCCTCCTTCCCTCCCAGACCCCTCGCCCGCTACCTACTTCATTTGAGTCCTAATATGCAAATACTGTAATTTAACGGGATGGTGAAGTTGATTTTCATGTTAACTTAATTACTTTGATTTATGAAGGGCTGGGATGCAGACACAGCTTCATCCTTACCCACCTCCCATCCTTGCCCCTCTGCGGTCCCACTGACCCACTGCCTCTCTTCCCTTTTCTTCCCTTGGCTCAGTCCTCTCTTCCTCTTCTTCCCAAGTTTGGTGTTTTATTATCTGCCTTTAAGTGGACATAAGTCCTCGCGACAATCGCATGATGCGGAGGACAAATTCCCCGTCCTGCCTTGTTTAATCGTGCCTGGATAATGGATGTATAATTGACTCATTTGAATGCTTTTGCCTACAGGAGTGCAGAGCATTAAATGTTTGATTGCCTTAATTTCCAAACAGATCATTATCCCCTTCTTACCCGCTCTTAATAAACACTTTATGAGGATTTTTTTTGTAAAGGAAAAAAAATCTCCACTCCTCGTACTTCTCTGAAGTGATAAACTCTAATTAAGTCTAATATTTAAAAATATGGTAATGGTGACTTGTTTGAATAAGTGGCCTGCATTTCCATAATTTCATTATTACGTAAAACACGCTAATTATTTGAAGTGTGCTTATTACTAAAAGAGAAATCTCCTTCTAATAAAGATGAAATTGGCTTTTTTCCCTGTATTGCTGTGCCCGCTGCTCCCCTTCTCTCCCGGCCGGTGCGCGGCCGTGGCCGCAGCCGGGAGCGGGGCGATGGTGGCGCTCGCTTTGTTTGCTCAGGGGTGCCCAGCAGCCAGCCTGCAAGGATGCTGCGTGTGCAGGGACAGTGCAGGGGCTGCAGGACAAACTGAGGGCTCTGAGCACGCTGTGCCACCCTGGGCGCCAGCATCGTCAGTGCCCTTCAGGCTCGTAGGCTCCAGGAGCTGTTGGGAATGTTGTAAGAGAGCTTGGCCCCTGCTGCCCATTCCCTCCAACAGGGATCCCCCAGATCTCGGGGTTCCCACACACAGTATCGCCTGTGCCAGGCCATCCAGCAGCCTGTGGGGCTGGAGGGTGTCTCAGCAGACAGGTGTCTTGCAGTGTAGAGTCCCCAACCATTCCACTTTGCCCTGGGAGGGGCCCAGCATGGTGGGTGCAAGATGGGAAGAATGGCCCCTGGTGCGGAGGACAGGAGGAAGCGTCCTGTAACTTGCACAAGTGGGAGGAAGCAGGTGCCCAGGGCAGCAGGTTCACCACCCCCTTGCTGCATTTGTCACCTCCGTACAGACCTGAGAACTGTCAGAGACAGGCCCTCCCTGTTCCAGTGTCCCTGCTGGGATACAGTGGATTTGGAGGTCTCGTTGACCCCGGTGTGTAGGGGTGGGACAGGCATCCCACCCTCCCTGGGACACAGACAGCAACAGGTTGATGGACGGTGAGTATGAATTGTGTTCAGCCCCTTTGCAGAGCCCATGCGGGTGCTCTGTGGTGGGGCAGGCAGGGAGGCACTGGGATGAAGTCAATATAAAACTAATTTTCTTTTCTTCATGAAGAAATGAGGTGTGTGGCAGTAACGTAATTGCAGATAATGAGGTAAGTTATTCTTAATATTCTGCACGTCGCTGTCAGCTCCACCTAATATACCTGCCGGCTGTGCGGGGCACACAGAGCCCCTCGTCCCACGCACAGGATTATGAGGCCATTAATTTGGGAGCAGCTCAGCAGGACCATCCCCAGTGTCCCTGTGGATCCCCGTGAGCTGGGAGCCCTGGGCTCTGACACATATTGTCACCACTATGGCTGGCATCCTGGTGGGGATAGGCTTAGATCAGACACAACTCCCTCCTGGCTCCAGTATGGGCAGGGTGAGGGGCTGCAAGAGCCTGGCTCCACATGCTGGGAAAACACTGTCACTTCTTGCCCCTGACGCTGTCCCCTGCTGGGGACATTCCCGCTCATGGGGAGCAGCACAGCCCACCGCGGGGTCACAGCACCCAGCACTCCCTTTCGTGATTGCTGGGGGCGGCAGCAGCAGTGCTGGGCTGTGGGGGGTCCGTACGGCTCCCGCTGGTCACAAGGCCACCTGCTGTCACCCGGGGTCGGCAGCGGGGAGGCGAAGGGCGGCGGTGGCCTGGCCGCCCTGTTTCCGCTTTGCAGGGAGCTGTTATACAAAGGCAGCAGTGATATTATTCATTAACAGTAATCTGCCATTAGAACATTGACAAATGGCCCCTCTGCGCCTGAGCATCAGTTCTTGTACAGCCCATAAAGCATGGGGACAGTTTAAATATGGACCTGCTCAGCTTGGGCCGGGGGTGATCCGTCTTCCCGGCCACAGCACAGGTGCAGTGGGGCTGCCACCAAATGAGCCCATGTGGGGGGGCCCTGCAGTCCCCCCCCGATCACCCGCAGCCCGCCAGGGCAGCTGCCAGGATGGAAAAGCTCACTCCTTGCACCGTGAGCATCTCGGCCCAGCGCACGGCCGTTGGGGCAGCACTCGGTCCCCTGAGCCTCCGTGGTGGAGGTGTCTGGGCGGTTTGATCCCATGGGAGATGTGGGAGAAATGCTGGCAGGGTGCCATGCATGGAGTGGCAGCCCCTACCCTTCTTGCCAGTGCCTGCAGTGGGTGTGGAGAGGATGCTCTCCCCGGAGTGAGCATCACTGCTCCTGGCAGTTCAATCCCACAGCACAGATTCTTGCTGAAGGAATCCTTGATCTCATCCTGGGTTCACAGCAGTGCTTCTATGAAGTGGCTGGAGGGAGGGCACTCACTGGGCAAGCAGCCCAGCAGCACAGGCTGAGGCGTTTCTGCCTCCATCCCAGCAGAGGAGTGTGGTGGGAATGTTTGCCCCCTCCAAGGACAAGAGCAGCCAGCGATGCTGAACGGCAGCAAACTTCAGCCCTAACTAAGAGAGCATCCCTCTGCCCTGTGCACGTGCACACGCCGCTGTCCTTGGCTGTCACTGCAGCGAGAGCTTGACAAGCTGTGGAGAGGGCCAGGACATGGGTTTCCAGGCAGTGTAATGTTGCAGAGGTTTAAAACCTGGTGGGCTAAGCCAGCCAGGACAAGGAGAGGCTGGGGTGTCACGTCACCCCACACTGCACTGGCAGCTGGGCCAGAGGAGGGTCCCAGAGGCAGCCAGGGCCCATCACCTCAGGGCAAACTCAGCCCCAGCCATTCTAGGACATGGGACGATGCTCTGAAGCAGCACAGCAAGGTGAGGGGTAGGGAGGCAGGGCAGAGCCACCACTCGGTTTACAGGAGGCAGGATAACCCTGTGCTGACCCCTTTCACACACACCGCACAACACCCCTAAATCAATTGCATCTTATTATTACAATATCAATATACAATATTCCTACAATAACACCATTGATTTTCTACTCAGAGGCTGCACCTAAGTCTGTTTTAAAGAGGAGGGAGTTAATAGTGCCCTCATTAAAAATCTATAGATTACCCCCCACCCCAAAAAAAGAAAAAGCAGTTTATATTCATTAGGGCTATTGAATATAAAGTAATATGTTTGTGTAGGACATTGGAGTAATGTGATAATCCGTCCGCATATCAGGGAGAAATCCACTTAGCAACCCTGTCAGCTTGACAAGAAAAATGTGCCCATAAAGTCGGGAATACATTGAGGGAGCGAGTGGGAGGAGAGCGGGGCGCGCGTGCACGCGCGAGCTTGTGCAGCACCCGCAGAGCTGCAGCGTGGGACCACCTTCACCCCAGCCCCCTGCTCAGGCCTGGGACACGGGGTGGGGCACCCCTGTGGCCCCTGGAAGTGTCTGGGACTGGGGCATGCCAGGTGTGCTGGGATGGGGATCAGGAGGGGGTTCTGCACCGTGGCAGCCTCTGCGGCCCCAGGCAGGGTCACCCAGTTGGGACGGGGCTGGTGGGTGCCAGTCTGGGTGCTGGGGCAGTGCTGCCACAGCCACGTGTCCCCTGGAGAGAGCTGAGTTGGGGGGATTGCCACAGGGTGGGCAGGGCTGCCTGTGCCCTCCTGCCTGCCTCAGACCCCACTCATCCCCTGCCCGGTGGTCACCTTTGCGATGGATTAAGCACTGAAAAGCAGCAGAGCAATCCCATTTGCGCTCTCTTAGGCTGTCAATTGCCATTTTTGTAATAGAAATTCCTTTCACAAGGTAACGACGGCCAGATTTAGAGGATTTCATATTGCTAATAATTCCCCAAACAGCCATCTGACTGTGTTGTTTTAAAAGCCGCTTAGTTTTTTGCTTTGGAGTTTATGAAAATCTCCCACTCTAATATCCCGAGAGCCAGCCTATAATTGTGTTATTAAATCAATCGGAGCGGATTACATTGTAAAATCAATAGATGGCTGTAATTGCATATTAGAAAGTTGTTCTGCTGTTGTTGATTTTTTTTTACATGGATAATTATAATAAGCGTGTTTACCTTAGCACTGATTTGGAAGGAGTCTCACTAAATGACTTACGACGAGCTTGGCGCACCCGCTGCCAGGGGCTGTGGCAAGGTTTGGGACAGTGAGGATGGTGCTGCTGGCACAGCCGTGAGGCTGGCACTGACCCAACAGGGTCCCACTGGCACCCAGTGCCGGAGCACACTGGGGCTCTGGGGAGGCAGCTGATGGGGTTCAGGAAGCAGCCAGCAGTCCCAGAGGGTCTCCCCAGGGACCAGCTTGGGAGTCCCAGGAGGTGCTGTGGGGTTTTGCTGGCAGCTCCTCAGGTCTCTGTGCAGTTCCCCCTCCAGCAATATGGAGCAATAGTCAAGCCCCGGCAGCCCACTGCAGCTCGGGGTGATGCTGCAGGCAGGGAGGTGGGCAGTGGGGTGTCTGGGCCTGTGCTTTCACATCCAGACTGCTTTCACATCCACTTGCCACCCATCTGCCACAGCTCAGAGGCCAGGATTTGCTTTTCTGTTACGTTCTGGGGGCTACCAGGCGAGGGCTGGCTGGGTGGGACCATTGCACTCTCCCTGCCTTGGTTTCCCCAGCTTCTGAGCCACTCTTATACCCTGTTAGGTCCCGCTGGCAGCTGGCTCCAAGGGGTTCAGCTGCCTGGGGAGTGAGATGGATGGAGCAGGGGGTCCTAAGGACAGTGAGGGGCTCCCCTGAGCAGGAACAAGTGGCAGCAGTGGGAGCTGGCGCTGTGGCTTGGCTGGGCAGGACACCTGTCACCTCTAGGGCCCTTCTGCAGCCATAGGTGCCACCTTGGGCAGCAGGGAGGGCAAAGGGACAGAGAGACAGGCTCATCTCTGCCCCTGTGCCAATCAGTGGACTGGGGACACCCCTTCTTTGTCAAGCTGTCCTCAATGCCCAGCTCCTGTCCCCTGCCTGGTACACCAGCGAGGGAAGGGTGTGCCATGGGAGGGGCTGGGGGGACACTTGGGAGGCACGTGGCTCTGATGGGGACATCACCTCTTCCACTGCCAACCATCAGCCAGCACAGTCCCCAGCTGCTCAGGGCAGCCTCTCGGGGAGCTGTGCATGGGGAAAGCCCCTGCACCTCCAAGCGACGCTGGGGGACAGGTGATGGCTTTGCCAGTGGGTCACTGGGTGCAGCGGGGCGGGGCAGCACTGCTGGTCCATCGGGGAGTGTCCAGGAGGCCGGGCAGCCCTGTCCCTGCAGGCAGGCTCCTGGCAGCAGGGCAGAGCTGCCCGGCTGCGGGGGGCCCTCAATCCAGCACGCGGCACTGTCAGCAGGCAGCCTGCTGTCTCCTAGACAGTGAAATATGGCCACAATTAGCCCGGATACAGTTCAATTATGATAAACAGCGTTTGCACCCTTTAAGCCGTGATTAAAAGGCCTCCTCCCGTTGATAGAGAGACCTAATTTCACATTATTATTGCTGTAGCTTGATTATAAAGCACTCCCTGGATTTACAGTTGGGAGATGGATGTGGAGGCTTCTTTATCATTTACACATCAGTAATGATGCAGCCTTTCCTCCACCACAACATCCATCCAGCAGTGGTGGGGAGAGGGGGGCCTTGCCTGTGCCCCCCCTGCTGGGGCACCCTCTCCCTGTGTCAGCCGGGCCCCGCTGCCACACGCAAGTGGGCAAAGTCACCCTTACGGTAACAGCTTGATAAATGGGCGGGCGGTAATGAAATGGAGACATCAAGGCGTGGGGCGAGGAAGAAAGAGTGGTAATCGGAACGAGTGGAGCTGTCCCGAAACGGAGGGGAGCGGGAAGAAGGATCGCCTCTGCGCCGTGTGCTGTCAAGGGAGAAATTACACATTTACTCTTGCTTTTTCTTAAGGAGACGGCCCTCATAGATCAAAACATGGATTTACAAGCCAATTTTCAACATGAAATATAGACACTAGGAATCAATTTAAGCCCGGCTTCTATTTTAGCAAACGGTGCCTGAGTTTAGTCCCAGGTAAATAACACCAGCCGGAGCTTTCCCCCTTCCCGGCTTCCTGCTTTGCCACGGCCTGACACTGGGAGTGCCTGTGGCTTCCTTGTCCCGACCACGGGCCACTTGTCACCCTGTGGTTGGTGGGCACGGGACAGCACCAAGGGCTGGCTCTGGTGGGAACGGGGATGACCCTGACCTCCAGGTCCTGGACATGGATCCATCTCAGTGCAGCTCTGGGTCATACCGGGATGCAGGGGGCCAGTGCTGGTGAGCTGGAGACTCTGCAATCACCCCACAACACTACAAGGTCCTTGGGACAGAGTGCCTGGACTGGTGGGGACACAGGCCCAGCGTGGGATTCACGGATTGATCCAACACTTCCTGCTTGGATTGTGTCTCTAACGCAGGATCTGTGTGCTTTCTCTGCAGATGACTGTAAGAACATCGCCAACATCATGAAGACACTGGCCCATAGAGGCTTCATCTTCAAGCAGACCTCCAAACCCTTTTGATCCCCAAGGCAAGCCAGGCAAGGGCTGCATGCGCCCGGCGCCGGCGAGGCGGGGAGGACGGGCTCCAGCATTAAAAAAAAACCGGCAACCGAGGCCAGAGGAACCGACACAAAAAAAAATCTCAATTTCAGCTGTTAACTCCAGTAGAGGTTGTATATATGGGAAGGCAAATCTGTGTAGACCTGATGTGACTCCCTCTCTGGGCTGCTCCGGACATTATGCCATGCTAGCGGACAGCCGCGTAGGGCGCTTGCACCACATTTTAGACTCGTAGTTTGTTCTTTTTCTTTGGCTCCTGATTTCCGTCCCTCCCTCCATATCCCACCCCGTCCTCCCTCTCCCGCCCTGTAGCCAGAGCATCCCCCATCTCCACCCCGGCATGGGCCGTACCCACCTTTCCTTCTTCTTTCTCTTCTCTGGTTTTATGTTTTCAGGCCTCGATGGCTGCTGCAGCAAGGCCGGTGTGTGCCTGCACTCGGGCAGCGCTCACGGAGGCTCAGCGTGTCGAGACGGCCCCTCGCCCTCTCCGCCAGCCCCCCCCGCCTC
>VXAY01001314.1:40920-75582 GCA_013399855.1 Oxyruncus cristatus | reverse complement strand
CCGTCCCCGCCCATCAGTTCCAGCTCCATCGGGGACCGGCCCCGCCGCAGCACCGCGTCCCTTGCCGGCGGTGGACGTGCCCGCGCGCGCTGGCCCCCGGCCCAGGGCACCCGAGCGGGGGAGCTGCAAATCGCCCCCGGCCCCGAGCGCGCTCCCCCCGACCTGCCTCGGTTCCCGAGCTGAGGCTCGGCCCCCCACGCGCCCGCGTGCTGTGCCCCTCACAGGTCCCCGCGGACGCTCAGCAGCAGCTGGCTTGTTGCCTGAGAGAGTTGCCGAGCACATCCCCTCCGGCTGGGTGGGCTCCCGGCCGGCCAGGGCGGTTGGGGGGCGGCCATGGGGCGGGCTGAGGGCGCACGTCCCCTCGGAGTCACCCGGCCCCGGGGCCCTGCTGAATGGAGCCCTCGTCCGGGCGCTGACCTGCAGGGAGGCTGCAGCCCCGGGCCCGTGCGTGCATGGCCTGGAGCGAAGCCGGTGACGGCAGCCAGAAGGGCAATACAGGCACTGAACTTGGCGGTACATGACTGCATGGTGTGTGGTGTTCCAGTTAAACCAACCGATAATGCAACCCCAGCATTCTCATTGTCTAGTTATTCCAATCCTTGCTGTAAATGTGCCACATGAATAAAGTTTGGGGGTAAAGGAGCCCGGGCTGTGCCCATGCATGTGTGAGTTTGTATGGGGGGCAGAGGCAGGGCTGTGCCACCCGGGCAGGTGTGAGCAGTGTGTGTTCCCTGGGGTATGGCACGTCCGTGCTTCCCAGAAAGGCAAGGGTTTTGAGTGTGAAAGGGCGTTCGAGGTTCCCCCTTCTGCTGGGAACACTGCCCTGCTCTCCAGCATGGGCACTGGGGGTGGGCAGCGGCCCCACCACCACCTTGGGGCTTGTGCCCCAAGGCAGCTCTGCCCTGAGGCTGCCACCAGCCTGTCACAGCTGGGCCATACTCACGGGTGCACCCCCAGTGCAGCGTGACAGCTGCTACCATGACCCACTGGCATCTGTGCCGCCACCCTGCAGCCTGGCAAACCATTCCCACACAGCCACCGCTGCACTTGGAGCGTCCCGGCTACAAAGCCAGCGTGGTCTGCCCTGGGCGCGGGGGCACCCACTCTGCCCCAGCCAGCAGAGCCAGCACGAGCGCAGCACCAGGGAGTGCGGGAGCCATACCCAGCTGGGCAAGAACAGCCACCGTTTCCAGGTGCCCAAGAGACCTGCCCAGCACCAGGGTGCCACCAGGTGATAGGTCACAGGTATCCAGCTGGCACCAAGTGGGCAGGTCCCAGAGGGAAGGCGCAGCCACTTGTTCCATGCAAAGGTCACGGGGGCTTTACTGGCTCCCTCTGCAGCCCCTGATCAGCTTTATTGACCCATTTTCGATGGAGTCGTCTAATTAGTTTTTTATGAAAACTAAGAACTTGGCCTTTGCCCTTTACTCCTGCAGGCAAGAATGTGACTCAGAGGACATTGTCACGGTGGATCGATGGCCAGTCACACTAGAAAGGCAGGTGGAGGGGACACGGGGTGGGCAGGTGGGCAGCAGCCCAGAGCGGAGCACACAGCCAGGGCTGCCTGTGCCAGGGCTCCCACCGTGATGCCTCAGCCCCTCCAAAGCCCTGCAAAACATGAGGTGCAGTGACCAGGGGCCACTCTCATCACAGACTGAAACCTTGGGCAGGGCAGCACGAGGAGGAACTGTCCTGACAGTGGGGGGACAACAGGAGTGTTTCCAGCAGGGGCATCCCCTCACCCAAGCAAGGTGTAGGTGTCAGGCACGCAACAATTGCCAGAGGTGAGCAGCTGCACAAGGGCTGGGCACATGGGATGCTGGAGGGAGCTCCCCAGCCTGGAGCAGCACCTGGCAGCCCCAAAGGCAGCAGGGCCTGCTGCAGCAACTCCAGCTTTCACCTGGTGACGGAGGCAGATGGGCTCAGGGGCAGCCACCGGCAGCCAGGGCTCCCAGTAGGTCAGCAGTGCCCAGCCTGCTTGAGCTGGAGGTGAGACAGCTCCGTGCAGGCTCACCAGGACTAAGGACGGCTCTGCTCACGTACAAGGGATGGGCTCTGTATTTACAGAGCACAAAAAAAGTCCCCCAGGGCAAACCACAGCCTGTACTAGTAGCCACAGGACAGCTGTGGATGGCCTTGGGAAGAGCCATGCGCAGCCCTGTGGCCACCCTCCAGCACCTGCTGCAGGCGCCCAGAGGTCACAGCACTCGGCAGGTCAGATGGGGTTGGGGCTGGGGCAGGGGATGGCTCCCATTTTTCCCTGGAGCGGGGCAGCGTTTGCCCCAGCAAGGCCCCTGTCCTGCCCCAGGCCTGCAGGCAGCCAGCTGTCCCCAGGGGCTCTGGGACAGCCAGAACTGCCCCAGCACATGGCTCCACACCTCCTCCTCACCCTGCACAGGGGGCTCATGGCTTCTTCACCTTCTTGACAGAGGAGGAGCTGGAGGCCAACTCCCCTCACTTTCCCTCTCCAAGAGGGAGACAGGAAATGAAAGAAAAGCCAGGGGCAGCAGGTGGGAGTCCCTGGGTCACGCAAACACACCCACCTGTCCCAGAGCCAACTCCAGGGCTCCAGCAGCACTCTGGGCAGCACCCAATGGACCACACTGCCCAGCTGAAGGCAGAGCCAGGCCCTTGCATGATGGCAGGGGCAGAGCTAATCCAGCAGTGACAAGGGGCTGGGATGGCACCCTCCCAGGGGATGTCACCTCCCTGATATGGACAGGGCTTTGGGATGGTCAGGAGAAAGGGGCTGAGCTCTGCAACAACTCAGTGGCCCCAGGAGCCCTGACCAAGCAAGCTGGCACGCACCAAGCCCTAAGGAGCAGGGCCTTGAGAGAGGGGCAGAGCAGCTCTGTGCTACAGCCAGCTGTGCCAGGGATGCTCTGCGTGGGACAGGGCACCTGAGCGTGGCTGGTGAGCTCTGGGGAGCCTCCCCTTCAGAGGTTTCAGGGCTGAACCTGGCATAGCAAAGCCGGGGCCACTCGCACCAAACGAGATGGCACCCTGGGCACGATACCGTGGGGACAGTACCCTGGGCACATCACTGCACAGCTCTGGCCGTGACCGCGGCAGGGCCAGCACCCGAAGCTGGGCTCTGTGTGGGGGGTGCCCCGGGTGTGGCAGAAGCACCAGATACCCCACGCCTGGGGACACAAGGTGCCAAGGCCCGGGGGTCCCCATGGCACAGCACGAGACCGAGCCTGCTTCGCACAAGGCACCGCAGGCAGTGGCAGAGGCCAGCACTGCACCAGCACGGTGACTCCGGTCAGGTCCCTGCCATGCCCAGCCCTGCAGCCATCCCCTGTCCCCAAAGCCTGCAGAGCCACTGGCCCGGCCAGCAAACACACAGGGATGGACCAGCACCGACCCGCTCTCTGGAACGAGCCAGGCCTGCCCATGCCTGCTCCTGCAGCCCTGCCGGTCCCGCACGCGTTCGCTCCCGGCGGCAGCGCACGTCGTGGGAGGCCCCGCTGCCTCCCCCGGCGGGAAGCGGCCCCCAGTTCCCGCCGGGCAGACGGCAAACAGAGCATGGAATTTGCACGGCTAAAAGTTAAATACAACACACACACGGATTTCGTCAGAGGCCCTGGCACCGCTGCCTTCGCAGGATCCGATTAACAGGGAAATAAAAGGGCCAGAGAACCCACACAGCAGAGTGAGCAGATGCCCTATAAAAATCAAATACAGGGTAATCAAGGGGACCGAAAGGTACATTTTAAAAAACAAAACCCCACCCTGGAAACAAAGGAGCTGGGCTTTGTGGCTTTCCTGGGAGGGCTGCGGAATTAATGGGGAAGAGCACATGTGTTTGATAATCTTTATATGGCAAAAGACCCATCTTTCAAATATGTCACAAATTCATATTAATCACCTTCCTATTGCCTTCCGTGGCACAGCTATTCCAGTTGCCTCGGGCAAAATTGGGAACTGTCTGGTTAAAAAAAATGTTTTACATTATAATTTACAAGAGCTTACAAGTCTAGTTTCTTTTAATGGAAAGAACGATTAAAAAAAAGAGAGGAATATATATACACCCTGGTATATATACACTATATATATTAAAATATATATATATAAAAGACAGATATTGTAACTCCATCTGGAAAGAGAGAACGTTTGATCTTAACAATGTAACTTCTAGCTTTCAAACAGGCTCAGAAAACAAGAAGTCAGCAGGAGTTCAGATAAAGGAAGCTTAAAAGTCAAATAATTCTGACTCTGAACCCGAGACTTCTTAGACTCAAGGTCCTTTCCTTTACCCATTAATGGGCTGACTTGTGAGCTCAGGAACAAAGTGCTGCAATGTGAGGATTTCTGAGAGTCACTCATTACAGATCACTGAGTGGAGTCTGAGTTGCGGAAATCAAAGGATCCAATCTGGAGTAACTGGCTGAACTTCTGCTTGGAACTAATTTGTTCCGAGTTCGGCTCACCTTTCACCTCCCGAAGGCCCCGAGTAAAGTCCCTACCGGGGTCAGCCTCAAACAGCACTGGGGGGATCCCAGCTCCGCTTTAATGGTCAGCAATGGGCACTGCAGCCCCTGGGAGAGGGTGGACAGGCAGCCAGGGCAGGGGAGAAGCGGTGGACACAATGGGGCAGGACAGTGCTGGGCTCCCTGCTGCCCCACGGGCTCTCACTGCCGACACAAGCAGATGCCTCTCCCAAGCTGGGCTAACACACCCTGCTGACGTGTCCCCCATCCCCACTGTTGGCCAAGGCGGGTGGTGGCAGACAGTATCTCAAAAGAGCCTGGTGTGCCTTTGCCCATCCATTCCAATTCCTGGAAATGAATCCAGGCATGTTGGGCAGGGCTCAGGAGTCAGTCCTGCTCCCAGCTTTGCCACTCACTCCCTCCAGCATGTGGAGCAAGATACTTCTCTCCAGAGAAACAAACCTGGCTTCAGGGGAGCAGCTGGTTTGGAGGCTGAACTAATCCACGCTTAAACCAACAGGCAGAGTGCCGTGGACAGGCAGTGCAAGACAGCACAGAGGGATTCTCCAACTCAGAGGAATTTGAAGCGGGGAGATTAAATGATTCCCCCAAAGGCCCCGGCAGCTCAGTGGCAAAGCACAGGCTTGAACTCGGGAGCTCAAAGCTGGCGTGGCAGGGTTAAACCTCTCAGTCGCCTCCACAAGGGGAAGGGCAGGTGTCACCTGCAAGTGCCCACGGCTGCAGGAGGCGAGGGAGGGAACGGCCACCACAGAGCAGGGCTGTGCTTGCCCTCCAGAGCTGCTTGTGCCCACCCCCACACCGCTGCCCCGCCGCAGGCGCCCCGGGGCGGGGGCAAAGCGCTGTGCTCGCAGGGGCTGCTTCCCCAGCACCGTGTCCCAGCCCCGCTGCCTCCCGCGCTGTCCCCACTGCACCAGGGCCAGGGCACCTGGGGGCAATCGCTGTGCGGGCTGGGGACACCTGCATGCACCCCACCAGTCAAACAGCCAGCCACTGCCCCAGCCACCCCCCTTCTCAGCCCTGACCCAGCCCACCGACCTTCCAGAGGCCAATTTTAAGGCACGATGCTGCGCGAGAGGCACCACAACGGCTCCTGCCGGCTCTGGGCATGGCAGGGAGCATCACCAGGACATGACCTCCACTCAGCTCAGCCTATCCTTGGAAAAGCCGGCTGTGGGCTGCAGGCTGTTGATCTCTCCCACCACCACACTGCCCAACAACCGCAGGAAAGGTTCAGGGCAAGCAGAGTGACAGGCCCTGCCTGACCCTCCAAAGATATCTGAGCCAGGCAGAACATGGTACAGCAGCCCCATTCTCCTCCTCTCCAAAATATCCCTCCAGCTGGGATGTAATTTCTGCCCCCCCTCAAAAGGTAGCAAAAAATGGTCACAGTGTGAATGTGCTTGACCTTTTGTCTTGGACTAATCTAATTGTGTCGTCTTTGTGTAATCAGCCGGTAAAGGTCAGTGCTGTATTTAACATGGGGGCCCTTTAGGTACTGAATTTGCCTTGCAGTGAATTAACTTGATTATATTTCTTTCAAATATGTCAGAGACCAGGTCAGTTTAACCCTCTCTGTGCTGCCTGGGCCCACCCCTTTGTTCCCAATTCTAGAGGGTGGCACCGGGGAACAACATGGTTAGAAACACATGCACGGGCTCCCTCGTCCTGCAGCCATGGTCGCCACCACCACCACCACCTCTTCCACCTTCCCAACAAGCCAAGTCCCAAGGGAGAGCAAGTGTGCTGTAAATCAGCCCGAAAAGTTTGCAAACCAGGACACTCCAGACCCCAGGGAGAGAGGGAGGGAGGGGTGAGATTCCAGATTGAATGCAGTAGGGAAAAAACAAAATAATTCAGAAGACTCCTTTACAAACATGAACCTGTCTCAGTGGAACTCTTCCTTACGACTCCATATTGTCACAATCAAATAGGACATTACTCAAGTCCAGGTTAACGTGTCGCCTCTGCCGTTGACAGATAAGGTGTTCTCAATATCCTGCAATACATTATACATTTTAGAAAGTAAGGGTCTGTGCCGCTACCAGGGGCAGTGTGTCTGAGGCGTCGGGGATGCCACGGTGTGGAGATGGGCAGCTTTCATCAGGCAGTTCAGCTCAGCTGTGCCAGGGGACTGCACAGAGGGGAAAGCAGCCTCAGCTGATCCCCAGGCATACCCTTGGCCCTGAGGCAGTGGTGAGGGGCTGGGCAGCCTGCCCTCCTGGAGGCAGGGAGGAGAGGCCGGTGATTCTCATCCTGCAGAGGTACATGCACAGGGCATTGCCACAGGGCTCGCATTGAAAGAACCCATAGGTCTGGCTTTTCTTTCTTGGCACTGGAAGTAGGGTATAAAAACACCCCTTTGCTCTTCAAACACCTCTCTCCTTCCCAAGCCTCCTGCTCCAGGCAAGGCTACTGCTTGACCCCAGGATCTCGGGCAGGTCACGGCTCATCACCTCAAGACTGCTTTCCCCACTCGCTTCCCTCTGCTGAGCAACCCTTACGGGGCTGTGTCTAGACGGTAAAATGCCTCAGGCCTGCAGCTGTACTGTTGCTGCCCTAGAGCAAGCTCTCATCACCCAAAGCCTCGCTGCTTTGGTCCACGGTGGCACCCACGTCAAGCCGTCTGCCTGCATGCAGGATGTAGAAAGCCCTGCTGACCCCACCTGTAGCACCAAGAACACTGTCCAGCACAGGAGACAATCCCAGAGAGCAGCACTGGGACTTGGGGGGGAACAGGCGTGTTCTGCTCCCTTGGACGCGCATGCCTGGAGGGAGAGCAGGGCAGCATCCCCAGCGCTCGTCAGGGCATCTGCGTCGGAGACCTGAGTGCTCCCTGTTCTGCCCCCCCAACCTTCCTTCTCACCGAGTTGGGGGTCAGTGGTGCTCCTACTACATCAATGATCTGGTCCTTGGTATCTGCCTTGCCCTCCTCGATGCCAAGCCCTGTCTGGCCATCTGGATGGGCACCTTCCACGCTGAGGGGGCCAATGCTCCCAGCTTTGGCCAGGGCCTCGTAGCGGTGCCGTAACATCTGCAGCTCATACTCGCAGTTGGCAAAGGCTTGTTTCAGCTCGTAGAGCAGCACCAGGTCGCTCCGCAGCTCGTTGAACATCTGCACGATCTCCTCTGTGGGCATAGGGTTGAGATCTAGGGAGAAAAAGGGGTTCTGTTAAACACCCAGACCTACAACCCCACAATGGAAAAATCACTAGGAAGGTCCTGTCTGGTCTTTCACTCCCACAAATATACGCCAGGAGCTTCACTCCTATCACATGCATCAGTAGCCATCCCTAAGGGTTGCAGACCTGAATTTTCAGGCTGTCCTTTGGTTGTGGTCAAGGATTAAAGGTGAACCTGCAAGTCCAGGATTCAGCAAGTGAAGGATGATGGAAGATATAGGTAAGACCAAACGACTGAACCTTGCTAACCATCAGGTTACATGAAGGGAGCTCTGTCTTACAGAGATACTGTATCCACACTACCGCAGAGGATAGAAGAGCTCCTGCTGTTCCCTACACCTTCACCAAAAAAGGGTGGACAGGCTGAGCTCCCCTGCCTCTCTTGTCCTCCTCCCAGGGTAGGACCGAGGCAAAGAACTGCTCTACTGCTGTGTTACAGACTGTTTGCAGCAGGGACTGGCAGATCACCACCCCACACCTTGCATTCTGCTGCACCCCATCGTGCGCACACACAGAGCCAGGAAGAGCCGCAAGTTCTGGAGAATAAAAGGATGAAGCTCTGCACGTGTGCCCTGACATACACCAGTGGCCCCTGTCTGCAGGGCTGCCCACACGACCCCTTCCTGCCAGCACAGTGTTCACCCTCACAAAGCCCAGGTGTGGTTCTGCACTCTAAGGCACAACAGGGCTGAAGCACCAGGATGCCCTCAAGATACGTGTGTTCTGTGAGGCAGGAGTGGGGAATCGGGAACCTCTCCTTATCCTCATGGAAAGTGAGCTCTCAGAAGCACTCACATCCTTCCCCAAGGCTTCCCTCGCAAGCACAAACAGTAACTCCCTTAGTTTTACAGCAGAAACTGACCTGGCTGAGCCACTTTGATCAGCCACAGGAGGCCTTCGGAACTGTGCACAGTCTCCCTAACAACACGCAGAGCCATAAACCAGTTGACCCAAAAAACTAACAAGACTTAGCAGAAGCCAGTGCTGGGAGCAGGCTCAGTAATCTCTTGTAAATCACTAATAAGGCTTTTTTTCTTTTTTCTTCTCTTTTTTTTTTCCCCCCTCTTTTCCTACGTTTAAAAATCCCCCCCAGTCGCAGCATGGGGGGAGACAGGGAAAGGATCATCAGGTGTCTAATCAAGCAGGACTGCATGCTGGGACCTGTAATACCTGAAAACAGTACCCACTGCATGGAGAGCAGCCACTGGCCACGGGCTGCACTTCTTCCCCTCTAGCTACGAGCAGGTATTGTACGTGTTAAGTGAACCCTTCTCTCTGCTGCTAAGACACTCGAGTTCAAGAGTGAGGGATGTGTGTTTACTCGCCTTTCAGCAGAGATGCTCCAGATTTTCACACAGCATGCAACCTATAAAGGGGGGGATGAACAGTCCCAGATGCATTTTGGACTTGCCACTGTGAGCAGTAAATTAAGAGGAAACGAAGCTTAAAAGCAAGACAGGGCAGCCCTGAACAATGCATGTGCCATGGTCACTAACACACTTAGAAGTACCTCTCCTGGCAAGGCTGAGATTTGCCTTCCTAATACTGTGCTGCCTCTCTTGATGGTTAAAAAGGCCCAAACAAGAGAGAAACAAAGGCTCTTTTAAAAGATTTTTCTACTGGGAGGAAAAAAAAAAAAACCCTGTGCATCTTGTTCTGGCTTTTACCCTCTCCTTTTTTTTTTTTTTTAAACACATAAAATATTTTAAAAACCATTCACATACTGTTATTCAAGAAACTGGCTGTATTACTAGGGGAAAAAATAGCCCATCTCGAGAACAAAGGCTAGCTCTGTGTGTCTCTTTCTCTCTCGTGTGCCCCCTTTACTCACCTACTCCGAGTTCCATCAGCATCTGCTCCAGGGCTTTAATCTTCTTCTGTCCCACCGAGCTTGGCAGTTTCATCTGGAACACAAAGGTAACAGAGCCACACAGCTCAGAGATAGCCCTCACTCACAGCCGTCTAGTTCAAAAGGCAAGAGAGCTTTTCTTTTTATAGTGCAGGGGGAACAAAAAAAGAAAGGGAGAGAAAGGAAAATCAAGTGGTAAGAGAGGGAGACAGGGGCTGAAAGTTTTCAGACTAGGTCCGAGGGCAGGTATTGAAAAGCCCGGTCGTGAGGGCTTTTATTTTCTCTCTCGTGTGTGTGCAAGACACGCTGTTTTACAGTTTCCATGTGTCACTGAATTAACAACAAAAGTTCTTCTTGGCTTCAAACCCTCTCCTGCAGTGCCCAGCCCATCAAAGGGCTCATTTACACAGCAGCTAATGTGCAATGCTGCCCTACTTTATTCGCTTTAGCCGGCCTGATTAGACTCATGCGCTAACAGACTCACTTCTCCTTTTACCTGCTGAGCCCCAGACCTGTGGGATTCATTTACAGAGCAGGCTTTGTAACAAAGGGGAGAGACAGAGAGAGCACAGTTACTTGACTGGCGGAAGTGTGCACACACATTTACATCGGAGCTAAGGGGCTAGGTGAGAGAGGAAGCATCAGATGTGAGCTATGAAAGAGATTCGGAGCTGGCCAGGAGAGGAAGAATGCATACACTTAGCAGGGTCCTTCCTCTGCATTCATTTGGGCTCTAGCAGGAGTGCTAGCTGCTCAGACCAAGCATTTATTAGATTACCAGCAGCACAAATGCAGCTGGCACAATATGGCAGAGAGAACAGGTTTCCAAGCCCTGCAGATATATCCAAGAAAAAATGAAAGCACTCAGCTACGCTAGCAGACACCCCATGAAAGAAATGATTCTCAGCATCACATTGCCAAACATCTTACTGCACCCAGGCATAGGCTGCCCCTCCACATCCAGCCCTGGATGCCCATCACCAACCCAAGCTGCCCAGCAGGGCATTGAACAGCCAGGAGGCTGCATCCTGCAGCCATCCTGCACTCCACTTACTGATCAGTGGCCCAAACCTCAGCCAAACCAACCCAACGTGGGTGGGAATGACCTGAAGAAAGAGACATTCTTCACTCCACCCTAAAACTGGACTCTCAGGTGAGCTCAGTGGGGCATCCCATGGTCACCCTACTTCCCATTAGTCACATGCTGAAGTCGCCAAAAACAGACAGCCCAATGTCAGTATCCCAGATTAGACCCATCTTCTCCAGTGTTCCCTGCCCCACACAAAAATGACAACAAGAGGTACCAACTGGAACTTCTTAACTTGGGAGGACACAAAGAGTTAACAGAGCCCATTGAAGAGCTCTGGACACACACAAGTTGTGTGATTATCACAGCCCTGAGAGTCTGCCTTCACCCCTGCCCCAACACCAACATCACGGTCTTTCTAGCCAAAGGCAGGATTCCCTTCTGTTTAACACCAGCTGGCAGAAGCACGCTGGACATCAACCCAGCTTCAGGAACAAAGGACAAGAAATAGGAAAAATTCATCCCTGGCTAGGTTAGGTGGACAGACAGAAGGTCTTGGTTTGCTGGTTAGAGGAAGAGCACAAGCTTTTCTCCTGGGAGGCCTCCATTAGCTCAAGGAACTACTGGCAACACAAACCATTAACCTGGCAAAGCCTTCAACTGTGATGTTTTGCACGTCTGGTTCATGTCCCACAGGAATCTGGTCAATGAATACTGAGCCAAAGTGTTCACTGACACTCCTGAAGATTAGAGGATGGAACAGAGAGAGGCTGGACAAATTAATTTAACTTCAAAGAAAGGAACACCAGAGATGTTCAGGAGGAGTGGGGCTGGGAGTTTAGTTTAAAAACACATCAATTAAGCTTCCTTTTAATTCAGGCAGGAGGATCTGGCCTGCAAACAGGAAGGCTTCATTGGTTTCTCAAAGCAAAAGTATATTTTAATTTTACCATCATTAAGAAAATGTTATGATTTATGTGGCTGCTGTCGGCCTAATATCTTTAGAATTTAGCTGGCTAAGCCAATTCATCTCTAAGACTGATGAAGGCTGATTGCTCTCTATGCAAAATGTATTAAAACTAAATGAGCAGTCTATTACTCAAACGCTGCTGATAATCTGTTAGCCAGGGTCCGTTAGCCGGGCTGCCTTGTTGCCAAGAGAAGCCTTCATGGCCTGTACAGCTCTGATAAGCCCAAGCTTACTTCAGAAAGCCCTTCTATGTTTTGGTCTTTTAAGCAGATGTCCAAAGAAGCACCAGAGTGCTGGAAGTGGTGCTCACTCGCCCTCGTTCCCAAAGAATGAGGCAACCTGCCAGGACCACAAGTCCCAGCCAGTGGCCCAGAGAACAGCTCTCTGGCTCGAGATGTGTGCACTGGGATACGTGGTTTCTGTGGGCCATATCTCTGCACTAAGAGAAATGCCACTCTGGGCAATATTCTTGCTTACACCACAGCTCCTGGGATTTTCTTGGTGTTGTCATGGATCGAGTCCTCTGCAGGGGCTGAGGAAAATTATGTTCCTCAGAGAACTCCAACGAGCAACCACAGCTTCCGAGGTGAATGGCATTTGCCCTTTTCTTTCCTTCCTCACAGTAGACTACTATTGTTATTTATTATCTTTAAAGTCCCCATATAATAATAATACCTGGGAAACAGATTGCTCCCGTCAGAAAACTGATTAGCCGGGATTTTTGAGGTTACTATATTTTGGATGCTCTTCTCCTTTGACAGCCTCTCCCCACAGCCCTCTTTGCAACACCAGCCTGTGCTTATAATTACACAAACGTAGCTTTTGATTTAAGGACTGTAATCCTTTGTCCCTGCTATAAACAACCTGCATTAAACACATGAACTGTGTGTACCAAGAGAAAAATAAATAAAGAGCTACAGAAAATTGTGTGAGTCGACACCACAAAGCCACAGTACCAGAGCCTACCTGTGCAGAGAGGAGCCTGGGATAAGCAGAATCTGCTGGCGTGCACTTGGCCTGGGAGGCATGGAATACACCGGCACTGACCTGCTCTGCTCTCCCCTGAGGGAGGAGGACATTGCCTGGGCACTGGGCTATGCAGCTTAAACAGACCCAGAACCCACCACACCGAGAGACCAGGGGTGGGCCCCGAGCAACTCCATTTCTGTAGAGGGTCTCACCACGGAGTACCCTTGAGGTCTTGCATGATACAGGGGTTTTATTTAATGTTCGAGGCATTCCGCCAACAAAACCTTGCTAATTCACACTAATGACTAGGAGACCCACTGCAAATTAATTGCTAATTGGCAAAATTCATTAAATGAACAAACAGGATAAGAAATAACTGAAGATATAGCCTCCCCAAACAGGCTCGGTTCATTTATTTTTGTGTGCCATTCAGTTTTCATGATTTATGCTAATACTTCTAAGCATAGTTGTAAACGTATTTGAATCTATTTAAGAAGAGTAATGAAACCTAAGTAGCAGCAGAGCTTGCAACAGAGTCCCCTGGTATGTCTTACAGCATCACCACCTGGCAGGCAGAGACTGCCACGGGGATCTGCAGGAGGAATGGAAGAGGTCTGCAGGATCTACAGACACACACAGCTAGGTCCCGCAAGTGATTGTATCTGTGTGGCCATCTTAAATGTCCTGCCCTCAATTCATCACTGTCTTCATAAATGCTCCTTTTCTGGTGCTTACAACTCCCAGTTCCCCCTGCCAAAATCCTCTTTTGTGCTGAAACCTTTTGTTTGGTGTATCACCAAAATACAAAGTTATTAAAATTAATCAGTGGTTATTTGAATATTTCACATCCCCTCCTCGATGCTGTCCATCATTTTAATTCAATTCAGAGAAAACCTTTTCCTTAAAATCAACCTTCCCTAACCCTAAACAACATGATTGTCCTAAACCTGATAATCCTAAAATCTCCACACATCTGACCTGTGTCTGTACAACTGTAAACCTGCGGTTTTATGCACCAGCACCAGTATTGTTCAGCATTATAATACAGCTCCCTGACATTGAAAACCACCTTCTTAGTGGATTTCAGAGGCAAAAAAACTTTCTCATTAGGCACTTTCTTCATAGGTACCTTTAGAGTACTGAATTGTTTAGTGGGCTTCCAGGAAGAAGTGCTAAAGTTTCAGATGAATAATGTTTTTTGTATTTTCTGCCTGAAGGTCAAACTTTCCTGGTCTGCATGGCTCTACTCTGCAGGAGCAGAGCCTCCACTCCTGCACAGTTTTAAGACCCAAGGACGGAAAGAACCATATTAAGCACTTTAGTCTTAGCACTCCGGAATTTAAAAAACCCCAACAGAGAAATTCAATTTCGGATACGAACGTGCACATTTCTGAAGCTCTGAGGAGCCTCACTGCTGGGAACTCAGGTGCTACGGCGGAAGGCGGACGAGCACGTGCAATAGATACATGCAAAAGTTAGAAAAGTGTGAAACTGCACAGGTATTCTCTGTCTCAAAGAACATACATGGCTTCCCTCTGCCCCAGCTTACAGCTCTGGACTCCGTGTCTTATGTCTGTGCCTGCTGATCTGTCACACTAAGATTCTGGACAGGTAAAAATAAAGAGTAATAGCACTATGCCACCTCTGCTATGCTATGTAAGACATTAAACACACAGCTATCTCTCTAGGGTGGCAGATGACCACCAACTTGCTCCATCAGTGAGGCTTAATGCTAAATAAACCAATCTTTTAAAAAGAAAACATTTCTATGATAACTTACGCAAATGGTTATTTCAGGGGTTTTTTGGACTGAAGTTAAACATACCTCACAAATTCCCAAATCAATCGTGCAAAAATATAAATTCTGTACTTGAATCGTCCTGGTAAACTAACCCTCTCCTTTTGAAATATATCTAGTGAAAGCTTTGTCAAGGTGAGGGAGGCCAAACAGATTCCAGAGAAGCACAGCACATGCAGGCATATGGCAAAGTAGCAGCTCACTGATCCTATAAACATTAATGCCTCGTTATTCATCTGTAGCACTGATTCAAGAGGTAAAGCTAAGAGAGACTTCCTAAAGAAACCAAAGGTTCTGGACCATCAATGTCTCAGCATGATGGGTTTCCACCAGTGCAGGCAAGAAGGTATTCAAGGTTTTTATACTCTCCCACCCTTTCTCCCCTAGGAAGAGGGTACAGATAGTTTTGACACTCCACAAACGGTCTAAAATTAGATTTACTTGGATTCCACACAATGATGGCTGGAAAACACCAGCTTTCTCCCAGTTTGACACACAGATTGTGACAAGAAACAAGACACCTGAGAAAACAAGAAGAATTCACACTTTGGCAGGACTGCTTGCCATTTAGAAGACGGTCATCTTCCTGCAAGCAAAGTATTATCTGCCACTTACAAATCCTCAGATTCCCTGCCCTCAAATACCTTTTGCTTTAAAAACAGCACAAGCCTGTAAAACAAATGCAAAAGGACTACAGAAAGTGTTTGTGTAAGGAAAAAATAAGAAAATACGTGGTGCAGAAGAAAAAGCTGCACAGGACATTTTTACCGGGGGCTATTTTATGCTAAAAGCCCGTTACCAGAATGACACTATAGAATTTTGCTTTAAGCAGATCTGCAGATTCCCCCTGCAGTCCTACCCCTGCCTCTCACTACAGGCACGGAAACCAAGCTGAGACTTGTAGAGGTGGCTGCAGAAAATGTGAATGGTTACAGCCCCTAAGCTGCATCTGACTGAAACAATTCCAGAGCACAGAAGCGTGTGCTGTGATCACAGGGAGGGCCCTAGGACAGGCCACAGGACAGGAAACTCCAAGGATACTCTCCCATAGTATAAGAACCTTTTGTGAACTTCCAGATCAGACACAAGAAACTGGAGCAAAACATGCAACTAGTCTTGATGTCGCTTTTCTCTTAAATAATTGAAGTGAATCTACACTTACACAAATACAAACAACCACAGTGACTAATTACAGTCCGATCATTATATTGGTTACCCTAATGAAAGAAAAAAAAGTGATATATATGGAGCTCTGCACAAGTTAATACAATAAAATTAGTTAATGAATGGCACTCAGGACTGTGCCACTACAGGCCCACAAAGGTAGTAAAACCTTCTCAAATTGGACCAGGACTGACAAAGGCCTCATGCTGCATGGACATTGTTTGGTACTGGATGATTCAACGGAAGCAGCAACACATGTCCTTTCCAGAACTACAGCTTAAAGACCCCATTCCTGTACCCAGAGTGCTCTCTTTATACCTGACAACCTACTAAGGCTTTGGTCCAGATGCTCTCCCACTCCAATGACCCCCACGAAAAAGGTGACGGATGCATTTTCTTTCGGCAAGTTAACATTAGGTGCCTTTCATTAGGCACCTAATAAACATTAGTTTAGCTAAGAACAAGAATGGAGGGAGAGAAGTGCTGAATTCACCTTCTGTAGTTCATTCAAGATTTTGTATCCTTTCCTGTTCCCTTTAAAAATAAATGTACCAATATTTTTGCTCTATTTCATTCTCTACAGGCAGGAGTTTGATTAGGAAATGCACCGGCACTCTCTTGGCCCTAATTAAAGGGCATATAATGTAACAAATAGATGGCAATGCCACAACATGAATTCGATCCAGCCTGCATCATTTGTTCATAACTTTTATTCACAGAAATGAGAATACTACTCCCCTTCCACACCTCTGTCAGGCTCCCCATGGAAATTACTCTCCCCCACTCTCTCGTAGAGTGTAAAACATACAACTTTGCTAATGAAAAATTGCTAACAGAAGCAACAAGCACATCTCAGCTAACTAATCCATGGGATGTCCAGACCGGGAAACATAAACTTTCCTAACTAATAAGGGTGTGCTGATCTACATCAGATTGATGTCAGGATGCCTTGGAGTGCAATCAATACAAAACAAATAAATAATTAATTGCTTCAAGTAATTAGATTTATCAAATCCAAATAAAAATAACTGATATTTTATGGAACTGCTTCCAAAGCTGAACCTCTGAAGGGACAGCATTGATCACAGGAGGACAGACAGATGTTTCCCATGTTCACAGCCGATGAGGTCTGGGTTTGCATTAATGACAGGGAAGGAACAGAGCCAAGAGCCTCCACTGCAGAGTCGACAGGCAGCGTGCTTGGCCATTTAATTACAGGTTAGAGCAAATACGGAGAATAAACACGTCTAAACACATACAGACAACCCCATCTTTCTCCAGAAATATCATTCACCTTGGAGTTGCAGTAAGCACTTAGTTCTCACTCTGAGAAAATAACAAAAAAAAAAAAAAAGAAGAAAAAAAGGAAAAACTCACACACACGCTTTCCCCTCACAACCACAGTAAATTCTTATTCATTAATCAGTGCTAAAAAAGTGCTCAGCAGGCTACTAAATATTTAAAAGCTGGTGAGTGTGAATATTTGAATCAATGGATACTAAAGCTGTACTTGTGATTTTCCTTCCTCTACTTCTTTCTTAATTTGTTCAACTGGCAAATTGTCTACAAGCTCCCAGTTAGCAGATGGACTCAGGCTGCCGGCTGGAAGCCTTTTCTGAGGGGAGGAGGCCAGCTTTGAATGACTAAGCTGGAACATCCCTCAGTCCTTTCTGCAAACTGAGAACTCTACAAACTCCTTTTCATCATGGAGTTTTGTTTTGTTTCTAGATGAGACATCACTGAATCAATTCTCTTCCAGTTCCTTTGTTTCCAAACCCATGACAACAGAGCAAGGACAAAGACATATCCCTCAACATGCAGGAGTGGGGACAAACATCCACCCCTTTCAACGCATCACCTTCCTTCTTAAAAGCACTGCTGCAACAATTCAACAGCAGTACCAAAATCGTAAGTTAAAATTCACAGATAGGGCCAAGAGAGAAGAACGACTCAAAACAGAGTGCAGAGATGTCAGGTATGCCAAAGTCAAGCACTTTGAACACAATGAAGTCAAAGACAAAGGTTAAACTTAAAAGAAAGCTGAACATGACATTGCTACAGAAACGCTGCGGTGAAACCAAAACAAACTCAGCTCTGCCCTACAGAAGCAACATGATGCCCAGATCACAAATGTGTGGTTACTGTTGGTTTATCTGGGTCCCGGAAAAGATTCAAGTTCAACAGCTCCCATTTTCCTTTCCTTCGGGCAGATCCTCAGCAAAGCATTCCTTCCTCACAGCTCCTTGCTTTCCCTTTAGTCTCTTCCTCACCTTTCCCTGTTCAAATTCCCTACCACCTTTCATGTCCTCTGGCTCGTTGGCTGTCTGCCCTCCCAGCTGAGCAGGCCTGATATAACAGGACATTTTCCAGAAGTAATGCTTAGGATTAATAACACATTTCTGATGTTATTTTCATAACACTGTTTTACTAAGAGCAAAGGCAAAGGAACTCTTGAAAGGCTTACCCCCTTCCAAAACATCTGCTGCTGCCTCCTGTTCTCAGTGGCACCAAGGCAATACACTGCCTTGAATTAAGAGGAAGCTTTTCATAATGGCCAGCTTCCCACTGCCTTAAAGAAACTTGCAGCCTGTGCTGTCAGGAGGCAGAGGGGAAATCCCATGCAGAGCAAGGGCACGGGGGCTGTGGCCTTCTTTGCCCGTGGCCACAGTCCCATGGAGAACAATGGGAGACTGAAGCCACTCTGATAGAAGGCAGCTTGTCCAACTCACTGCAGAAGATTACTCTTCAGCGTCTGCTGAAGGAGAAACTTTCGGTTATGAAGAATAATGGCTGTAAGTGACCATTAATCCTAGGGGGAAAAAAAAATAGTCTTCAAATTCAGCCTGTCCATACAATTTTGTAAGCTGTAACGACAGGGGGAATTTGAAAAGCCAGGGCTATTGTGATAAAAACTACCGAGAACAAATTAAGTTGAATACGGTTTCCTAACTTTTTCTTCAAGGACTCATTTCTATAAATTAATTTTAACTCATGATTTCAGACTAATTGTAAATCCTCAGGAAAAAAAAAAAAATCTCTAATCAAAGAGTAAGTGCTATTATCCTGGGGATGATATGGTACATTTTTCACACATGACAGAGGTTGAGCCCTGATCTCAGTGCAAAATCCAACTCTGCCTAACCAGGAAGGTGTAAAGCACAGTAGCAAAGTACAAAATAAAGGAGGACAATAGAAGCCTTTAGGTGAGGAACTCTTTAGGTCCTCAGGCAAAAGAACTAACTGGAGGATGTCACAAGCTTTTAGAAATCATTTTCCAACGTGCTGAGGGCAAAACATCTTACGCTGCACGTTACCAGAGTACAAGTTTCCAGCAATTCATCCCAATTCCTCACTTAGCCCCAGTCAGCTCCCACCCTGATCAATTCCACACCACTGGAGTGCAGAGGGTTTGCCACAGAAATTCCACAAGTAAAATAACTTGGATTAGCATGGATTCTCAACTCTACACCATTTACCACTTCAGCACCTCTTACCAGTTCAAAAGGCCCGTACTGACCTCACATAATTAATTCTCCCCATCATGCATCTGTGAAGCAAGTGAGTCTAACAGCTCCCATTTTAGAAACAGTGAAGACCTGGATAAGGAAGCCAGGTGACTGGCTAAAAGACACAAATGAACTCATTCTGCTGGGTTAGAGGCAGGTTTCACGTTTTCAACGAGCAAAGTGTTGTTTTTTCACCTAGATCAGTGATTTTTTTAATTCACAAACCACCGGTACTTCTAACAACAGCATTTATCTCCTTAAAAATTTCAAGCAGAGCATAAGAAGTTGCTCTAGGTCATTTCAAGAGCTTGGATACTTGCAGGCTAAAAGTCGCTGAATCAGACTGTCATGCCTCAACTTATCACTGCATTTTGTGAGCATTAAAGGGAACAGATAAAAGCATGTAGCACCCATTTTCATGAAGGCTGGGATTCGAATTGCCCGTTTGGCACACAAAAAGGCTGCTGGCTTTGCCAGATGGTTCCATCACTGATAGGTTATTGCTTAGCTTCTCTTCCAGAGGGGGTAAAAAAACCCAGAAAAGATTAACCACCACTTATTAGTTTTCAAAATCCAAATCAATCTCCATAAATTACTCTATTTATCTTAGTGCTGGAGAACACATCTGCCACGTCTCCATAAATCTCAACACAATGCACTGCAGTCTTGCTTGTCTCTTGACTGTGATTTCCTCCAGGCTGTAGCCCCTCACTCAAACAGGTAGCCTGCAGATGGTGGCACTTGTACACTCCAGGGGTTCCTCAGCAGCGACCTTGTTGAGGCATCCTGCCTCTGACGCACACGTGCACCTCTACATTGAAGCAGCATGATCCCAAACACATTTCTATTAACAGCCCCAGGCTGTTCCCAGCAAGATCCAAAACTATTCTGACAACGAAAGAACATTCCATAAAAACAGTCTTTTAAATCGCTATGCCAAGTGAGGGTGCCAGGCAAGGAACCTACTTATCCAACTTTGCTACAGTAAAGCAACTAAAAATTAGCACTTGTACTGGGCACGCAGGATTTCGCTGTCAAAACCCCTCTAAAAACATTCAGTCAGTCAAGCAGGTTTAACTTGCTCCATATCCCAAAACCTGTGGCTAAGAGGGAGGTGTCAAGTCTTTTCTCAGGAATATCTCTGCAACAGAATGAACAAAGGGGTTTTTCCAGAAAACATTTTTTAAGGTAATGGAAACAGAAAGGCTAAAAATAGTATGCGTTTGTGTGTCTCTGTTTTTTTTCAAGACACAACCTGAACATCCAGTTCTTCGAGATGATCTTAACTAGATAATCTTTAAGGTCAACTTCCAACCCAAACCACTCCAAAAGCACTTCTCAGCTATTAACATACGTGCTTTATGAGGCCTGCTAGTTTTGGCTGTGAGCTCTGTTTGGACCGGACAGCTCCATTTGGGTCTGTCACACGTGTCTAACAGCAGAGCAGGCACACCAGCAAGTTCAGGTGCCTCTGCAAGGCGATGAGCTGCCTTTGACAGTGCCAGCATTCCAGGTTTCTGAGTCTCCACATTTATGGAATTCCTTTCTTATTTTAGAGGCCAGAACTTGACTTCCTTTAGCTATAAAAGGAGAACAGACGAGGAGAGAGACAGGCAGACTGAAAGACATTAACAGAGATCCCACGGGACCAGGACAGCAGCCTACCCTCTGGCTTCGCAGCGTGACACCTGCAGATTTGAAGTCAGGAAACTTGATGCCAGCAGTCTCAGGAACAGCCTGAAAGAGATCGAAACAGGATGTGTTGAGGGAGGAAACACAAGAAACACAAGATTTCATATAGAGACTATCTGAAGGGGAAACACTGTTTCCTATGACAGAGAACCACCTGCCATGGCCACATGTCGGAGCTGAGGCAAGAGGAAAATCCCAGGCAATGGAATTCAGTGGGAAAATCCCAAGCAATTCACTGAGAGAAATACTCCGGTTCAAGGTGTCTTTGGAAAGTTCGAGCATTTTTGGTCAGTTGGTTTGAATGCACTGCTCTGCACAGACACTTATACCTATCCACACAGAAATCCTGACTTTAAATGGCATATTTAAAGTCATTGCCATATTTCATTGGCATATTTGCCCAATATTATCCTTATCTAACTTAGACCCACTTCACTGATCAAAACAGTCCAGGACTTCCCTAACTCTTTGGCTCTTGACTGCGAACTCTCTAAGAAATGAGCTGAGAAACCTCTGATCTGTACAGATATGAGCCCACTAATGAGGATGCAAGGACTGCCCCCCTCCAGGGAAGCCTGCTGTCCATACATGTTTTGCCATTTGTCCGCTCATTAGACAGTTTTCCTTCTTGCTCACGTTTTAAGCATAGCAGTAAAATGCAGCAAACCTCCACTGCTGTTGCTGCTAACATTACAGCACTTAGTTGCATTTCAACAAAATGGAAAGAAATAAAAAGTCTTCAAAGTCTGTGCTGCTGAGCAAAGCACGAGGTGAGCAAACCTTTAAACTATTAAACCAGGCTATCTGCAGGGCCCTGTGCACTGAATGGTGTGGGGTATCCTGAATGGGTAAACAATACTCATGATTCAACCTAAGAATATCCACAACCTCTGCAAAACACATGCACAGCCATGTTTTTCCAAAAGGAAGAGTCACCTCAAATCTCCCAATTTTTTTGGAGACATCATTTGCCTTGCTGCTCCCACATTTCTCTGCAGAGAAGCCCTGCAGCTTGCTCTTTGTTTGTTCCAGACAGGGCTGAGACAAGCAGGGATGGCCCAAGATCATAAGAGATGCTGAAGGGCAGTGACTTGATTTCTAAAGTTCCCTGCCAATGACTCTCACATCTCTAGCCACTATCTCTATGTCCTGGTCTTGAGGTGGCCAGGCATGAAGATTATTTCAGTTATCGGTTGTCAGTCCAATAAACAGAGGGCCCAGGAAGAGATTCCTAAATACGACCATGAAGGAAAAGGTATTCTCTAACTACCAACAGGGCCCATGAACTTGTAAAGATCACTTTGATCTGTGGTAGGATACAGCCTCCCTGCTCGCATTATTAGAGACAAACGAGGCTGCAATCAAAACCCAATCCTCTCTGCTTCCTTTGGATGAAGGCTGGCTGTCAGACGCCCCGAACTCTGCCCCTCAGCCTGTTGCTGAACACCCTGACTGAAGCAGCGAGGGTAAATCAGGATCGTTGCCTCAGCCGAGCCAACTCCGACTGCGCTCGGCACATAAGCAATTAAATGGGTTCTTTTGCCTCGTGTGCCTGTACAGCCTGTACATGCTGTAAACGTTTCAACCTCAATTGACTCTTTGGTAAATGATTTTCCTTTGTTGAAATGATGCTGATGCAGCTCCCGATTCAAATTCTTAGTTAAAATGCAATTTTTTTCTTAACATTTCCCGGCTATAGTTGGTAATTGACTCCTAATGGACTCTGTCATGGTTGAAACGATGCTAGTGCAACACAGAAACTGCTTCTCTGCCCACCCTGGCGTGCCTATCCACTACGTGCCTGCAGACAGGCACCAGCCAACACTTAGGGGTGGACTCCCTTGCCTTGGCATCCTCAGCATCTTTCCAGCCCCGTTCTCTCGCCCTCTTTTTTCAATACCATCAATGATGAACTGCTTTCTTTAGAAGGAGATATGCCAGTCATGGCTGAGCTTTTCCAGATCAACCCTCAAGGGAATTCAATGCACGGGGTGCCCAGTGGTTCTATATTCATCACATAGCAGGGACACACAGAGGACACAACACACTGAAAGAGTGTTTTGAGGAAGTGGTGGCATTAGGCACAGTTCAAGAAAAAACTGTCTAGCATTCACTACTTCTTTCCCCTCCCTATACAGAACCTTTTGGAGAAAAATGACACAAGTGCTCTCTGTTCACAGATGGACAGGAATTCCCAGGGACTCACTGGAAACATCTGAGATTTTTTTAACAGCCCTTTTCTGCTGAAGGTGCTGAATTTAGATCAGTCCATGCTGTCCTCCTCTTTCCAGAACTGAGGAAACTGAGGTAGCATCAAATCTGAACTGAAACCTGTGTTCTGGGCTCCTCAGACTTCAGCTCAGCTCAGGGAGAAATACCAATAGTTCCCAGAATACAAGAGTCCCACAGCAGGACTGCTCTGATCATAGCTGAGGATCAGGAGACGGGCATGTAATGAACTTGGGGAGATGCTGCTGAGACTCAGGAGATGGGGAGGAAAGGAAAACGTGGACTACAAAAAGAAGACAGGTGAAAGACAATGGTTATGTGGGCCAACTCTACAGAGCAGTAACAGAATACACTTGGGAGAAGCAGGAGATGGATGTTCCTCCTTGCCATGATGCATGAATGGCTGGCATCATTTCACCTCATTTCTCAGGGAGGGAAAGAGAAACAGAACTTAAACAACCATTTTTCAAAGGGGAGAGAGACAGAGAGAGCACACCAGAGGACACTGACAATGGGTTGTCTTACACTAATCTGCCTTCCAAAGATGTAACCAAAAAAAAACATCTGCCAGAAGGCAGCCAGCAGTTGCTCCCCCTGCCCAAAAAGGGCCTGATCCCTGTGGGGTTGCTGAAGAAAACACATTACCCAGCCAGAGCATAAACAGGAAAAATTAAAAAGGAAAAAAAAAAANNNNAAAAAAAAAGGAAAAAGAGAGAAGTGTTTACAGGCTTCTCGGTCTCCTTCTTCTGTGGCAGCTTCTTCTTGGGAGCCTTGCGCTCGGCACGCCTCTGCTCAGTGGTGGTGTCAGCAGCCGTGATGAGCTTCTGCAGGTCTTGGGTCCTCTTTTCTCTCTCTTTCTTCCTGGTTTCAATTTTGCGGAGCTCCTGGATGAGGTATTCTTCTTCTGCCACCTGCAGACCAGAGCACGACAAGGCAATCAGGAGAGCAGAGGAAGCCTGGCAAGTCAAGGGGGCCATCTACCGATAACAGCTCTGCCCCAGGCCAGCCTGGGAATGACTTTATGCTCCTGGTTAACATCTTGGATTTCCAGGGCACGTTATGCTCCATAACCTGCATCCACAGCAATGCAACTCTACAGTCTGGCAGGTGCTGTATCACAACATCCATGATGCACCCTACATCAGCATCCATAAATGACTAATCCCATCTCCAAAGAGACCAACAGAGAGCACAGACAGATGGGTAAAAAAGTCCAAATACGACGTAGCTGCAAAATGCAGTGTTGTGAAAAGCTGGCTCCCCTCCCCAGACACAGCACAGTGAACCTAGAGCAGCTATGCCTAGTACTGACACCTGCCAACGAGGAAAGCACAAGCAGAGTAAGTACACACATGCACTTCTCCATAGAGGGAACTACTAACTGAAAAGGATGTTCTCCCCCAGCCTTTGGGGAACACACAGTTTCTTAACCTCTAAACCGTGGGACCATTACAGTGCTTCAACAAAGAGAACTAAACATACAGATTTACAGTTCTTTAGTTTTCTGCAAGATTGTTTTCTGTCAAGGAAATTATTCTCTCCTCATGAGACTCTGGGATTCTTCAGGGCATTGATCTGAGAATTTGTTTCTACCCAGAGGACTAGTCCAGTGAGTGTCACTGACAAGGTCCTGGCAGTTACCAGAGACCACAACTCCGCTCACATAGCCCTTTCTCCTGTGTATTCAGATTTCTCAGTTATTGTCCTTTTATACCCCTTAAATTGACATTAATCCAACAACAAAAGCAGTACGCAGGTATTGCTCCTTTGCTGTCCAGCCTTTCTTTTCCTTTCCCACCCTCTGGCCCATATCAGGCACCTACATATGCACTTATGACTCAACTTATGAATCTTTTGGAGGAATGATGCTCTCTTGCCCAGGTTACCTGCTCTGGTGTCCTATTGTAAAGCCTTTCCAGTTGTTCCTTCCTTCGTCTCTCATGGCCAGCATCAAAGACTGGGATTTTCAGGTCTGTGCCTGGAGCTGCACGAATATTAGCCAGCTTGGCACAGATGTGGTAATATCGTTCCTTCAGGTCCTCCACTGATCTTTTCTGTAGAAGACATCACAAGAGGACAACATTATGGAAGCACCAAGCAAAACCTTGTGCAGTAGCCACTGAAGGATGTTAGATACAGGACAAGACAGTGCCTGGGAGCAAGACCAGCGGGAAGCTTTGCTGGTGCTGGAGGAATGACAGGGAAGGAGGAGTTTCTCAGTGAGCTGTGTGAATTAACTGTCATAGGTTCACAGCTACTGCTTTAAAAACACCAATCAACGGGTCCAACAATTCCTCTGAGGGTTTAGAGACAACACAGCAGTGGAGCACCCCCAGATGAAAGGATGCAAAGAGACTTGAGAGGAGAAAACCTTTGAGCAGTAAACTGCAACAAACGCGCAGGAGGTCTCTGAGCTGCTCCAGACAATGGTCCTTCAAGTCACAACCAAGAAGGTATCAGCTGCAACAATTCACTGCCCATCATTACACAGAGTCTGAGCTGTGTTCCATTACCATGAGCACCAAGGGTGTCTGGGCTGCCCAGCTGGGCAGACTCTTGTTATTTCACTTTGCTATAGGCTCTTTATGTGAGCATTTCAGAGGGCAAGAATAAGCTCCAGCATTTGGAGCTGTTCTGTAGGAGTCACATCTTTTCCTATGTCGCCAGGAAGCACGGAACCAGAAGTTACAGGACATTTATGATCACGACACCAGGGTTGCATTTTCAGACCACTGATGACCCTGTTTCACAGAAGAGATGGTGGAAACCTGCACCAGGTCAGACCACAAATCAGGAGCAGACCCAGGGAAAAGTCCCAACCCCCGGCATTCGTCAGTAGACTCTTCTCCAAGGCCCTAGGTTGGAATCCAAAACACCTAGCCTACTCTGCTAAACAAACTCCCCAGCTGCCTTACCTTCAAGGAACAACGAGCTGTTCTCCTGGCAAGTGCAAACCTTCTAACTTTCTAATAAAACACAACAGGGAATGAGCACAAGTCACAGTGGATTTAATTACAAACAAAGCAAGGAGCAATGCCCTGTGCTGGAAATTCAATATTCCTTGCTGCCAATAGTTCATTATTTTCCCCTAATGAAGTTGATACAAAGGGTAATTTGGTCTTTTAAGTGCAGAAAGCCCTGCACATGCCATAGCAGCAGGTTTCTAGCAGCACCTCGGCCCCCAGGACTCACCTTGAACTGCTGGTGATCATAGCGGTCGTGAATGACCACGAAGCGCAGATCAAAGCGCCGAGCCAGGTCGAAGAGGTGGTCTGTCTCAGCTTTGGTCCACGCATCGTCGTGGAGATACATCTGGTACTCCTGCTCCGAGTAGACAGGTACCTGCACTGTCTGTGTAGAGAAAAGAAAAACACGGTAGCTCTCCTGCAGTACTGCCTTCCTCGCTGCCAGCTGGTAAGGGCCAGGATACCTGAGCCAAGAACACGAGCACAGCACTGACAGGAAGGGGCTGCCAGGACCCTGAGCAATGAGTCCTGGCAGGACACATGACGAGCAGGCAAAGGACTTGATATGGAGCAAATGTTATGATCCCAGGGCCATAAACATGACCTTCTGGGGAGCCTACTAGGAACTACCTCTTGGAAGGCTGAAACCTATTCCAGGTTGCTGACACAGGCAGAGGTCAGCAACCCACATCCCGACTACAGGTTTCAAAATTACCAGGCCAACCTGACAGTGAAACCAAGGTTCAGCCAGCCTCCCTGCATTCCTCCCATACAGCACCACCAATACCCTGGCATAAACTGCTCTGACAGTTGACTCTTCGCTTGGGTTGGGACACACTCACTTGTACGGGACAAACAGGAAAGGCAAGGAGCAGCAGTCCCCTGCAGTAGTCAAAGCACACCTTCTCCTTTGATACTCAACCTGTTCCTTTCATGTTTCATGCAGACAGCACCACGAAGATCTGAAATGCTGAGTACTGTACAACTGAGAGCCATAAATGTGGCAAACAACTTTGTCCCTCTCTTCCTCATCCACCCTTTCTGCAGCAGAGCAACAGGGCTAAACAACAGTCCAACTCTCACAGTGTCCCAAGGTGTCTAAAAGGCCAAGCCCACGCCACCATCCTCAGCCTGGAACTGCTCTGCAAGAGCTCTATCCAGAACACCAAGTATCACATGAGCACTAAAGGAACAGTAAGAATACTTAGAATATTAGGGGAAACCCTAGCATGTGGTAAAGCAAAAGTGTAAACAAGCCTGTGCTTTCCCCCCTTGCCCCTCCCACCACTCCTGTGGTAAAATTTTGCTCGGCCTGAGGAGATCCTGCCTCCACAAGAAAACATGGTGTGCATGTGAGCAGCACACGTGCTTCAGCACCTCTACGGCCCCGTGGCTTACACCAGGAAAGTTACCCTCATGAACAGCGCCGAGGAGCATTTCTGAGCCTCCAAATAACAGTCTCTTTAGGTCTGCTGCTGTTCTTCCCTCACTTGGACACAAGAAACCTAAAGCACATCTCTTGGGGATACACTGCACCTCAACCTTCAAGCGCCACTTCCACCAGCAGCAATGCCATCCTACTAGACCCGGTAGGGATGTCCCATGCACACCATGAAACAAAGTAATTTCTCGAGTAGCACACACACGAGAAGAGCCAGCGTGGGGCCCTCTGCAGCGGATGGAAGGGAAGGTGGCAGACACCTCATCAGACAAGAGAGTGCAACAAGAGCAAAGACACTTCCAAAACATTTCCTCAGCCCCCACTCATGGCTGCTTAGGTGAGAACCACTGAGAAGTGAGAAGGTGGGAACAGATGGAAAGCTTGAGCCCACTAAGGGATGACTACATGTTCGAATGTAACGTGACCATGAGAAGGCAAATATGACGCCCAGAGAGGGATTTCCAGCAGAAAATGGCAGTGTTTTAGTTGCACAACAAGAATACTGGTAGGAATACCAACTACAACACTACTGATCTCTGGTCAGGAAAGATGAACTGAAATGGAAACAAGTAGAGAGAAAAGCAACGAGGGTGAGTAATGGGGTGGAGAGCTTGTCTTCCCACAGCAGACTGGAAGAGAAAGCAGCCTAGCAAAGGAAGTCTGGAAGGGAATCTGCAGACTTCAACTATGCTAGATGAAATGAAAGGAACATCCACGGGGAGAAAAGAACAACTGAAATAAAAACAAAAGAAACTGGCTTGCAAAGAAATGCCAATTTAACATGGAAAATTTAACCTGGAAATGAAATGGAGCAGAGACAGTCTGGAACAGCTTCCCATGGAAACACAGGGGCAGGAAAAGCCAAGTGCTTTTCCAAAGGAACTTGATCGGTTTATGAAAGGGACTGGATGGTGGCAGGACCCAAAAGGGCCAAGAGAAGGATTCAACAACCCAGAAAACCTCTCTCAGTCCAACAGTTTACACTATAAATTCACACAACGATGAGCATTAAATTAGCCGAAACTGCACAGGATCCTGGAGCCGTGAGGCAGTTCTGCTAAAAAACACCAGCACAATGCCTAGTAGTGGTGAAAAGACAAAGTGAACAGTAAGAATGATGAGGGTAATAGAGAAACACAGCCCATAGACAAACCCACCACGCTTTCATAAGTGAAACACTCACTCCTAGTCCACCCATTTCAAAAGAAAGGATATTTGAGAACAACAAGGGTGAGACAGTGCACAGGAGGGCATGTCAAATTACAGAAAACACAGTACACAGCAAGGACCATTTACTACATTATGTAACACGAGATCTCAGAGGCACTAAATGAAACCTCAAGGCAGCAGTTTGAAATGAGCAGAAGAAAGCACCACTGCACACCACACAAAATTAACCTGGAGAACTCATTATCGTGGGATATTCACAGAGCAGCTTTCTGCCCTGAACATACCTAGCAAGAATTATTAAACACAAATTCCAAGTTAAGAAATCCTTAAGCCAAAGACCAGCAGAAGCTAGGAAAAAATATATTTGCCCCATTCTCATGTTCTTTCTCTAAGCCTTTACTGATAGGTAGCCAGAAAAAGAATATCAGCTGAGACAGGGTCTCGCTCAAACACCAGCAAAGCTGCTTTTATACTTCTATTCCACACCCTGAAACAAGGCTCAGCGTACACAGTGAAACCCAAGCTTACATTTTGGATGTCACAGTGAAGAGGAGGGATTTGGTTTGGAGACTGGAAGCACAGAGAAAAGGAAAAGCAACTGAGCAGTGACCAAGGAGCTGGGTTAAGGAGCTTGAGCGACCAACAGGACAGACTACACACAAAAATAGCCTCATGCCAAGGGGAGCGAGAGATTCAGGCAAAGGTATCAAGTATGAGAGAAGGAACCCACTAACAAGTCTGGAAAACGAAATAAAATTCCCCTAACACAGCAAATATCTGCAGAACTCTTCATCTTGCCTTTGACCTTCTTAACTACAGAACCACAAGGGTAACAACTTGCTCCTAGTACTATGTAATTGTGCAGATGGCAGAGGTCTGTACCACTAATCTAAAGGTTACAGCCTGGCTGAAGGCTCTTCTGTCTGTCAATTCACAGTACCTGATCAAGTTAAGGACACGAGAATCGTGTAATTACAACACCCATGTGTGGCCCCCTCTGATAAACTCAGTTGAACTCAGCCAAAACCAGTTGCAGCAGTAGAGTCTTGGAGACAATTAAGCCTCACAAAGTTTCACTCAGACAGCTAGGTAGGTGCCTTGACTAAGTGAGTCATACTTCAGACTTCCACCCCAGACATCAGAGAAGAGATACCACAGGAGGCTCTTACCAATGTCCCAGCAAGAGGAAAAGCATCAGTCAGAGCTTGAGCCTTCTAACATATAAGGTCAACCAACCACTTAACTCTGCAGGAAGCCAAGCTTTGTTAGAGCTGATGCTCTGTGGGTTACAAACTTAAAATATTGTATACGGTTACACACAAGCAGAGCTTTTGTGGAATCGTGTTAGCACATGCTTTTTTCTACCCTTTCAGATTTGCATCATGAAGGGAGTTAAATTACATTATGGAAGCACCCTAACTCTGCTCCTTCCTAACTTTGGAGGTCCTGGCTTTGAAGTATAAATCTTGATGTACTTTTCTTTGTGCATACACATGAAAGGTCCAGCCACTCAAAGCAGATACATCTGGGACAAAAGACAGCAGGAGATTACAACAACACATTGTGACAATTTAATATAAGACGCAAAGAACAGGGTACTGCCCCACACTGATACCACAAGAGCAATTTCAGAGGGAACGCAACATAATTCAGCATCTGTGCTGGAATCCGGCCAAAAGGTTGCAAGCCAGCTTTTTGGCCGTGAAGCTCAAGCAATTTTTTTCATACTGGGAAAAATAACAAGACTTATGACTTTAATGTCTCACTCAGAATAGAATATCTTTGACTACCCTGAGCCTGTAATCAGGGGGAGGATGTTGGTCAGGAACTGAGAGAGATGGCTGAGTGCCTCCTCACCAAATCAATGACTGCACACCTGAAACACAGGGGGCTCCAGCAAGCTCTGACCACACACCGAGCCCACTTCGCTTGAATGATCTGGAGTCTGTGGTCACATGGCTGCAGGCCATGCTGCAATGTAAAATGCAATTACCAAACCTAACTCGGCCTTCACTTGTTGAAAGAACCAACTTCCTCTCTGGACAGTCAAGAAGCTGACTGAAGGGTATTTTCCAGCAGCTATTTATACGCCTTTGTTTGAAAGTGCTCCCACTCACTTTATTGAACCGGGCGAAAGGGTAGTCCTTCCCTTCCTCTGCTGCTCTCCTCCAGTGGTAGAACATTGCTCCGTCTTTCCTCGCTGGGTTGGTGAAAGGCATCCACTTCCAAGGCCGGACTTTCTTGGACCCCAGTTTTGCTTTGACTGTTCGATAACCCTGAGTTGTATCACTTGGCAGCAGCGGAGGTGCATCCCTGCGGTGGAGAAAAGAGTTGGTTGACGAGAAGCAAGGAGCGGCCCAAGACAAACCCAAAGAGGTTTCAGACTCAGAGTGGAATCTGCCACCACAGTGCTTAAGGTGGGAAAACCCAAGTTTAGGCTTTATTCCAAGTTCTGCACTTCCCAGATTGCAATGCTTCCCTCATCAGAGGACAGAATACACAGCACAGATGGGTTTGAACAGAACCATCTGAAAAGTAAACTATGCAAGAGACCTGAGGCAAGGGCACAATTCATAACAAATAATAAATACAAGCTGCAGAACTCTTTCTGCAAAAAGAAAAGTGGATGATGTTCCTAGTTGAGATTAAGAGAGAATTAGATACAGAGAGTAAGAACATTGGCTTGTCTGCACTGCACTAATAAGCTTGTATCTAATTCATTTCCTACATCAAGCAAACCCCTCAAATTTAGAAGAGAAAAGACAGACACTGCCCATGACTGTCTAAGGGAAGGGCACAAGCACAGGCCAAGCACAAAAGTGGAATCAATCTAGGAGCAAGACTGTGCCTGGTTTCAAGACGACACTGCCCTGTCACCAAAAGCCCAGGCCACCCCACAACTTGCACAGATGACCATAAGCTCTTACTTCTTGTCAGAATAGAGAAGTGCATAAACTTCTCGGTGCATTCCTTCTGGTCTCTTAAACGTCAACGTCTCTGAAGATTTCTTGGATTTTTTCTGAAACAAAAGAACTGCATTTTAGATTGAGAAGCAGCAATTTCTGAAGGAACACTGAACTATAAAACCTGGTGTCCTGTGATGGTTTTTAATTTTATCTGGGTTTAGACACCTTGAATGTCTCCAGAAAAGTGCCTGTTCCTGGTGGAAGACACTGACAGACAAAATGTGCCCACTTTCAGTGATAGCACTCACCAGTACTCAGACACTTGCTGTTGCTGATAACACATTTAAATTCCAAGCTGAACCTCTGGCTGTAGTTTTCAGGGGCTCGTACACTATGTCTTTTCTTACTAGGTAAGCACTAGGTCCTCACAAAGAGGTATTAATGCATTTAATAAAGTGCTTCTCTACCTTTTAGAGAAGATAATAAGAAACGTATTCCCAGCCCCTCTTAGCCTTTGTCACTTTGTTCTGCAGCAACTTCAGTTTTTACCAGCTGTGATCAAGCCCTTGCAGCAGCCCCTTGGCAGAACTACCTGTACCACCTACAAAAACTCTCTGGTCCCAGCTCTGCTCTCCCGTTTACACAGCAAACAATTTTTTTTTTTTTAATATAATTTCTTTGTACAAGGAATTCAGGGTAGACGCCTCAATCTGGCCCCTACCTTTTCAGATTTGATGGTTTCTAAGATACAGTTCAACTCACACCACACTTACATCTTTATGAGATAATCACATTCGGATTCAGGTAGGTACAGTAACAGCCACACTAAGAAGTTATGCTTTATTTAAGTGGGACAAATTTAGTGAGCATTTGGTCTAACTGTAGCATCTCTATAACTACTAGTCATGTCACTACTATGACATACTTGTTTACCATATCACTACCAACTTTTAAATCAGAATACTTTTCTGATAAAACTAACACTGTATCATAAATTGCGTTAAATCCACACAGTCATCTTCATCAAGCAAATTCAAGATCCCATTGAAAAAATAATAACCTGTCAGCTTGGACTACAACTACTTTCCATAAAACTTCATGACAGACATGCATTATAGCAGCACCTTTTCATCCCTAATCAAACACCTCTCTCCTGGTGTGTCCATCACTTTGCCCAGGAGCGATGTAAGGCCAACCCAGGCAGTTACCCACGGGTCACCACACACCCTGTTTGAAGACCGGCTTCTGGAATCCCCCCAAAGTTCCCAGATTTATTAAAAGTTAATATCAGCAGGCCAGAGATCAGATGACCCAGCTCTTTAGGAGTTGAGAACAAATTACTTGGTCCTGCTGATTTAAATCTTTTTATGCCTAGTAATTTTTGTTTAACATTCTCAGCCACTAATGGACTGGAAAGTACTTCATGGTTCTCTCCTGATTTCAAGGCATCAATCTGCTTCTTTTCTAATTGAGAGCAGATCTATTTCCTGAGCAAGTGCTGCACCGTTATCAGCAACTTCGTGCTCTCCATGTGATAACAGCTCATACCTTGGGTTTGGCTTATTTTCTGCACTTTGCAGAAATTCAGAATGTTTCACTCATGGCCACAAGTGGCTTCCTGCACCCCTCCCAAAATCTCTCACTGCACCTCCCCTTCCTCTCTCTCTCCAATACAGTTAATTTGAGGAGAGAACTATCTTATTCTCTGCTCCAAAAAGAGAGGCACCAGTGCTCCTTCAGCTCTCTGCTGGTTAACAGACAAACACGTTTAAATCAAAGAACCCACAACCCCGAGCACTCAGTGGCAACACCCCAGGCTGAACCCAGCCAACGAGCTGCTCACCACACACTGCTCACCACCACAGCTGATAACTGGGCATTTTACATTTCAGCCTTTAAAGGACTGAAATTCGTGGGTTTTCCATGACCCCAGTGATCCTGTGTGTCCTGCCCCTAACAAGGCAGCCATGAAACCACAGCGCTTCTCTTCAGAGACAAATTTTCCAGTGGAGGCAAACAATGGCAGCCAGGAAGTGCTTTAGGGATAGGGTGGTTGCCTATGTTTAGCTTTCTTTTGATTTTTTATCTCCCAAACAAACACACAGACACTTCACTTCAAAGCAGACCATCTCTGTACCAGAGGGCTCCTGGGGATTTCATCTCCCTGGGCTCACTACCAAACACCTCCACAGCTCATAACCACTCGGGAATGGACCTTCCCAACACCTTGCAAAACATAGGACACCCAAGACCTTGCCTGGATTTATAATACAGAAGGCAACAAGATAACATAGCACATTACCACACAGAACTCATCACATGACATCTCACATCCTTAACTTGCCCACTTTCCCAGGCAATGCATCCCAGTTGTCCCAAAGTCCAGCCACACACCTTCCCCACACAGGGGAACTGTGGAACACAGGAAACTCCCTCAGTTTAGAACACATTTACCATTAACTCATTTACCATTAACTTATGTTTTCTTTCTTCTAAAATAGGACTGTGTTATATTATTTCCATTTGCCTGGGGGGGCTAGATAGTAAACACACTTCACAAAATGGGAATTTTAGAGACAGCTGAAAAAGTCCTGGGGCCAGGCCCAGCTTACTAGAACACCATTTACACAGCTCCAGCTTAAATCCCACACCAAGTGCCACGGCACAGCCAACTAAGAACACCGGGAACCCATGAGAGGGGCCCTCCAGGCATTTCCTGACACTCCTAGAAAGCACAACTATAAATGGACTACAGTAGGAACACACTTTATTCCGTCTTTCTTCCTGATATTCACCCCAAACACCACATGCAAGGTCGGTCAGCGCCCAGAAAACACGCAGCAGCCCCTCGGGGCACTGCAGTTCACCTTATCCGAGTTGATGATGTCTTTCTTGTTGATGGTGCCCGTGTTCTCCGACTCCACGCCTCCCAGCTCCAGGATGTCCCGTACATCTGCCCCCGTCGCCATTTCTCCGCCTGCCCTCTGGCCTTCTCTGCGCCGTCCTGTCCGTCCCCTCCAGCTCTGGGAGGGCGGGAAACCGGGGGTCCGGGGTTAACTCCGGCGAGGGCACCGCGGGCACACACAGACACGCGCGTGTGTGTGTGCATACCCGTACCCGCACGTATAACCGCTCACACGCACGCCTACATGTGCACACACACACTCACACGCGCAGCTCCGCATAGACACACACCCCCCTCAGCCGCCTCCCATCCCCCCGCCAGGCCCAACAACGGGGCCTTGCACCCGGCGGGTCCCGGGGGCTGCGCGCGCCGCGCTCGCGGCCCGCAGCCCCGCGGCGAGGTCCCGGGGAGCCCGGGGGAGGGCGGAGGGGACTCGG
>VXAY01001314.1:0-31796 GCA_013399855.1 Oxyruncus cristatus | reverse complement strand
GCAGCGCTGCTCTGCGCCGCCCCGCGCCCCTAAGCTGTTAACAGCATGGCTGCGCGCCCATTGGCCCGGCCCACATTGATATGCACCGCCGCCGCTCCCCATTGGCCCCGCAGCCGTCCGGGCCACGCCCCCCCTCCCGCGGGGCTGCCCCGCCGGGCGCGGGGCGGCGGTTGCCGCTGCCCCGGCGGAGCTCACGGGACGGGACGGGACGGGACAGGACAGGACAGCGCGGTGGGGTCCCCGCGCCCTGCTCTGCCCTCCCCTGCGAGCGGGAGAAGGAGCAGGGGTGCCGGTGTAGATCGCAAAGTCCAGATTCCTGCCCGTCCCCACGGCGCCCTTACACCTTGGCCACACTACGAGGAAGGGAGGGGGGCTTTAGGTGGCAGAGCCGGGGGTCCCCCTGCACCCTGCTCCGAGTGGGGCACAGGTTTCCCTGAGTGTGGACCCGGGCGGAGCGCCCCGGAGGGGTCTGGTGCAGGGGGACAGGTGAGACCACGCCAGCCCGTGAGCCGGCACGGCACTGGCCGTGGGGGGCTCCGAGCGCGTCAGCGAGCGAAGGTGCCTTCTCAACAAGGGTGACTGTGCCACCGTGGGAGCTGCGCCAGGCAGCTGAGCCCCGGTACCCCCACGACCCCGCGTCGCTCTGTTCATGTTAGCGCACCCGTGAAGCCGCGTCCTCTCGCACCGGTGCTGCCGGTGAGGCAATCAGCAGCCCAGAGCGTACCAGTTCCCATCTGGCCGCTTGCAGGGTGCGTGTGCGAGCCGAGATAACTGCCCGGCAGACCCTGTCAGGGGTTGGCTTTCAGCCTGCATCGCCTCATCTCGCCCCACAGCCCCCACGAGACGTTTGTCTGCCCTGACTGGGGACCAGCGCTGTGGCTGAGCCTCCGATTGCCCTGCCATAGGGCGCACGGGACAGCTGTCCCACCCTGCCCACCCTGCAGAGCCCCTGGGGCAGTGCTGCCCTCCCGAGGGCTTCTCATGGCAGGGGACACAAGGAGAGCGGGTGTCCCATCTCTCAGGAGACACCCAGGTCATCCACCCCATTATGGCTAGTCGTATCATGGCACAGAGACCCGGGGCACTGGGCAGGCCTCCCTGGGGACTCTCTGCCACCCTGCCCGGCTCACAGCAAGATCTTCTCCATTTGGCCCCCATCCAGCCAGTACCAGGAATGGCCCTGCTGCTGTTGTGTTCATCAAGAAGCAATGGCCCTTATCTCCTGGAGCCTCTGGGGCTCTCTGGGGCTGTCTATCCCCAGATACCTTTCTAAGAACTGGGGCTGCTGCCTGTTCTATTCAGAAGCGAGAAGTCAATTTAAAAAAAAAAAAAAAAAAGAAAAACAAATATAAACACCAAAGGTGAGGTGTGCACACACACCACACGCACATGCCGCTTCTGAATCCAAAGCTACTCTACCAGTTGCTTTCATCACCGTGCTTTAATTATAAGGGTGGAGCACTGCAATAAATTATTTCAGTAATCCAGTGGAACAACAACAATTCAGATCTTCCCCCTTTTACCAAGAATCCCTGCCCTGGTTTCCAGAGCACATGTTGCCTGGGCCCCATGTGCTTGGCTGCCAGCGAGGCAGCAGGTTTATTAATGGCACCCATCGGGTCAAAACACACGGGCCCCAAAGTCCTTACTTGGAAAAAGTCACCTCCAAAGTGGCAAAGAAGTATGTGGTCATTACTTAAAATCACTTTTAGCCTGGCTCCCAGAGTAGCTTATTTAAGTTACCAGTTAATCCCATTATTTGTTTCTTGGCCAAATAATAATTAATAGCAAGGCAATTCCTGCCCCAAACTTTTATAGATAAGTGAGGGAAGATGCCATGGGAGTCAAACACTAATTCCACCTGGTTTTCCCCTTTTTCCAGGCATTTTTGGCAACTGCACCCCTGCAGCGCTGGCTTATTTAAGAGAGGCGTCGCCAACGGATCAGCTTAATTTTACTGCCAATATTTCTTGCAAATGTGGGATAATCCCCAGGAAACTCTTATTACTGATGCTCTGGTGGGAGGGCTGGCACGGCGGGGAGTGGCAGCACGCCAGGCACCGCAGCAACACAAGCTCTGCCAGCGCTGACCGCACAGGGAGCCAGGAGGGCAGCACGGGAAGGGTTTTCCTGCAGTGAGCCGGGGGGTGGATGTGTGGGGGTCCCTACCACAGCCCTGTCATCTCCTCAGCCACAGAAGCCCCCTCCATGCCAAACGGGAGGCGAGTGGGAGCACCCAGTGCGTGCACAGCCCTACTGTTGACAGAAGCCCATTTAGGAAATGTGGATTATCTCCCGGGCCACTACAGCAGGCTGTAAAGTTGCTGCTATCCCAGGAGATCAAACAGCAGCCAGGCAGGAGAACAAACAGAGGGTGGGAAGGGCTATCTACTCAGGCGGTGGCCGAAGACGAAAGGGTTAATGGTTATCCTGGCTTTTGGTACATCTGGTGAGGACAGGAGTGAGGAACATGGCATGCCCAGCGTGGTGTGCCAGAGGTGGTTCCATCATGCCAAGAGCATCATCAGCCCTGCCAGCGATGCCACAGCACCACAGCACCCTCCCCAGTGCCACACAGCACGTGTGGGGTGGGCAGGGGGGCAATGCCCTCTGGCTCTGCCAGAGATGGTATTAGTGCCCAAGTTGCCCAACAGGGCTCCCAGGAGACGCAGAGGAGTCCCCTACCCCACAAAACATTGGAGATTGAAAAACACCTGCACCGTGTTCCCCTCTTGCTCTGTCACCCAGAGCTGGGGATCTGGGCTGAACCCAAGGACTCTCCTTTGGAGCCTCTCCAACGCCCACTCTCCAACACCAGCCACAACGTCATAGCCCAGAGAGCTTCTGCTTCAGAGGGAAGCAAAACCCAAACCCCAAAAGCTTCATAGGGGACCCCATGGGGTGGTGCCAGGAGGATCCACACTACAGGATGCTTGGACTATTGTGACACTCTAGAGTTATGTCTCTGAGAGCAGAAAACAGATCTGGCTTGGTTTTACTCTCTGTCTTCCCCTCCACATGGGACTGGCCTGCCTGGAGAAATGTCCAGGATCCCCCAGACCTGCCTGCACTCCCCTAAGCCCCCTTTCCCTCCTGAAAAGAAAAGAGGAACTGAAAATGAAATTAAAGCATAATTCAATCCGGAGCGGGTCCAGAGTAAAGTCATCTGCTCTTATCGTGTGCTGGCAGGCTCTTCCCGCTCTGCAACAAACACAATGTTATCAGGGCACAGAGGGCAGATTCGTTTGCACCGGCCGAGCGAGCTGCTGTGTCCGCCCTGCCTGCCCCAGGCCCAGGGAACACCGGGATGCACAGCCGAGGATCGGGACTGCCGGGGGCTTGGGGAGGCAGGCAGCACTGGCAGCACAGCCAGGGAGCTCAGCCCCAGGACGGGGGGCTTTGGCTGGGGGCCATATCCAGTCTCCCTGCACAGCTCTCTGGCCAGGGGAGACAGGTCAGGTTGCTGCTGGTGAATGTCACCATGGAGTAAAGGCTGTGGAGGGACAGGGTTCAGGAGTGATGTCTTTGCCTATGGGAACGTACATGGCCCCATCTCCCACGAGTGCTGCTCAGCTGCCCACCCAGCAAGGCTGCCAAGCTGGCAGAGCTGGGCATCTCGACCCCTGGTGCAGCAGCACAGCAGCACCCCCCAGACCCCGCACGCACTCCTGGCCCCACTGCACTGCCTGGACCGCATCCTGCTTTGATCTCTGCCTGCTGCCTGGCTGTGCCCTGGCGGCTGCAGGGCCAGCACAGCCCTCTACGTCCTTCTTTATATACCCCTGTTATTTTTAACTCTGCCTACGCAAATCCCGAATCCGGAATGAGCAGCGGCCGGGGGCCAAAGGGAAATGGACATGGTGCAAATTTCCTGCCCTTTTTACCTCTCTTCCTCTATAACATACAGCAACGTTTTTCCTCCACTTCTTAACTTTCACTGGTACAGGAAAGCTGAAAGCCCTGGGCTCTGCACATAGCCACAAGCCAGCACCGCGATGGATGGGGTATTCCCCGGCTCAGCAGGGACACCGCACTCAGCGTGGTGCTGAGAGATGTCCCACTCTGTAGCACATGCCACAGCCTCCATCAGCAGCGCAATGCACTGGAGGCATCTGGACAGCCCTCGCAGCAGCAGCCTCACGTGCAAACACGTGTGCTCACGTGCCAGCCCGGGGACGCATCCTTCCCCCTGGCCTGGCGATCACCCTGGGACTGGACCACAGCCATGGGAGTCAATCGCTTTGGCTGCCACTCACAAAAGTGCTGGACAAGACCCGTAACACCCCAGAAGCTCTAGGGGCAAAAGGAAGAATTGCCGCTTTCTGGTTCCTTGTGAGCAACAGGGAGACCAGGAGGAACACAGGATATTTTTCCCAGTGTCTCAAAAAAAACAGCCGCAGCAACACACATTGCACAGGGAGTTTTGCAGTGGGGATCATGGAACTGCTGCACGGCACAGGGGATGTGCATGTTTAGAGCCCTTCTCTCACGTGCTCGGCATTAGAAGCTGTACATCATGAAAAAGCAGTTTGACTACGAAAGTTCCAAATGACCCAGGTAAAAATCTCTGCTACTCTTCTCCAAGCAGTCTTCATTCCTTCTGCCCAGCGATACTCTAAGGTATTAAGTCTCCAATGAACCTGGATTCCCAGTGAGGAGGGAAAACATTCCTTGCCCTCCACAGAGGCAGGGAAATCGTGGGTGCTGAGGCCAGTGCCAGTCAGCCCTGGTCCATGCAGGCATACACCATTTCTTAGCCCAGAGAAAGCCTAGCTGGCCCTGGAAGCTAGGCACTAGTGTGCTTGCAGTATGGAGGCACTCCTGCCCCAGCAGGGGAACAATTTTCCAATGGCAACTGTGGGAAGGGGTTGAGTGAACGGTCTGCACCGTGAGTCACTGGCACTGTGTCAGTGAGGCACTGACACAGCCTGGTGTGAGGCAGTAGAGGATGGCCTAGGGGACAGCAGGACAAGCAAGGAGCTGGAGAGCTCTGCGTGGAAGCTGTTTTCTGGGTCATCTCATTTTATTATTCCTCCAGTACAGCTCTTTGCCCACAGCCACCCTGCCAGTGTAAATCACACACCATCACGCATTGCATGGAAAAGTTGTCCTGCCACCATCCCGTGCCCCTGGGACACTGCTGTGGCACAGGACACCAGCCCCAATCACAGCCAGCCACAGGGAGATGCCACAGGGCAGTGTCACACCAGAAACCCACGAAACTGCATCTTCCCACCCACAACACTCGTGGCAATGTCAGGCAGGAGCAAACCCCTCTGCATCAGCATCACAGAGAGCTGCTTCTTTCTGCTCCAGGAAGTGGCATTTAATTACCCAGCCTCCTGGTAGTAAATAGGTTTCCAACACATTACAAAAGGCTATATATTTTTTTTTTTTTCCCCAACCCTGCTCATGCTCTGCACCGGTGAGCTCACCCCCTGGGAATACCGGCTCCAAAATAGATCCGTTCCCTTGTTGGAAATAATCAAATGGGAATCCAAGCTGGCCAAGCCCAAGCCCAATTCCTCCCTTTGTTCTGGGGCTCTGGCAGTGAAGGGGTTCGGAGCAGGGTGACAGGAACTCGCCTTCTCTTTAATTGACCTCCGATGATGAAACAATCGACCAAACGATTTAGAAATGTGCATCCAGTGAGATCATCAGGAAAACTTCTCCGGGTAGGAGCCTGGGGAAAGGAAGGTGCAGTAATCCACCTGCCCCAGCTGCCTCGGCAGGCCTCGCTGCATGGCACAGTGTGGCACAGCATGGCATTGCATGTCGTAGCCACCCAGAACCCCCTGGGCTACTTTGCTGTGGCTTCATGCCAGCAGCTGCCTTGCGGGGTCCAACACTGGGTAAGGGTACAGCCAAACCTGTCCAATCGAGGACACCTGCTCCCATGGAACAACCATTCTCCTTGTTCCCAGCCCCAGCCCATCCTTAGCTGCTGGGTGCCCATTTACCCCGAACCAGCACCAAGCAGCAGCTCTGCCTTGTCTCCATCCCCAGCCTCACTGAAGTGCTGCCACCCCAATGGGCATTTCTAGGACAAGACCTCCTATTCCAAGGTGTTGTGGGGGAAAAACCCTCCAGTCCCCAGGAGCGCTGCCTCCCTGGGGATTTCCATCCCTTACACTCTTTCCCTGGCTTTTTGTAGCCTGGCAGGAGGGCAGCCACCCGGGAAGGGCTGGCATGACTCCCTGGCCCCGGCTGTGCCGCCGGGGCTGCCCCGGCTTCCCCAGCCCGGTGAGGGCAGGCTCCAGCTTGGCATGTTGCAGGGGCTAATTTTGGCCCAAAGGGTTTCCCTTCAGCAGGCTCTGACGCCAGGGTGGTTTTGAAGACAATCTTAGCTGGAGTCTTCCTTCCTCGACTGCCAGCGAACCGGAGCCAGGCTGGTGTGTTTGTGTTGTGTGTGCATGTGTGTGTGTGTATCTCCAAACCGCAACAAATATTTCATATTCGTTTTCTTTCTTTCCTTTTTTTTTTTTTTTTTCTCTCCCCTGTGAGCTCTTGGCTGTGGTATTTAAATGGTAGGTGTGGTCCCGGTGCTGCATGCCAAAACCAACACCAGCTCCGGAGCAGATAACCCCGTGAGCGAACGCAGCAGCGAAACCACACTGAACTGCTGGAGGAGCCGTGCTGGGATGGGCAGTGCTGCTGGGTATGGCCACGGCACAGCCCTGTGGGCAGGCAGGCAGCAAGCGGCCACAGTAGCCGCGTGGCTCCCTGGCCTGGCACGAAGGCTCAGCCAAAGGGTCCCGGGTGGAGGGAGGAGGTGGTGGAGTCAGCATGTCTAACTGAAGGGCCACGCACTGGCTGCTCACCCTGTGCAGCCAGGAGCTGTTTGGGAAGGACCCAGACCATCTTTGTGTTGGTTGGTTTTTTTTCTTTATTTATAAATCAAGGTAAAATACATCCCTTAGTCGTCTATTTTCCATGTTAAAAACAATCAAAAAGGGTGTTTTTTATTAAAAATGCTACTTTTCTCCCCCAAAAATGTAGGGAGTGAGCAAGTGGGAGGAGAAGTCCCTCCAATGTTTTGAGAGCAGCTCGTAAAGAAACTTTCTTACACCCTGATGTTTTTCTCATCCAAGCTGAAAGCCCTGAAATACAGTGAACATCACGTATTTCAGCATGAGTCACTTGGAGAGAACCGTCTGCGTCACCTACCCTGGCAGTGCTGGCAGGGCCGGTGTGCATCGATGACAGTGGGGACACTGGGGGTGGAGGGGACCTCTGAGTGCTCTTCATCCAAGGATGGATAGAGGTAAATCCATTCAGGCAGGAGGGGAACGAATAAAGATTAATGCAGACCCAGAGCTGGAATGCTGCTCTCCCTTTCACTGGGGCAACATCCATTTCTGGCGATGGAGCGGGGTTGCCTCGGAGCACCCATCAAGCTTTGACGCTTCATGGCATGAGCATAATCCCCTGGAAGTTCGTCAAGCTCATCCACAGGTGAATGTGCACACATGTGTGAGGTGCTGGCGGTGCTGCAGCCGGACAAGTGAGAACCACAGTACCTTGCCTGACTGCGGGTGTCCCCCCAGAGCAGCACCCACATCTGAAAAGACAAAGGAAGATCCTTATTACAACCTTCAATCCCCAGGATTTCCTCAGGGCTGGCAGGGCAGCAGGTTCCTCAGAGGGTTGATTCTCAGAAGGTTTTGCTCCAGAAGGGACCTGGCTGCCATTCGCAAGCTGTGGGATAGCAGGTCAGTGGTGTGGGAGTGAGACTGGGGGAAACATGAGCTTTCCCAGACCCAGCACTCACATTCCACTCTCCTCCTTGCTCCTTGGGTTGCTCTGATGTGGCAACCCTGGTTTGTTCCTGCTCTAAGCTGGTGCCCTGTGGGAAGCAGGCACAAGGGGCACTGCCACCCTGCACGTGTGGTCCTAAGCAGAGACCACCCTGGGGTGGGGGGTCCCCAGGACCCTTATCTGGTGGAGACAGTGCCAGGAAACAGGGATGCTCCTCTCCAGCTGGAGCTCAGCAGCCTGCCTGGAGGATGCCTGAGGATAAGTGTGCCCTGGCTGGACAGTGCCTGGGGGTGACCGCAGGCGGCTTGTCCCTGAGCTGAGCTGGTGCACGGCCGTGGCCAGGCGTGTGGCAGAGCAGCCAGCACACCTCTCCCTGCCTCCGGGCCCCGCAGCTACAGCACTGGAGAGGAGCCGGCCAGGCGTGCAGCGCTTCGCCAGCAGCACAGGGTGCACAGCAGGGCCGGGATCCACCCAGCCCGTGGCAGAGTAGGAGGGTCCTTGGCAGACGAGGTGCTCTTTTAAAATCCACAGCCGAGCCGGCTCCCTGCCCAACCTCAGCGCGTGTTCTGGCTACGGGCAAACAGCCTCGAGCCCAAACCCAACCTCTAGCGGCCTCCATTTTCCCTGGCTCCATCTTCCCTGCCGTGCCGCAGTCCCGCTCCACCGCTCCCTCCCACGTGTCAGTGAGGGGCTCGGTGCAGCCGCCGTGTCCCGTGGCTCCCCAGGGACCACTTGGCCCCACTGGCACGTGTCCCAGCGCGGAAAGGAAAATAAGGTTCGGATGTCACCTCCCCAGTCAAGAGTGGAAAAATCTTTCCAAAAAACACGCTTTTAACTCCTCGCGGAGTGCAGCCAACGTTGGAGTCCCCAGCCCCACAGATTGCCAGCCAAACGGGGAATTTTCCACCTAGATCAAAGCAGAGCCACGTGGTTTCACAGGAACGGACATGGAGGTTGTGCCCTGTGCACCTGCCTGCCTGTCTCCTTGTTTTGGAAAACTGCAGTGACCATGGGGTACTGCACAGGACCCTGAGGTCCCCTGCCCTCCACAATGTTGATTCGCTCCCTCCTGACTCCCCCAGCACCCTATATACTGTGGGCTGCAGGGAGCCTGGGGGGCTTTCCAGGGACTGATGGCCCTAAAATCCATCTCCCCTCCCAGCGACATGGAATGAATGAGGCCTGACTGAACTCATGGCACATGTGATGGTGAGGAGGCTGATGTGCCCCGCTAAGAGATAGGAAGAATTGGAGAGGGTGGATAGGAAATCTCAGGAGTTTAGAACTGTAAGGCCATCCTGACCCCACTGCTGCCCCTCATGCATGGCCCTGCATCCCTCCTTCTGCTCTGGGGTGGAGGCTTCTGGGGAGCAGGGGGAAGTTTCTAAGGGGCTGTGAGACTGTGGAGCTCTCCGTGGAGTTGGGGAACCCTACAGGATTGCTTGTTAGGCTGTCCCTGGGTCAGTGAGCAAGGGACCACGTGGGGAGAGCCCAGCCCCACATCTCAGACACTCCTCAACACCAAGCTCTTTGCAGAGCCTGGCCTTGTAGACTTACAGGCCAGATGTGGGGGCTGGGAGCCATGGGTTGGTCCCCTCCCAACCAAGGGAAGGCCCAGAGCAGCTTAGAGGACACATGGGATGGGGATGCTGAGTGGCATGAGATGCCCTGTGGCCAGTAGAGCAGCATTGTTCTGGGTGGTTAGGGGCTGGCACATCCTAGTGGGACTGTGGCCCAACCTCACTCTTGGCAAGTGGGTGGATTTAGGGATCCAGGATGCCCCGAAAGTGACTTGAACCCGGGTTTGCCCCATTGAGCAAACTTGGTGCAAAGGGGGCCACAGGCGGCACAGGGGCTTGGGGGACACGCGGGGGTCTCTGGCCATGCCCCTTCACCTCCCCCACACCATCCCTGCCCCGGGAAGGGGTATGGCCTCCCTCAGCCGCTCCGGTGCGGGTCAGGTGGCTGCACCTCCCCACCAGCCCAATCTGATGCACTTCAAAGCCGAGGCAGAATCACGGGCCGCTTGGCCCGAGGACATTAGTGTTAGGCATAGGAACATGCAAGCAGCCCCGGCTGGCGGTGGGGATGGTGGGAAACTCCTCGGGGAATCTGCACTTCCCGTAAGGAGGCTGATTCCGGGAAGGAACCCCGGACGGGGCCATCAGCGGGACCATTACGACCACTCCAGCCACCTGAGACCTTTTTAGACTCCAGCCAGGTCTGCTTCCAGCGACGGCGATGTGGGGATTCTTCTGCCCTCCAAGTACACAATTGCAGGGTCATTTGCATCTAAAATGGAAGCTGGGCCCTTTAGCGGCTCGTCGGCTCCTGATAGCGGGGCTGGGAGCCTGCTCAAGCACTAAACCCGCTAATGCAATCAGCGGGGCCAGACCTCTGCACATCAAAGGTCCCCGGCTCCCTTATAGCAGCCTCCTGGCCACAAACCTCCCCTCCGCCACCTTTCATCACCGCCAGGGTGGCTGTCACCCCGCTCCTGGGGAGCCCTGGCTGGTGGAAGCTCCAGGAGCAGGGATGGTGAAGGGCCACCAGCCCTCCTTCGGTGCAGGATGGGGACACCGCTCTTACCTGCACTCCTCTTGTAGAATAATTTAGGTTGGAAAGGACCTTAAAGATCGTCTACTTCTAACACCCGTTGCCATCGGCAGGGACACCTTCCACTAGACCGGGGTGCTTGAAGCCTCATCCAGCCTGGTGACTCCAGCACCCCACTGCGGTAGTTTCCTTCACTGTAGGACTTCTTTTGCGCCCATGCAGGTCGTGGCCATGGACACAGACTGGGGAGGGGGCCACAGCTCCCTCCACCCACCCAAGGAAGCCATGGGGCCAGCACAGGACAGGAGCACCCACAAACACTGTGACTCATGTGTGGAGTTACTAGTAACATCCGAAAGGAAACCGGCTGAGACAGCCCCGGCCCACATTCCCTGTACCAGGGAGTGGCACTGTCTTCATCCCACTGCGTGGTGTCCCTAGAGAAAGGACTGGTGGCCCCTGTGCCACGTACCTACAGGGAGGGTGCTGTTTGGCATCTGCTTAGCAGGGTGCCAGATGCTGGAGGCTCGGCTGGATGGGACAGCCAGCACCTCTGGGTGGCCTGGCTGTGGCTGCTATATCCCCCAAGGCGTGCTTGCAGACCAACCAGCATCTCCTCTTGCTTTCCTCCTTGCTCGTCCTCTGCACCCCCCAGGGTAGCCTCAGAGAACCTTCCCTGGGTGTGGAGAGGACATTGCCCAAGGTGGCATCACACTGCACCTGCAGGCGGGACAGATCTGAGCCGTCTCTGCATCTGGAGGTATGTACTGAGTGCTGCCACACCACGGGCTAGTGGCCCTACTCCTGCTGCTCAGGAGGACCTGAGAGTCTCCTTGGCTCACTGCATATTCCTTGCCACAGGCCTGTGCTGGAGTCCATGCCCTGCCTGATTGGGCTCCAGGCTACAGCTCTCCTAGTGTCCATCTACAGCAGGGTCTCAGGTCCACTGAAGGGACAGCACAGTGCTCCTGGAGGGACACAAGGACACCCACGCAGTGGCACGGGGGTGCTGGCTGCACTGGCTCAGTGCCATCCTGGGCGCTGGCCCATGGCTTCTGGCCAGCAGTTACCTCTCCTGGCAAACACAGCTGCTTCCCCATCCTTCTCTGTACCCGGCTCATGGCGCCAGTGCCAGTGCCAGCGACTGCTGCCATATGGTGCTGGTGTGTACACAGCGCCTGGGCACGCACAGCGTGGCGGGAGCGCTTGCACTGGGGTCTGCCTGGCTTCAGGGGGACCCAGCATCCCCCAAACGGCTGCACCCTTTGGCAAGGAGAAGGGTGGGGGCCCTCAAGTGCCTGTACAAGGGATGGGGCCCCACTGCTGGCTGACCCGTGTCTGACCTGTCCTGCTGGAGATGAGTCTCCTGGCAAGGTCAGCATGCGGGGCAGAAGCCCTTGGGGCAGGGCAGGGCTCTGCCATGGCTGCTGGTGGCTTGGTGCTGCCAGTGCGACCGCCGAGCGCAGCAGGACGCCAGGTGACTGTGGCGGTCCCACCCTGGCAGGGAAAGCTGGCAGTGACTCACCACCCTCACCAGCCCTGCCTGCTGGGTGACTCCTCCTGCACCCTGTCCCATGGCCCTTGCCAGCCCCTGCACCCTCCATACAGCAGCGGCCGTGGGCCAAGGTCCTGTGTGGTGCTGGCAGGGACGGTTGTCACCCATGGGGGACATTCGCTGGCAAAGGCTACACCTTGACACCCTGCTCCTGTGCCCTGGCTTGGTAGGGCCAGACCCAGGACAGGAGCAAGAGAAAGTCATCCTCCACTCTTTTTTCCATGCTTTTTCCCCCTCTTGGGGGAAAACCCCAACCACTTTCCAAAGGGTCCCTCCATCCTTCTGCTCCTAGCCAGTGCACAGGGCAGGGAGAGGGGGAGTCCTTTTGGGACCATCCTGGTCCTCAGAGCAGCACCTGGGGCTGAGCCGAGCCCTGCTCAGCCAACACCTCACTCAGCTGCCCCAGGGGCTCACAGGGGTGTGCACATCCCGGGGAAAGGAAGCAGGCAATGTTTGCATGCATCCAGAGGGGATGGAAAGGCACATTGGGATGCATCCAGGTTGCCGGTACTGCTTTTGAGAAGGGGGCTCTGGGTCTGGGTGTGGGGGATGGACCAGGTAGGGATGAGGCAGCGGGCAGGAGGCGGTGAGGGGACAAGCTATGGAATCCTCCCAGGAGGTTTCCCCAGTAGAGTTTGGCTCCACTGCACGGCTGCTGTGACAGCAAGCAGGTCCCTTCAGTGCAATGGTCTCCTGCAGCAAGCGATGTGCTCTGGTCTTGCCGCATCTGGGGTGGCAGCAAGCCCAAGAGCAGCCCCTGAGAGAGCGTGAGGCCTGGACCCCACACTGATTGCAGCAGGGAGGACATGGGATGGGGAGACTCATGCCCAGGGTCTGGAAGGAGGCAGGCTGGGGGCTGCCAGAGCGGAGCCCAAGCCCTGCCTGCCCCAGCCATCCTGCGCAAGTCCTGCGGGCACCCAGGCTGCTGGGGACCTGCACCAGCTCCCAGCCAGCACTCCGGCCCTGCAGGAGCACAGCTGTGGACGTACTGGTGCTTTGCTGCTCCCTGTGCTCCCACGGCTAACGATGGGTTGCACGAACCGGTGCACAGAGCCAAGAACCCCAAAACCTGCACTTCAGAGGAGTGTGGGATGAGTGACAGCACAGGTGATGGTTGGGAACTGCAAAAGCTGGGGTTGGTGGGGGCTGGTGGGGTGGGTAGTCAGGGGTGGGAAGTTGGACCCCAGCTCTGACATGTGCTGGTGATAGGGGGATTACCCGGTGGTTTGCATTTTTGAGGGTCCCCCTGCAGCCCTGCTCCATCCTGGGGGCTGGGTATGGTGAGGGGAGGAGCAGAGGGATCAAAGAGGCGGGGGAGAGGAGCAGCTCGTGAGTTGTGGGTCATTATCTGTTATTAACATCTGTAATCTCCCAAGAGCAAACTGAGATTTACAGCCTGTTATTAGGCTGTTACTCAACCTGTTGTGCAACAGCTCAATTCAAAAAAAAAAAGCCTGAATGTGATTAATAGCCTGCTAATAAGGGGGAAATCTCTCCTATTTAATTCAAACAGCCTCTGCCTGGGCATTCCAAGAAGGTATGGGCTCTTAGCCCAGGTTCCCAGGCTGGCTGCTGGGCTCCTGCTGGGATTCCCCTGGGAACCAGCACTGGATGGGGGTCCTGAGGGGGCAGTGGAGCTGCTCCCCACCACAAATCTGGACTCTGGGTTCTCAAAGGCGTTGGGTAACAATTGCTGCCTCCTCCCAATGCTGCCTCCATGTGAAGTGGGTACCAGCTGGTCCCTGGCCATTCTCCGTGGTCACTCTGGAAGAGGTGGAAGAGGTGGAAAATCTGAGTCAGCTGTGGTTCTTATCCAAGCATCTCACCTTTTGTTTGGCCGTGACTCGCACCTGACTCACTTTGACCCCACAGCTTCCTGCCCTTCCGCCTTTCACTGCCTGTGGTCCAGAGGGTGCTCTCTGCCCCCAGGTGTTCCTACCCCATCTACAGCTTCACCTCTTGGCTATCACCCACTTTCCAAGCATCCAAACCTGCCTCTAAACGCCTCCCTGTCCCTGAGACCACTCCACTTGGAGTGTTCCCTGGTTCCTAAACCCTTCTGTCCCTGGGTCTTTGCCTTTCCAGATTGTCCTCTGATAGGATGAGAACAAGTAGGCAAGTGTCACATGGCTCTTCCCCTCAAATTGAATCTCTGGACATTATTTGAATCCCACCTGGACCCCAAAGCCCTGTCCCTTGTTCAGGATGGGGTCATGGACACAGTCTTGGGTGGAAGAGAAGATGCCAACAAACCCTCTTGCACTTTGCAGCCTGGATTTCGCCTGTGCCAGTAAGTCCATGGTCTCACTCAGCTGGTGTTTGACCCAATGACTGAGCACCATGATTAATTGGATTGCAACCGGCCTCATTCCTACCCCTGCTGCCAGCCCAAGTCCTGCCCGTGCTCCTGGGATGCTCTAGGAAAACTGCTGTCTGGGATCCACCTCTTTCCAGCATTTTCTTTTCCCTGCGGCATTAAATCCCTTGGACACTTCCCTTGGACACACACTGGCCCTGCCCAGAGGGACTTGTAAGCTCTGCCCTAGATGAAGAATTCAGCCACTCAGGAGCTGCTGCTGCCTCCATCCCTGGCTGAAGGCAACATCCCCTGCAAATGCCAGTGCTTCAGGTCTTGCCAGCAACAACTGGTTTCCAGGGCCATCCTCTGCCTGTCCTGGAGTGGCTGGAGGCAATGGGAAGCAGAGAACAGCTCATGCCACCTTCAAATGACACCCAGGGAGGACTGGAGGGTCTCTGGGCAGCTTCTTCCAGCAGCACCATGTCTGTTTGGGAGCAAATACACCTGGGGAGGGCTGAGGTTGGGCTGGGGCCCACAGGGCGGTGGGGACACAGGCAACATCCATGGTCACCAGGGCAGTGGCACGTCGCCGTGGGGGACACAAGCATAAAGCTGGGGTCCCTACTCCCCAGATGTGGCCATCCTGAAAAGACAGGCAGCTCCGGTTCGGCCAGCCCACCTGCTGGTGATCCCTGTTGGAGCTGACACCCACGACCACCCCCGGCACAGGGCTGCAGTGGGCAGGGGCTGTGTCCATGGCCCCTGGGCTCCCGAAGCATCCCGGCAGGTTGCTGCTGCCGGCTGTGTGGGCAGCCTCACCGTGCCAGCCTGCCGCAGGGTTGCTCAACGCTGCAGAGGAGGGCGAGCTCAACCTGTCCCCGCGACCCACACAGTTAATGAGGGCCTTGGCGGTGCCTCGTCAGCAGGCATCCTCACTGCCCCGGCCGCGCGTCGCCCAGCGCGGCGCACGCGGCGCTGCAGCCCGGCCGCTGGCAGGCCTGGCCCTGCCTGCGCCTCACGTGGCACTGCGGCCAGGCTGCATTTTCCACATTCCGCCCAGCTCTGAGTCACCAACGACGTCTCCACTGCCAAAACCTGCACCCGTGCCTGGCTGCGCCAGCAGCCCGTGCTCACTTCAGTGGCTGTGCATGGCTCCACACAGGGCGATGGGCACCTGTCCCCGTGTGTGTGCTCCAGGGCACTCACTGCTGCCCTGGGGATGGGTTTCCCACCCCACACCCTAGCAGAGTGGGACAAATGCTCCTGCCTTGCCCTGGGGAAGCTTTGGTGCTGGGGGTCCTGCACCCCACAGGGAGCACCCACCTTTGTACCTTCACCCCGAGCACCCCAGAGAACATGCCAGGAGTGCCACCCCTGCAGCACTGGGCCTGGCCTGCTATTTGCAAAAGTAGCCATGACCAAGGCCTCAGGCACATGGGAAGCATTTGACTGATGGCTCTGGGGAGGCTGTGGGGATGGGGCGCAGAGGGAGGGGTGTGTGCTCCCCGTTGCATTTCCCCAGCAACTTCTCGGGGTGGCTCAGTGTCAGCAAGGAGCACGCACGCCTCTCCCATCACCTGTCCCTCCACCCCAGCACAGGACTCCTCAGGTCCGCTGTGGAGCCTGGCAAAGCTATGCCAGGGATTGCCAACATGCGACCCCCAGCACAGCACAGATTCCCACCCCAGCTGCCCCCCGCGAGGCCGTGGGCTCATGCCGGTGACAGTGTGTTCAGTGACTTTGTTGAGCCACAGCCGAGCACAGGACAGCGCTGCTGCATGGATGGATGTCGTGAAATAAGTGTTTTAAGGTCACTCAAAACAATCACGAGCAAAGGTATCGGCAAAAGCAGGTTTAATATTAAGGCACAACAGAGTTCTTGGCAAGGTTCACTCTACTACTTATTAGATAGTTAAAATATACAGAGAAAAAGCACACAGAAATCTAAAATCAGTATCAGTTTGAACTGAAATAAACACGAGGTTCTCAGATCACAGTGTGGCCGGGGTGGGGTGGGGGGGATGCACCACCACAGTGGAAGAGTCTGGGTGACCAGCACACCACAGCAGCTCACCAGCCACCGACTGAGACAACCCCAGGGGAAACAGCCAGGTGGGGAGGAGTGAAGTGAAGTGAAGGGGGTTGGTGAGTGGGCACACAAGGTTTTGCCCAAGTGAGGAGCGTGAGGGATGTGGGGGGACACATGGTGCGGGGTCTGGGCTCACCCAGGTTTGCGTGGATACGGTGGGTGTGTATGTGACATGTGCATGTGTGGGGCATGTGTATATACGTGTGCAGGGTGTGCGTGTGTGCGCGGGGCGCACATGCATCTGATGGGGGCGTTTGCGTGTGCAGAGGTGTGTGTGGGATACTCATGTACGCACAGCATTTTTGGAGGGCTGTGGGGAGGCCCGTGCCTGCCCGTGGGATATATCTCCAGGCACGTGCCTTGCTCCTGGGGAGGACAGCGTGGAGGGGGCTGCAGAGGGTGCGCGTGCGGGTGACGTGTGTGTGTGTGTGTGTGTACGCGGGACGTACAGTGCGAGGGGCACACGATGCCGGGTGTGTGTCTGTCCACCTGTGCCACACACGAACACGTGCAGATGCCCACGGTAGCGGTTCCCAGCACTCAGCAGCGTGGCTCATTCGGTGCCAGCAGGCCAGCGGGCTCCCGCGCAAACGCGTGGCTGGGGAGCAGTCCTGAGCCCTTCCTGGTGCCTCTCCCCACAGCGGTGGCTCCGAGCCGTGACACAGGGGCCAGGCTGTCTCTTTCCGGCTGTTTCCCAGCCTGTCAGGCCAGTCATGTCAGGTCTTGCTGCGATTTCCCGGATGGTTGCTTGGCACCTTCCTCTTCCCCATCCGGACGGACAAGTTCCTGGAGCGCTAAGCTGGGGCAACACATCTCCCTGGCTCCTGCCCTGACTCCCCAGCTTCGTGCCCTGGCTTCGGCATCCCTCCTCAGTGCTGGCCAGCTCCCTCCCTGGGAGGGAGCGGGGCTGCGAGAGCTGGCTGCGGGCGGGCTCTGAGTCACGGCGGGGCGGGAGGTGCGGGGACAAACCTGCCGCCTCTGCCGGGCGGTCGGGGCGGCTGGGCTGGCTGGGCGAGTCGGGCCCGGGCGGGTTCGCCGCTGTGGCTGGAGGACGTGCCGGGAGGAGCAGTGCTGGTGGGGATGGACATCTCCCGGTGCTGGAACCCGGGGAGAGGTGCCCGGGGCTGGGCAGGAAGGCAGGGATTGCCCGGGGCTGGAAGCTGGGCAGGCAGGACTGGGCTGGGATGGCTCTAGTGTGCTGGGCTCTCCTTCCCACTGTGCAGGATGGTAGCAGCCATACGGGGATGCTCAGCCTTGGGGACAGGCCAGATCTCGGGCCAAGCTCACACTGCCCATGGAAATCCCCTTCCTGTCCAGAGCCACCCTAAGGTCTGTGCCACAGATAAGGACACGGGTTTGAGCAGAGGGTGTAGCTGTGGCCGCAGGCAGGCGTGTGGGAGCCGCTTGCCACGCCAAGCCCTGCTGTGCCTCGCTGTCCCCACAGCCTGCCCAGGGCAACTCTGGCCATGCCACCACTCCTACCCCAATAGCAGAACAGCTCACGTGCCTGCTTGCCCTCCCGTCCCTCTACATGTGAGGAAACTGAGGCACAGAGCATGGCAGAAAAGACACGTTGGGTTAAGCCCCAGAGAAACTGTTGGCACTGAGACAGCAGCCCTGCCCAGCCCCATGCACTGCCAGAGCATCCTTCGGGGAAAGCTGGAGCTTGCAGCTCAGGTATTGTGGTAATGCCAGATCCATTTCAGTGTCCCCAACAGCCAGGGAACAGTCCTGGGGACATTTTCCTCCAGGTCATACTAGGCTGTGGCTCTGTGCCCTCCTGGCCAGTCCAGGTAGGATGCGGGCTCTTGGCTTGGGCAAAAGGAGGTGCAGGCCCCTGGGTACCTGGAGCTGCTCCCTTTATTCCCACAACCTGTGATTAACATTGCTGCCAGGGTCTATAATTACCCACCGCTATTCCTGCCAGGAGCAGGGTCCTGGTGGGACAATCCCCCTGCAGGGAGCCAGAGGGACCCCCAGGCTAGAAGTCCCCTCTGGTGCCCTGCCAGATCTACCAGAGAGACAGAAGGGCAGACCCTGCATGCCCACTGGAAGACAGAAGGTCCTCCTTCATCCCTGGCATTTCCAGGAGCCCCTTGGGTGTGGTGAACCAGCAGCCACTGCTCAGGGTACCAGGAGGCAGGAGGCAAGTGAAGTGGGAATCACTGTCTCAGCCCTTGGGATGGAAGAGTGAGGCTGACCAGCCCCACTGCTGAGTCAGGGTCTCATCCCTGGCAAGCAAGACCAGATCCTGGCTGACAGAGGAGTGACTGAGCCCCTCAGTGCCAGGAGTCTGGGCTCCTGAGCTCCGCTCTCCGGTCTCCAATTAAGTCCCTCCCATCCCTGCCATAGACAGCTGGTTAACGAGCCCCATAGTTCCTGCTGGGAAGGTGCTGAGAACCTTGTCCTTCTGCAGTTGTAACCCTTCTCCACCTGAGCTCCTGCAGCCTGCCCTGTGTCCTCTCCTTGCCAGCAACCAGAAGGTGAGGATGCACCAGCCACAGGGATCCAGACTTCGGGGCTACTGACAAGTCTGGATGCCCCAGCAGAGAAAGGATATGCCCAGCTTGCGTGGTCCCATCCAGCCCCACAAATGTCCTGGGAAATGGCTTGGCAGAGAGCCATGTTGGAGAGATCCAAAGGTCCGTGGGGTCGCCACAGGGCAGCAGGGTGGGGGTGCAGGGATGGGGCTGTGGCAGGGGCCAGGCAGCACCCTTAGTGGATATCTGGGGTGCAGGTCTGCCCATCGCAGCCAGTGGCAGGGGCCTGCCACGGTGTAAGGCAGCCAAGTGCATTGCCCGTGAAGGGACAGCAGCAATTTGCATCACTGGAGGAACCAAATCCTGAGTACAAGAGGGTGTCAGGGCCTGGCACACCTGCACACACGTGTGCACAGGGCTGTACATGGCTGGCACACACACACAGGGATGTGCAGAGCATGAGCAGATCCTCCGCAGCAGCACGTGGGCAGCACCATCGGATCACAGCAGTGTCTAGAGCGAGGGTGCTGGAAACAAAGACCCCCAACAAACCCACCATGTTCCTGTTGTCCCCCACATTGTCCCACAAGAGCCTTCACCCTATGAGTGATGCTTGCCTGGGGCCAGGACAGGTAGAGCAGGATCCCTGCCCCTGGTCTGTCATTTTGTCTCTAATAGGATTCCCTGCTGTTCCTCTTCATCAGGGCTGAATGAGGGCTGGCTAATGAGGGGAGTGTGATTATCAGGGCAGGGGGTTAGCTCTGGGCAGAGGGAGGTTTCCCTGGACCAGGTAATGACAAGCTTTTGTCCCCTCTGCCCCTACCCCCGACAGAGGCAGGTGGATGAGGATGCCCCAGGCAAGAGTGGTTACCAAAGAGCTGAACTCAGCAAGTCCTGGCCATTTCCACCCCCCCATAGTGTCACACTAAGGGGATGCCTTGGCTGCTGGAGCCTGGCCAGGGACTCAGGAGTCCTGGCTCCAGTTCATCTGCCCAACCCTGGAGGGTCAGCTCGGGGGACATCCCAGCACTGTCATCCACAAGCCTGAGGATCCTGGTGCCAGCTGGGAAACCCATCCAGCCATCAGGTCCTGTCTCAGGACACCATATGTCTAGTGGTCATGGTGCATCAGCCCCAGGACAGAGCAGAATGGGCTGCAGAGAGGCACGTGGGGCCAGTTGCCCCCCACACTGCTCACCCATTCCAGCATGGGGGCACACATCAGGCAGCACTGTTTGGGACACATACTGGAGCCATGGATTCTGGAACAGGCTCTGGCTCTGCGTGGGCTGAGCTGGGCACTGTAACTGGAAGAGGCCAGGGCAGAGCAGGGAGATGAGTGAGAGTGGCTCCCACTCCTGTGGGTGCTGAGGGTACTTTCAGTCGTTTGGGGATGGAGGTGTGGGTCCCCACTTTAGCCACGGCCAGCGAGTGGTTGGACGTGCTATAGCCCCGCTGAGGTCCTGCACCCTGTGAGGCTGCAGGGACGTGAGGAACCCAGGCTGTGGACATGGTGTGCAGAAACAGGGCCCTGCAGCAGGACCCTGGTGCAGCCAGCACACAGGGCAGGTGCCGTGCCTGCAGCCTGGCAAGCAGGTGGGTGGACAAGCAGATGGATCGTATGTGACAGTCCAGAGATAATTCACTGCTCCTGAGGAGAGAAATCTTCCACCTGGAAAGGAATCTGCCTTCCTCCGCCCTCAACCCAGGAGGCTGCAGGGCCCAGAGGGGCAGGGAGGGGTGTGCAGGTGGGCTGCTGCGCTGTGAGCCTGCACAGGCAGGGCAGGCAGCACCCTGCAGGGGTGCCCACCAGGCAGGGCGCCCACAGTGCTGCCGTATCTGCACAGAACCCCTCTGCCTCACAGGCACGAGTCCTGACTCCCCAGTGGGATTCTGGGGAGGAAGCTGCGTTTGGCCCCAGCTGCTCACCCACCCTGCAGTTGAACATGCACACCAACCATGGCCAGCACTGGCCCTATGCTGGGGCCATGTGCTGGGCTGAGCTGGAGGGTGCTTCCCAATCCCACAAGCCACCCACCACCGACATCCCAACAGCTCCTGTCCCTGCATACAGGTGGTAGCACGATCCTGGCGGGGTGCTTAGAGGCCCTGGCAAGGTGCAGTACATGCACAGCTTTGGGAAAAGGCTGTGCCAGGCAGTGCTGAGAGGGCTGGGAGCCAGAGTGGCTGGAGGGCTCACGGGGAGGGTATAGGCTGCGTGCCCCAGCCCATCACTGCTGCATTAGGGAAGCCGGCTGCGTGGCAGGCCCTGGCATGAAGCAGTGTCTCTGCTGAACACCTCTTGTGTCTGAGCATCTCCCAGGGGATGCAGCGTGTTCCTCTTTGGGTGTCCTGGCCTTGAGGCTGCTGAGTACACAACTGACACGTGTGTGTGTGTGTGTGTGTGTGTGTACACACATGTCTGAGCATGAGCATATTGGCTGTGCACGTGACACATCTCTGGTCAAGGCTAATTAGGTGGTGAGCTGATCAGCAAACGACCCCACCCCACTGGCTTTCTGGGCACAGCAAAGGAGACAAGTGAGGATCACTGAGGACACGGGTCCTCCCCAGGCATCCCTCTCAGCCACACCTGAGCCACAAGCAGTCTCACACCAGGGTCTGAGGGTAGATGTCTCCTGGGGGAGGGCTTTCCCCACCTTCAGACAGGTACCCCCATCTCTGTTGTCCTTGTCCCCAGCTCCCTACCTCTTTGGAAAGCAGGCTGAGAGGATGGGGACAACATGCCAGCAAGGATGCTGGAGCAGGCTGCCAGACTGGGGAAGGTCGGGTACCCAGGGAGGTGGCCTTGGCTCCCCACGATGGACAGACACACCAGGGGGGCACAGGAACACCCTGTTGAGCCAAGGACACAGGTGGCCATGCCAGGCACCCTACCTGCAGTGGACAGTGGTCCTCTCCCTGGCACTGCCACACTCCCCTGCCGGTCACCGTGTCGCCTTTGCTGTCCCGTCCTGCACAAACATTCCCTCACTCCTGGTCATGGTAAATATTGTTGCAGGGCAAACAGTGAATCAGCCCTCTTTGTTCGAGTGCTGCTGGCAGCCCCATCTTGTTCGACTGCTGTTTAATGACCCTCCAGTTGTGTACCCTGGAGGTACTCATTAACCTCAGGCTGCAGATGGTGAGGAGGACGGATCTGCGCTAGCCAGGAACAGTTTGCTGATGTTGGGGACTGGCTCTGGGTGAATTCCAGTGACCTTTTACCAGGTGTGGATGTGCCTCACGCCTCTGCAAGGTGAGGCCAACCCACTGACAGCCCAGCATGCCCATAGGCTCATCCTCTTATCTCAGCCCATAAGTTCTACTTTTTTTTTCCTGATTCTCCTCCCCATCCCATCAGTGGGGAAGTGGGAAGGGGAAATGAGTGAGTGGCTGTGTGGTACTTAGCTGCTGACTGTGGTTAAACCTTGACACCACTCCAGGGTACAGCAGTGTGAGGCTCGGCTTGAGGCAGCATCTCCTTCATAGCCCCCCCTTTCAGCTCAGTCCATGCTCTTGGCATAGCCATGGGGCACAAAGAAGCTGCTGGCTTCCACAGAGAGATGCTCCAGCCTCTCTGTGCACCAGCAGGGTTTCAGAGGCCTCATGGTGGGAGCTGTGGTGGGGTGGTCTGTGCAGCACAGCTTGGGCAGGTCAGTTAGGACCGTCAAATTGAGCAGCTGGATATCCTGAGAGGTGCAGGGTGCAGGACAGGGGATGGAAATGGGTAGTCCAGGAAGGACTGGGAGGAACATGGGTTCTGGACTGATGGGAGCCTTGTGCCAGTGCCGAGGCTGCTCCTGCTGCTCTGCCTGATCCTCACCTCTGATTCACATGTCCCTGTCTCCTCCCCAACAGCTCAACCTCCGCTCCACACTGTAGTCTGGCTCCTCTTCCTATAGTGGTCTGGGTCTTGCCCCTCATTGTCACTCTGGCCCTGCCCCACAGTGGTCCCATGGTGGTAGGTCCCCAAGGGGCAGTGGCACCACAGTACAGGGATGCTTCATGCACCAGCTCTGGGGCTGGGCCCAGGGTGCCTCAAGGTCCCCAGGGCCCCAGCACTTGTGGCCCAGGTCCCCACAGTGACCCCCATCACCAGACATCTGGTGCCCCACACCAGCCACAGCAGGTGGCAGGATGCCAAACCCACCCCTCTGTGTCCCCATGCAAACCTGTTCCCAGGGTGCTAGGCAAGCAGGGCTGGTGGCAGGTGACAGCACAAGGCCTGGGGCCATCCCCACTCCCACCACCAAACTGCAAGAGTCAATGTTTCTGAAGGAGTAGCAAGAGTGTCTGCTGTATCTTTTCCCCTGAGGGCCCAGTGGGATCAGAGCAGGGCTGTGCCATGGAGTAGGACCCTGTGCCCGTGTCCCTGTAGGGCAGCACAGGACCCAGCTGTGCTGCCGGTAGAGGGGACAGCCCAGGGAGGACTGCAGGGACTGCGTGGTGTGCCTGGCGTGCTGGATCGGGGCTGCCAGGCAGGCCCCGATAAACATCTAGCCTCTCTGTTTATTTACGACTGAGGATATTTATACCGCAAAGTCCTTTAAATTTAGCTGGGGACACACCCAGGCACCATCCAGTGCTGACGGCCGTGGGGAGCTCCCGGCGCAGCCTGAGCTGCCACCCCAACTCAGGCAGTAGGTACACCAGCAGCACCAGATGTGCTCCAAAACTGGCACCCCCGGGACCGTCATCCACTGTGGGGTGCAGGGCACAGTAGCTCGGCTGTGGGGACAGCAGCACTTCTTATGAGGGCAGGATGAGGCTGCATCCCAGAGGGACAGGGTTTTCCGGGATCATGGCACAGGCTCCGTGCCCATGCAGTGACAACGCCAGTGCCACCGGGGCAGGTCCATATCTCCTCTGACACAAACTGACACCTTCCCAGCTGTGTTCTCAGTGCCATGTGGGGCTAGTTGTGGGGTCAGAAACAGCCTTGGGGCTACACCCCGAAGTTACAGCCTGGAGCTCACCCGAGTGGGCTTGGAGCAGCCCGAGGCCGTGGGGCACGCTATGTCACCCCGACTCAGCAGGCTTTGTCCCCTGTCCCTCCTGGCGCTGGTGCCGTGCCGGCGGGGCCGTGCGGAGCATCTCTCACCGCCGCCGCGGTGTCTGCCTCCCTCTGCCGGCAGCGGGGCACCCGCCGCTCCGCGCTGCCGCTCCCGACTCTTGGAGCTCCGGGTTTCACGGTCCCTCGGCCCCGAGGCAGCATTGTCCCCTGCCAGCCAGGCCCACTGGCCCTTTCTTCCCCTTCGCCCAGCTTTTGATGAAAGGCGGCATTCTGTTCCCACAGTTTCCGGCTGCTCCATGTATCGCTCTGTCCGTGTCGCTATGGCATCATCTGCAGAGCAGAGGTTTGGCATTGCCCCTGCCCTGCAGTGAAGTGCAGAGCAGCCCTCAGACACCCACAGATCTGGCTGCCCCATGTCCCATGCGGACCCTGTGTGCGGTGCCACGGGCATTCACCTGAGCATCCCTCAGGGATGTGCTGTGTGGACGTGCTCATCTTACCAGACTCCTTGCTGGTCTGCCCAGTGCCTTTAACAAGTGAATTCCTTGTCTCGGAGAGGGACCCAATAGTTTTGGACAGGCGAGGTCAAGTTTCCACGAGGCAAACGCAACATGCATTAGGATCCCTACCTGCTTAGTCTTTATTAATTAGATCCCATCTCAGACTCTGTTGTTTTTCCAGGACAGATGTGATGCCCACCAGCCTGTGATCGCCTTTGACAGCTAAGACAGCCCTGTGTTCTCCCATAATGTGCTGTGCTTCATCCTGCTCTGACACCAAGCCTTTTACCTCTAGCTTGTCCTAAAATCCCTGCCTTCTGGACCAAAAAGAGTCCTAAATAACTCTGCCTCTGAGCAGTGGGAGCTCAGGGCTGGCCATCCTGAACAGGGCCTCCATGCCTATCACCCCGGCATGCTACCCCTCTTCACGGGTACACCCAGCTGCTCCCCAGGTCTGGGCCATCCCTCTCAGCCTGTCCCCTCTGTCCCCTGCTCCCCTTACTGCTGCCAAGTCACATTAACAGCTGCAAAACTGCACAGCAGAGGTTGCTGGGGTGAGTGTCCCGAGGACAGGCAGCTCTGCATGGCAGAGCCTGGCCATGCCCGGAGGCTGCCTGTCCCTGTCCTTAGACATTCCGGAGCTTGTTTTCAGGCTTGGGGACACTCTCAGCAGCACAGGGCGGGGATTTCTGGATTTTATCTGCTGTGATATCTGATTTTATCTGCTCCTCCCATCTCCAGCTTTACATGTGGTGCTCCTGCAAGCCCTCCACAGGGAGACATGAGCCGTTCTGGGGGCGATGGGCGTTCAGCTACAGGGCAGCACCGGCAAACACCAGGCCTTGGACACCCAGGAAGAGACAGCCCTTGTACCTGCCAGCAGCGAGGACGAAGGGGACTCACGCCGGGCTGTGCCCACAGCCCGTGGGGTACAGTATCCCTGACGGGGCCGTAGGAGCAGGGCAGGATCGGGACCCGCTGCTTTGCCGGCGGCTGCAGTGAGAGGCATCTGTCCGCAGAGGGAGCGCGGCTCCTTCCCGGTCGCGCTCCTCCTCCTCCTCCTCCTCCTCCTTCTCCTCCTCCTCCTGCCGGCAGCTCCCCTCCGGGCCCGGGCACCTCTGCCCGTGGGTGTGGGTCCTCAGCATCTCCAGGTCCCCGGGATCCCCTGCACAGAGCGGCGTGAGCTGCGGGACGGGCGGGCAGAGGGGTGACCCTCACCGAGCAAGGTTGTGTCACGCCTGAGCCCTGTCCATGCAGCATGGCTGTCTCCATCCCTCTGGATATGTGCTGAGGACATCCCACCCAGCTGCTTAGGGGTTCCCCAGCATTCAGGTCTGGCCGTGACAGCTGGCAGCAGCCGCAGCACCCGCTCATCTCTGCCAGCACCAGGAATTTAATTCAAAATTACCTGTCCTGGAGTTTGTGGGCTTCAACCATGGAGCCCTCCAGCAGCTCCCTGCCACTCTGGGACACTCACTCCAAATGCATCTGCTGTTTGTTTTGCACCACGAGGTGCTGGATTGTCTTGGTCCCAGTGAGAAGGGCACTCATACTCTTTAAGTGACATTTAAAGTGCTATTTAATAGAGCTCACACTGAAGAGTGACTACTACAGGTAATCTTTGACCCCTTGACATGCAGGAACTCTGAGCTTCCCTGCATTAAACAGACTTCCAATCCACACACAGCACACTGTGCAGATCCTGTCAGTGGAAAGGGTTATTCCAGTTGAGTCTTTTGAGCTATTACAGAATTTTCTTACAAGTAAACAGCTCTAGTGGTATGAGAACTTCTTGCTGCTGTCTTAGATAAAGGCACAGATATGCACATGGCAGTACCAGGCATGAGCTCCCTGCAGACTTCTCTGTTATGGCTTGGTTTCTAACCTGAAGGAGCGTACCCTGGAGCCAAGGGATGACCACAGCATTGGCCTGGGCCTGCTCAGGCTTGCTGATACATGGGTCACTAACTCCTCAGCATACCATGGTCTCCTGGCCACGACCACGGCTGTAGCAGCGTGTCAGAGCTGCAGGGGGATGGGTTGTTTCCTAGCCCCCAGCCCTGATGATGTCACTGTGTGTCCCACCTCCACTGGGATGCTCGTCTGAATTCCCCGAAGGGAAGAGGATGGGTGAGGAGAAACCTCATGGTCATGCCCCGAGGGGAACTGAAACCCCTGTGTCATGCAGGGCGGAGCACTGTGGGGTGAGCTGGGTGGGCAGCACCTTGTCCTCTTCATTGCCCTCGAGGATGAAAAGGAGGTGGCCTTGGGGCCTGTCTCCAGGCCCCATTTGCACCAGCAAATGTCATAGGTGGGCAAGTGCCAGCTGCTGCTTTGCCACGCTGGTGCAGGTGTTGTCCCTTGTCCCTTACCCCCAAGCGTTCTCTATGGGAGTGTCACTACCCTGTACCCCAGGGACACTGCCCAGCAGTGTCTCAGCAGCCAGGTGTGATCTATGCCGGGGTCCCTGCCTGCCCAGCACTCCTCAGGGACGGAGCATCAGCCCCAGCAGGCCAGCAACACCACTCTGTTTTGCCAGGGCCCAAGAGCCAGCTGGCTGGGCCAGGGAGAGGAATTTGGTGTCAGAGAGTTAAGCCCAGTCCCTGTGCATGGCTGACTTGTGGCAAAAGGGGAATGGGATGGGGAAGGGGATGAGGGGCACCCAGTGGCATGTGGCTAGCTGCCAAGTTGCAACAGGAGCCTGGAGCATTTTTGCAAGCCCTGCCCAACCTCCGGGTACCAGCTATCCCTCTCTGGGGCAAAGGTGGGTTTCAGGAGCCCCAGGGCTGTGGCCCCCAGGCAGAGCACCCATGGGGGCATTGGGGCAGGGCAGGGAGACAGTCCCTGGGGCGATGCTTGCCCTAGGCCCAGTTTCTCTGCAGCTTGTGGGCAGTGGGCTGAGCATTGCAGCAAGATGGCAAACCCTTCCAGCTGCTCCAGGTCCGTGGGGTGCTGTCATAGGATAGCTCCCAGCGGCCGGGGAGCGGGGACAGCTATTTTGGGCAGCCCAAGGCACTCCAGCTGTCATGCTCTCTGCAGCACAGTGCACTGGGGCAGGGACTTGGGTACTGCCCTCAGCAGCATTAAGGGGAGGTGCACATGCTTCCTATGAGGTGCCCAGCACGCTGTTGCCCCTCACACCTAGGAGAGAGCCACATCTCAGGGACCAGGCAGCCCAGCACAGAGCTGATATGGGTGATGCTGAACCCACCCAGACGGCTCTGTACCTCCCAGCCAGGTGCGACCAGAACAGAGGGAGGAACAACAGCCTCGGGACCTAAAGCCAAAGTACAAGCTCCCAGCAGTGAAATCCTTGTCTGCCCAGGAATTTCCCTACCAGCCACACCTATCCGTGGTGTGAGACACAAGCCCTGTGCTGTGAGCTGGGTGCTGTGTGTGCTGCCAAAGACGGCTGCAGGGAGGGCACAATGGGGCAGTGTGGGGGACAGCTTCAACCCTTGTGGCTGCTGTCCCCCTGGGCGTCCACACCCATCGTGCTGCGCATCCAAGCCAGAGCTTCCCCCAGGCTGACTGGATCCTCCGTGAGGGAATTTTCCTAGGTCACTAGCAGGCACGAGAGTGGAAAGTTCCCAGAAGCTGTCTGCTGGGGACACAGTTCCCTGTGGCCAGGAGCAATGATGCCTGTGGCATTTCCTCTCATCTCTGAGGTCACTTGCCTGTCCTGGCACTCGCCCAGGCTGAGGGCACTCAGCAGAAGCCTGGAGTTGGAGAGGGTGTGAGCTGCTGGTAAAGCCCGGGGCAGGGCACGGCAGGGGCAGGGGGTGGGGAGCTAAGCCCAGGGCTGGGTGAGGGCCAGCCCTTGGCACAGGAGGGAGAGGAGTCCCAGGATGCAGGGGAGTGCCAGAGCAGGAGCATGGCACTGCCGCCACAGTGTTGCAAACACATCAGGTCTATGCTGGGGAGAAAGGCAGCTCTTACGAGGTGGCTTCAAATTTCTGGCAAATCAGGGACAATTTGAGGGGCTTTCTGAGAGCTCCAATATCATCATGGGAGCTTTGGGGTGGGAGAATGACATGCTGTCATAGAGCAGTACCTTTCCCTGTGTGTCAGGCAGGAGGGGGGTGACATACCAGAGAAATGTGAAAGCTGGAAGAACAAAACATGAGCTGGTGGCTCTTCTGTGGCACTTCCCCTGCTCCTCTTGCAGGGTCCTTCCTGGTAATGTAGGGCCAGTTGTGAAATCCCCAGAACGGGCATATCCACTCTGTGCAGGGACTTCTACCTCCATTCTTCCAATCCTGACAACAGAGGTTGTTGCCCACCAGCTCGCTCCCTCTCCAGGCTCCAATGCTCAGGTGGGAAGCTTGGGGACCAGCGGCAGGGTCACCCCAGAGTGCGTGGTTCCCTAGTCTCGGCAGCTCCTCAGGCAGCCCAATGCTGACCTGCAGATTTTGGTGATGTACCACCATGCCAAAGCTGAATTTTGACCTCCCCCTGCCTCCCACCCCAGAACTCATGCAAGCACTGGGGGTGCGGTCCTGGATGGGGAGGGTAGGAAGCCCCTATATCTGCACACAGCATCCCACCATGGGGAGACCTCGAGGTCAGATCCAGAGCTGGTGGTGCTGGGGGCTCACAGTGCTCAGGAAGTGCCTGGGACAAAACTCCAGGGTCCCTCTGGGGAGGTGGACAGCCAGCCTCCATGTCAGGCACTCAGTGGGGACAGCGTTAAATCCCGCTGCTTTTGATGCACCCCCAAACTCAAGGACAAGCTCTGGACCACGTCAGGGCTCCAACCACTTGGGGATCACCACAAGCCCATGCTGCCCGCCTGCTGCACTTGAAATCTTCAGAGACTGTTGTGGTGTTTCAACTGGCCCATCCCTCTCACAGGTGCTGGGAGCTGGTATTTCCTCCCCACCCTTCACCCCTCTGGATCCCTGCCCGCATTTGCCCACAGTTTCCCAGGCAACAGCACCCATGGAGATACAAGAGGAGAGGCCATGCTGCCTAGGCAGTGGTGCCACCAGCATGTCGACCCATGTCCCCCACGGAGTTGGCGCTGACTCCATGAGATCACTGCACCTGCCCGCAGAAACAGAAGCTTCCAGCCCCACAGATCTGAATGACACTGGGGAAGGGGTGCTGTGGCATCACCCCCGCCACTGTGCAAGGACTTGGGGACACTGTGACATCTGCCAGCCTGGTGAGGGATGGTGAGGAAGGAAAGAGACGGGTTACCCAAGGGTGGGAATGGGGGAATGATTGCTACCAGATGGGGAGAGGGGGATGAAGTGGGCACAAGCACAGGCTGGAGTACCCCTCCTAAATCCCTTTGGCACTGCAGCCTCTCAGATCTCACAGATCACTTTTGGTCTCTGCTCCTGCTGCGTCTCTGGGCACCATGAGACCCCCGGAAAGCCCTGAGCAGCACAGCAGGACCATGGCCAAAGCCAAGGGTACACGAAGCACCCAGGCTCCTGGGAAGGAGGTGTTTGCACCCAGGTGCAGGGTGCTAAAAGGGCACTGCAGCATCTTGCACGGTGCAGGGGGGAAGGAGCAGCCTCTCGCTGACTCTCCTGGGGGCTGCAGGACCCCTCCTCCTCTTTCCCCACATCAGTCGCACAGAAAGGCGGAAAGATCCTGAGAAGGGTGTTTGAAAGCATGAGTTTCATCCGTTGAAATCCACCCCTTAAGGATCTAGTCTGTAACTCCACAGCTGGCAGCTCCTCTCCAAAGCCCAGACCCTGGGGCAGGGGTGCGGGTTGCAGCCGAGTTCTGGCTCTGACACAGGACACTGGGTGTGGGGTGCTGGATTCAGGTGCTGGGTGCTGGATTTGGGCTGCAGGGTGGGGTGTGAGGCCACAAGCAGCCAGGAGTGAGGGTGCTAGTTAGAAACCTGGCTCCTGGTGCAGAGCATGTGCGGGTGCTGGGAGGGCGTGGGAAGACATGAGCACCCGCCCGCACTGCTGCCTTCCCCTTCCTGCTGTGGGAGCCCTGACTTTGGCTTTACCACACGCAAAACGAAAGCAGTGCTGGCACATGACTGTGCTGGAGCCGCCTCCCATTCTGCAGCCCAGCACCCCGGTGAGTCTGCTGTGGTGGGGCCTGGACCGGCACCCCTGGGGCACCCATCCCATTGCTGCCCCACCTCCACCCCATCCCCGCGGAGGATTTCCTTAACCAGGCAGCAAACCACAAGGACAGCAGGGACCTGTGGAGACCCGTAAGCAGTGCTCCCCAAGTTGCTTGGAACACCAGGAACACCAGGGGGTCAGCCCTGAGATGGGGTGCAGGGCTGTGGAGGCGGAAGGGACGAGAAAACTCTCAGTGGGTGAGACGTGGGAAGGGCTGTGCTGTTGGTGAACTTGGGCCGCTGGGCTGTGGAGGCGGAAAGGACCAGAGAACTCCGAGAGGGTGAGATGTGGGAAGGGCTGTGCTGTTCGTAAACTTGGGGTGCTGAGCTGCACCCCTGCCATGCTCCCCAACAGACATCCTGAAGCCCCGGGGTACAGCACACCCCAGGAACTGGGAGAGATCCAGGGAGCAGGGCAGGGTGCCGGAGTTCAGGCACCCGTCCCAGCACGTGGGAAGCCCATTGGGAAGGAGAGGGGAGGGAGGGGAGGCCTCGGCGAGGGGCCAAGCAAGGGGCGGCCCCTGGCGCTCCCTTCATGCATTACTGGAAACATCTGGCCTGGGATGTGGGGGCGTGCACTGGCTGCACACACATGTGCACACACGCACATGGGCATGGGCACACACACACGCACATACATATTTATGGCTACATGCATATGAGTACGTGCATCCACACCTGTGTACACTCATGTTTTCACGTGCATATGCACCCATACATGTGCATGTAAGTTCCCATACATGTGCAGACACACATACGTAGACATGGATGTCTGCACACACAGGCAGATGCAAACATGTACAACCACGCGTAGACACACGTAGATACATAGGTGTACAGATTTGCATGCACACACATGTGTACGTGTGCCAGTAAGCAGCGTGCACAGGCACGGGCATACAGTGTGTGACCCACATATGTGCAACAGACCCCCATACGTGTACAACACTCACACTAACCTCGCACATCCCGGCTGGAGCCTGTGGCCATCCCACTGCCCAGGATCGCCATGGCGCTGTGCCCTGAGTGCACGCTGTGTGTGGCTGTTCCTCTGCGTGTGAAAACCCGTGTGTGCGGGGATGCGCGTGTGCCCGGTAGGAGCCTGTGTGTGACCGTGTGTCCCATGTACGTTCACGTGTGCCATGGTCCTGGGCAAGCCTGCATATGGTCCTCTTTGTCCACATGCCTGTGGGCGGCATGTTGGCTCCTAGTGCCCATGCGTGCCCAAGCGTGCCAAGTGCACGGTGTGCCCGTGTGCCCGTGCCCTGCCCGTGTGTGCAGCACGCCCGTGTGTGCCGGTGAGCGTGTCCGTGTGCGCCGTGTGCGCCCGTGCGCCCACGCGTGTGCGTGTGCGTGTGTACCACCCGCACCCCGTGTGTACTACCCGTCCCCCGTGTGTACCACCCGCACCCTGTGTGTACTACCCGCACCCCGTGTGTACCACC
>VXAY01001313.1:2971626-2982722 GCA_013399855.1 Oxyruncus cristatus | reverse complement strand
GCGGCCGCCGCCCCGCCGGGCCCGGGAGGGGTTTGAGGTGCGTCGGTGACTGCGCAGCGCTGCGTTACGTTAGTGCCGGTTGCGGCCAGTTAATACGCGGGAGTGTCCGTGGGGTTTTATCCTGGTTTTAGCTCGTTTGCTCTTTGTAAAGCGCTTGAGGTTGTCTTGCTCCAGGTATCAGTTTCCAGGGAGGAAAAGGCCAAGATTCCAGAGTTGGCGCTGTGAGTTCCTGCAGGCCGTGTCGTCCCGGTCTGGGTGCAGTGGGACAGGTCGGGATGTGCCTCATAAAGTACTTCCCCTTATGGAAGCAGGATTTCATAGCTGCGCTTCAGAGCTAAGTGGCTTTCTAGCAGCAGGATTAGTTTCTCACTATCGCGTCTCTGCGGTTAATGTGAGCTGTCCGCTGCTGTGCGTGCTTGTCTTCACTCGTGTTTATTAAAGTTATTTTTATTTAGGATACTATTAGGTCATACTGGACGCTGTGTACGTAAGGTGTGACCTTTGAAAAAAAAGGTACTGTTAGTTGGGGTGTCCTGTGATTTCAGAGGTTGTATGTAATCATAATTAAGGTGTGTGGGGTTTTTTTGTATAACGTGCACCGTTTGTGGCAGTGAGGGGGCAGTTTTCATACTGCCTACGGAACACAAAGGCTCTGTCTGTCCAGGAGTGGCGTCTGTGTTTTCTGGTCAGGACTGCACAGTATGACCTGAACCTGTGTTCTGGACTGTGACCTTGACTGAGCACTGTGCCCACAAAACCAGCTAATTCTTTAAAGGATAGCTTAAAATTTCTATTAAAACTTCTTTCTACCACATACGTTTTGCTGTTTACTCATTTGGTTTTAGACTTAGCTGGAGTTTAAGTAAATTTGGGACATCTTTTTGAGCATTTATTTGGAGGGCAGAGTACACATGCAGTGTTATGTCTTAAAGTGAAGGTAACTCAGATGGAAGTACATGAAGGATCTTGATTTAGCTTGTGGTATGTTCTCTGTTTTTGAGTAAGCTGTGAGAGAGAAGTCCCTGATGGAAATGGAAGGTAAATACAAGTAAAACAGAGTTAAACTGCATTTAAGAAGGTTCTAGTTCTTATTACAGTACTTATAATACTATTTTTACTGTAGGCTTGTTTGTTTGCTTGGGGATTTTTTTTGTTTTATTTTTTATTTTCTTTACTATTTTTGTTGTGGTTGAGAATAAGGAGTAAGTGTGCCTTGTCTGAAAACCTTGTAACAAAATAGTATAACGTATTTTCATGTGTATTTGCAGTGTGTTAAGTTACCTGAGCAACCATGCTGGCTGCAAGGCTGGTGTGCCTGAGGGCACTGTCATGCCAGACTGTCCGCCCTGCTATCACTCAGGCTTCCCCAGCCTTGAGGAACTCCAATATAAAAGCCTACAGGCTGTGGCAGCCTAAACAGGTAAGATAAATCCCCTTTCTGATGGCCCCAGCTGTGGGTATTTTAAAGGGTTGCCAGAAGAATCACTTTGCATGGGGTACCTACTTTGAATGATCAAAAGTCTTCTGCTTGTTTGAAGTACCTACTCTAATTTACTGAAGGAAGAATATTGCTCAGCCCAACCATAGGGTTTTTAAACTTTTTGAAGTGATATCTTCTGTTCTAATTACTTACTTTTTCTCTTGGAATTAAAGGGAGAAATAACATGAAGGAGACAGCAATGGATAGGCCTTACTGTGTAAGGTGGGAGGAACAGAAATTCTTGTCCCATCTCCCTGTTTCCAAGTTACAGTCTTAAATATAACATTAAAGTAAAAACTGTCTTTGCAGCGATTTTAGTCCCAACAAGTGTTTAGAGCTGTAGCCCAGGTTAGAGCAATTTCTGAGCTGTGGCAGGACAATCACAGATCTAACCAGCAATTTTAAAAGCTTGTCATTATACTGAGGCATTGTTTATTCTTCAGTAAGAGAAGATGTTGCAGACATGCTTTGTAGCCAGGCAAGCCACAACTGTAAGGGGATGTTGCTCTTCTGTCATCACTTTGGTGAAAGAGCCAGTGGCAAATTCTTCACTTCCTTTCTGTTTTCCTCTTAAACTTTCTAAGTTTGTAGATGTGTTGGGGTTTTTTGTGTATGTGCGAGTTTTCGAGTGTTGGGCAGGATTTTGTTAGCTGCTAAACACAGCAAAACTGAAGAGCTCTGGTAGAGGTCCTGAACTGTAGAGCTCTAATGGCTGGTGGTAATTTGGATCTCGAATTTTAGCGTTAAACTCACAGCTTTGTGTAAGTTCTTGGCTGCTCAGGTGCAAGTTTAATTTAAAATTTCTTGGAAAAATGGTAAGAAAACTTCAAAAGTTGTTTTTGAATTTTGATATGAATTTATTCTGTGTTGCTTTTGCAACTACCTAAGACATTGAGTAGCATACTATAGTTACTTGAAGCTTGTCAGTCTTTAAAATCTTGAGTTTATAGGCCTTCATTCAAGTTTTGTTCTCTAAATCAAGGTTAGAGTTGAAAGCAAGGAATTCAGACTGCATTTCCAAATTTAGTGTCTGTAAAGTATAAATACTGTGCTAGAATATTTTTTACATTAAAGTGTTTACATGAATAGTATTTTAACCTTGGAAGCAAAGTATTTTTTTACAAAATAAAAAAGTAAAGGTCATGTTTTTACATTTCACAAAAAGGCACGGGGCAGTGTTTAGTGCGGTGGGACAAGAGTAGAAGAAATGCAGTTTGAGAACTTCGGCTCCTGGAATTCACTGCATTGGTTCTGTGATTGTAGAACACGTGAATGTTTTTGACAAAGGTTTCTAAACTTTATTGTTCACTTGTTTTCCTTGAACACAGTTGCTTCATATGTTTGGGAGGTAAGCACATGTAACAATTTCAAGTGTAGCAAGTGAGTTGATAAGAATGTCTTGTATTTTATGTAATAACGTCATTCTTGTGCTATTTCTGAATCTGACAGTGTTATGCCACCAGAGTAAGAACAGGTGTAAGGCGAGGAAAACTTGGCCAGGAAGTTAAAGAAGCAGCGTTTGAACCATCTGCAGAAACTGCACTTAAAGGTAGCATAGTTCTGTTTTAAATATTCAGTATCTTTGAACTTAAACTGAAAACTTTTTCGAAGGAATGTATTTTCTTCAAACTGTTATAGAGACTGAGAATATTGTTTCTTACAAAAGTTTGCTTAGTGCTTTTTGAACAACTGGAGACAGTTTTTCTGCTTGTCTTTCCTTGTAAAGTTTAAAGCTGCAAATGTGTCATAGTATAGAGAAATTCCTTGACTTGAAGCTGCTTTTGACAACTAGTGAGTGAAAAATCATTGTCTCTTAATGGAGATTTGGTTGCAGACATCAAAAAATAAGCTACCATTGCTTTGCTACGTCTACTTTGTGACTGTTTACAGAAAAAGAAATTCTACAGCATGTACAGTTTGCAAAAAATTGGGTTTGGTGTTACAGTTGTCTAAGACATTGACTTACTATGCTTGCTGGTATATCTAGGTGTTTGTAATTTCTGTGGCTTACAAAGGGATTTTTATTTAGCAGTGTTCAGCAGAACAGACTTGTAAATGTCTAATTATTACATCGAATTGACAAAGAGAATATATATATTGGCTCGATAGCGTCTTGACTATAACACCTTAGGAGAAATTGTGTGTTACACAATTGAAGGTATTTAGTCATAATTGTTCTTCAGTTATAACAATGTTTATGATTGAGGCTTACCCTTGTAGCAGTAATTGATATGTGGTGCAAATCAGGCAGTAGAAAGCAATGGTAAATCAAGTGGTGGTGTTACCCATGAGCTTTGGAAATCCCTTTTTAAAGTGGTGTGGATAGAATTGCTGCAAAAAAGCCCTTGAAGGAGCAAGCGTTAAGGGCAGATGAATGAGAGGAAAGGACCCAATATCTAGTTTTTGTACTGGTTTTTAGCAAGTTGAATAGTGAAATCATATACAAAATCAGCTGACAGTTAAACTCTTCCATTAGAGACCATGTTAACTGGTTTTGTGTTGGAAATCCTGTCACTGTAATGAAGGTCAGTAAACCTGGCACACTATTAGCTGGACTCTTCTTATTCTTTTGTGAAGCTGTGTTGTGTTGCTGGGGTGAATCTCAAGTTTTTCCCATTTAGCTCATTGAGAACTGGTAATACACTGACCTGAAGTTAAGTGGAGCTTTAAGAAGGAAGATTAACACTGATCAGCTATTGCAGATGCAGCAAAACTCATGTGAGGAGTGAGTAAACTCACTCCTGAGGAGGTGTTTACTATCCAAGAAAAAACATTCATGAAAGTGTGTGTTTTTTATTTCTTTATGCAGCTGATCGCCTGGGGAAAATTATTGTTGCTGGAGGGGCTGCTGTTGGCCTGGGGGCCCTCTGTTACTATGGAATGGGCATGTCCAGTGAGATTGGAGCTATTGAAAGGGCTGCGTAAGTAAGATGGCTTTTTTAATTAAAGGGTGCATTAAGCAAATCTCCCTCCTCTTCATATCTGCTCACCCAGTGTGCACACAGCTTACACTTTTTTTAAGCTGTGAACAGAAAGTCCTCGCCTCTGTCTCTGCAGGTTTTTAAAGCAGATAACTGAAAGCAGAACTAGAATTATCCAATTCCTTAAATGGATATTTATCTGAGTTCCTTGGTTTTGCTAAATCTGAAATTTATTTGTGAAGAGTATATAAACTTGTCTTATGAGTTGTGCCCCAGATAACTTTGGAAGGGTGGCCTTCTGAAAAACATATTGTTAAGACCCCTTTGCTTGGTGTTCCTGTGAGACTGTTCATTAAACTTTAATACAGCTGTTGGAAAGAGAGTTTCCATTAAACACAGTGTCTTAGCATAAGCCTTGCTCTAATAAATGTTTTGCTTAAAACTTTGGTGTGTTGCTTTTTGATCAACCAAAACCTGACTGATGGCAAAACTGTGCAGTCACACTTAAAAGATGGTTAGTGATAAGCATGGGATTGGGAGAAGTGTGTGCTGGGGACATTTTACTTTACTTTGCATTTGTGGCTGTTTGCATTTATACTGAATGCTTGCTGGTTGTATCTGTGAGAGGCTTTTCGTATGTAAACTGTGTCTGTTTTTTTTCTTTATAAGCCTTGAAGTAAAGGGTCAGAAGAGTGAAATGGGAGAAAATGTGTGCACTATGTTTAAGTTTAGTAGTATCAGGGAAAGTTTTCTGTCCATGGTGTGAGCAGATGATAGTGCAGAAACTCATTCTGTTGCTATTGTTAGAGCTCTCAAAATGACGTTTGTCTTGTGGTGTCAGATGATCATGTGCACTGTGACTCAGCAATCTGTGAGCTGCTCAGAAGGCAGTGCACTCACTGGTGTGTACCCAGTACATATTCCATAGGCCTTTTTCCTGGAACCAGTTTGTTACATATGCGCCATTCTCTATTTTTCTGGAGTTAAAAGCATTCATTATTCAGTTTGCCCTGTATGCTTCCTCCTTAGAATTGAATTATAGTTAGCATTGTTTGTAACTTGTAATTGTTTGTGTTTTACAGAGTTATCTTAGACTATACCAACAAGATTGAAAAGTTCAGGCCCCCCTTGCAAAGTAAACTCATGGCAGAAGTTGCTAGACCGCGTCACTGTTATGAAACCTCCCTTATACCCATAGCTGTGAATATATTTAACAGCTTGATTGTTTTTACTTGTTCTTCATTCGCAAACTGGTAACTGCACAGTTTTGTGTATGACTACTTGTCTTTCAGTATTTGGCCAGATTATGTGAAGGAGAGAATTCAGTCCACATACATGTACTTTGCGGGAAGCATTGGCATGACGGCACTGTCTGCTGTAGCAGTAAGCAGAACTCCAGCACTCATGAGCCTCATGACACGGGGCTCCTGGCTGGTAAGTTCATGTTGTAAAAACATAAGTATTTACAGAGAAATGCCCCCAAATGTGATGTTCGATTAAAAAAAAAAAAAAAAAAAGAGAGATCTGTAAACTACTTAGTGAAAAGTAAGGCAAAACTTCACTTACACTGGTGTACTTATCCATAAAGACTCTTCAGGTATTCTAATGATATTTTGTGATTCAAGATTTGGTGATTCTAATTACGTGCTGATGTGGTCTTTCTACACTACTTTGATAGTTCGTCAAAGACAAACTACATGAGCAAAAAAAAAAAAAAATGCCATGTCATCCTTACCAGCTGTATGTATGCAAGTAAGAACCTCATATAAATAGCTGCCTGAAGCTCATGAAACCGCTTCTGTTGCTGTCTGTTAATTGAAATAGAGATCTCTATGCATGCTTAGACCTCCCTATACTGTCTTGTGTAGCTCTTTGAAAGCTGTCTCCTGTTTGCAAAGGTTGAAACAGCACTGGTGGGCAATCATCCAGGCAAAACACTAACAAAGTCTGTCTGCTTAGTACGTTTTCAGTGTATTGAGTGGAGTAAAACGATAATAGGTAAATGCCAACACCTGCATAACTTAAGGAGATAATTTTAATAATGCATCCTTGGTGATAAAACAAAGTTGTACATTTCTGACCAGTTTGGAAGGTGCTGGATGATTCTTCTTGGAATCATCAGTAAGAGGAGGTGGTAAGATTAAAAAGTCATTGGTAGCAAAAGATGAGTTGGCTTGAGTTTGGCTTGGGCTGGAGAATGTACAAGAAAAAAAGTAAGGCTAATACATTTCAGGTACCTTAAGGAGAATAAGAGTAAGGGGCAGAACCATGTGTCTTCCTTCTTTCTTTAAACAGCTGAGATTGTTGCCAACTTAAACAATAAACTTGTATTCTTAGAAGACTAAGTAAAAATAAAATGAAAATTACTGTAAACTAAGATCTACAAAGATTTGACTGTAACCTTACAGGAGTAAAATTGATCAACGCTCCAGTTATGAATTAGGTTGTTGTTTTCAGAATTGCACTACTGACTTCTAGCCTAGGAGGTTAGAACAGAGACCATATGTGCTAATGCTAACTTGAGCTCTGTTTTTCTATTTCTTCAGGCAATTGGTGCCACTTTTGCAGCTATGATTGGTGCTGGAATGTTGGTCAGGTCCATATCCTATCAAGACAGTCCAGTAGCTAAACATGCAGCTTGGATGATGCATTCAGGTTTGTAATTTTAGTGTTTGTTGTAGAGATGTCTGTGCTTCAGAGTGACCACAGTCTTACTTTAACAATACTTTGACACTGCTATAGGAGAATTAAGATTTTTCAGAGACCAGTGAGAACTCCTGAATGTCAGGGGAGAATTCTTAAGTGTCCTTAACTCCAGTGTTTTTCATAATCTTCTAGAAGTCCTGCTCAAGTTAAACTTGAGATATGTATATGTCATATGGGATAGAACTAATTGGTTTTGTAGCTCTTTGGTTTTATGACTGATTTCTGACACTATAGCTTCTGTAAGCACTCTATGCTAACCATTTTAGTATTAGTTTACTTCTGAGGTATGTGTCCATCAGGTATTTAAGCTGTGAGTACAGATCACTTTCTCACTAAGAATACCTACTTCAAATAACAATGGCTGTCGTTTTTCAAAACTGTTTTGACAGAAATATTTTATGGTTCAGCAAAGCCACATCAATGTTGGACACTGGAATCATATTTGCCTCTTCCAAGAAGAAATTATGTTTATTGTAGTGATTATTATAAAGTTAAACAACCTAATATGATAATAATTAACTAGGTAAAAGCTTCATACAAGACTAACAAAAGATCTGACTTATTTGCCTACCTAATTATTGTACCAGACATCTGTCCTGTTTTTCAGTGTCACATGTTCCTAGCGCTGTTATGTAGTTGATTGGTCCATGCCAAGTATCTCTTACCAGTTGTCTTTTGAACCGATCAGTATGTTGACTTTTGTTAGTCTTTTTTCCAAAGACCAGCTCCCTGAAGTACTCTCCAGAGGTAGTTAAAAGTAGGTCATGGAATTTAAGGTTGCTAGTTTATTGTGCTCCATTCTAGATAACAGCACAGTTGAGTGCATTGATATTTTGTTGTGTGAGTGGATTAGGTTGAGCCATGCCATCTGAATGGAGGGGAAAAAATCAGATTGTTTTGAGATGTGCTGTTCCAAACCTTACACGTGTTTTGTTTTCCTTTGGGTAGGTGTCATGGGAGCAGTGGTGGCTCCTCTAGCCTTCCTGGGTGGTCCCTTGCTGGTCAGAGCTGCCTGGTACACTGCTGGAATCGTCGGAGGGCTCTCAACTGTGGCCATGTGTGCTCCAAGTGAAAAATTCCTGAACATGGGAGGACCACTTGGCATAGGCTTAGGCTTTGTTATCGCCTCTTCCATTGGTAAAATACTGTTTTAATACTGTCATACAAAGTAGGTTATAAACTTAAGCTACTAAGGTGCAGCTCACAGAATTGCAGGCTGGTCTGTCTAGTTAAGATTTGCCTATATAGCCCTAGCAACTGTAACACAGTAGAAAAACCTGTTAATTTGTTCTTGAAAACAGATGTGAAGTTATAGTTCTGGGAAATGTTACCCTGATAAACACCCACTAATGGTGGCTTGTATTTTTAGTTACTGCCAGTGAGTAGGGCAGACAGTAAATGTGATCTTAGTTCTCAATCCACTTGTTATTCTTTGTGTTTCTAGGCATTATTGTAGTCATAGGGAGAGAAGTACTTTCACATGAGAAAAATACACAGTTCCTTAAGGTGTTCATAATTACTGGATCAGGGTGTATATGTGACATTTTCAGCATGTGTATTAAAGCTCTTGGTATCAAAACTGCACCACAAATTGAGAATTGAATACTTGCTGAAAAACGTGTGCTACAGTAACTGAAGTTTGACGTAACTCAGAGCAGTAGATACACAGTTTTCTTTGACATTATTGTACATTCTTCTCCAGGATCCATGTTCTTGCCTCCTACTTCTGCTTTTGGTGCGGGCTTGTATTCAGTAGCCGTTTATGGTGGACTGGTGCTCTTTGGCATGTTCCTGCTCTATGATACACAGCTTGTTGTCAAGCGTGCGGAAACCCTTCCCTATTATGGAGTGACCAAATACGACCCAATCAATGCGTAAGTATTGTGTTAGCAGAGCTGATCTCAGTGTCTGTGTAAGAAGTTGCCCCAAGCTATATTGAAGTATACTGTAAAAATAGTCTTTTGTTTATCGTTCAGGTGTATTGCTGTGAAATGTGAAGGATCACAGCTTTTAAAAATAACAATGAGAAGATAGCTAGTGAAGTTAAAGCTGAAAGCATGTGTCAGAATTGTGAGAAACAGTATTGAATGTGTGATGTCACGTGCCTCCAGCAGTACATTCCAAAAAGTATTTTTGTTTTCTAAAACATTGCTGAGAGAATTTATAGCTGCTTTCTGAAAATATCTGTCAGTATCAGCTGATAGAAAAAAATGTTAACCTTTCCATAGCTATTAAATACCTGATAGTCTTTGTCACTAAATACAAAGCTGCAATGGTGTGATAGTTAGGGAAGAAAGGATTAATTGACTCAGTAAAGAATAAATCTAACTAACAAGTAACTTTGTTGTAAACATCTGTCTGATCTTAGGTGAATTCTTTACCTCCTTGATTCTGTTTTCTTCTAATTAAAGTAGAAGATAAACAGATCAAAGTACAATATAAAAGCACAGGGCTCCTGTCGGAGAACAGTGTACTGTATTTTAGGACTTCTGTAAATAGTTCTTGGTGGCAGAGGCGATAGAGCAAAAGCACAGGTGTTTCTGGACATATCAAGCATTGAGGACAATCATAGCTGGGTTTTGTTACACATGCTTCATGAAGGCTTTTTAAATGCAGTATGATGGTGTGAAACACCAAATAATACTGTTCCTGTTCAACAATATTAACTTTGATTTCTTGTTTCCTAGGTGCATGGGTATCTACACCGATACACTGAACATCTTTATTCGGGTGGCCACCATGCTTGCAGGTGGTGGAGGTGTCAGGAAAAAGTAAACTGAGACTCCTCTTTGCAACTGTCTTGACAGCCTACCTAGTGCACATATTGAATAAAAATTCATGGTTTAAAGCAGTATTGCTCCAAGTGAGAATTTTAAAGCATTTCAGCATATTATTTCAGTGCAATGTGATTCAGACTTAATAGTTTTTCTTCAAACACTTTCCAGCTCTGTGTTTAAAATAGTGCAAACTGCTTCTAATTGTACATTATTTTGGGAAAGTAAATTATTTTTAATATATAAACAGTCTTTACTTGCTTTTTAATGGGTTTGATGGCAGTTCAGCTTTTACTTTCTTTCTTTTACTGTTACTGCATAGTGAAGGAAGTAATTCCTGAACTGGTATCCCATACGCAGGTAGGGATGCAATGTACTTCATGAAATGCTGCTTAGATGCATCAGTTTTCAGTTAAAATTGCATAATTTTATTTCAGTGACATCTTAAGAAAAACTGAATAAATTATATATGGCACTAAATGCAGTAATGACTTCAGTCTGGGCAGCAGTTCAGAAAGGTTTAAGCAGTTGTCAGAAATGTGTTGGATTTTGACAGGTAAGTTGACCAAAAAGTGTAAAGGAGACAAGATGTGAAAACTATGCAACATTTGTCCCATATGAACTTCAGTCTCTTTCTGGAGTACACATGAGAATTCCTTGCTTTAATGTTGACTGGATATAATAGCTAGGTTATTTTGATACTAGATTTATAAAATCATTGAATGGCAATATAGCTGTGTCTTTCTTCTGGTGACTGTATTTCTGTACTGCAGATGAAGATTGTCCTTCATGCTCATCTCTTGGAACCTTGTACAGTTGGCATAGAAAGAGGGAATTGGGAATGGCATGCTGGAAACCCCATAAGCTTACCTTACTGGTGTGTGCTTTAGTCTGTTTACCTCTTCTCCAAATTGGGATGTATAACTTGGTCTAAAGGAAATGTTCCCTAATAGTGAAATTGATTTAATAGAAATTTATACTTCACAAACTCTATATCTTGGAATAAAAGGTGAGTTCTTGGGCCAAGAAGGTTTTGACTTAATGTCAAGAGCTCAGATTTTCAGTTTTGAGTAAATATGCTATGTTTATGTATTGACCTATGAACAATAAAATTCTAGCCTCACAAGCTGACTACTCTCACCGTGTTAACAAGTAGTTTAGTACCCCTGCGCTAAGAACTTGGTGATTTGGTTGGTTGGTTGGTTTTTGTGGTTT